>JAJKFI010000089.1:4012204-4059542 GCA_029204185.1 Lerista edwardsae
AATTTTACCTCTGACTGACGGCAACCAGCCATCACTGCCTCTCTCATTCCTTGTACTTACAGTGCACAATGAGGTTAACCTTGCCTAAGAGCAGCAAAGGGATTCTGTTCTCTGAGGCTTTAAACTTCATCCCAATAACACTAATTACCCTCACCTGAACCATTTACACCTGAGTAGTTCTCTTCCAACCACTGATATAAAACAAGGTCCACATGAAACCACAATTTCATGACAAGCTGAACCACCAGAATTGGCAGTGCAACTCCGAGCAGCCAAATTGGGGCGGCCCGGGGCTAGGGATGAAGATTAGGATCCTGTCTCCACCCCACAGGCTGGGCTGCCTGTGGGCCTGCCTGTTCCCCACCTCATTTCACCCACTCACCCGCCTTATTCTGCCTCCTGCCACCCTCCCAGAGCCCCTGTGCCAGAAAAAAGAAAACCTGCCTTTTGGAATCTTCAGACAGCAGCCAATTCTCCCTATTGGCTGGGATGGTTGGGAAGAAGGTTGGTTGATCAAGAAGGGAGGGGATGGAAATTTGACAGTTGGGAATTGGGAGTTGGAGACTTAAGACTTTGTAAGTTTGGTATCTGTTCTCAAGATTTAAAAAGTTGGGTTAATCTAAATCCAGTTTTGTGTTTTGTTTCTTTTGCTCGCTTGTTGGCTAATACACAATGAAGAACAAATCAATCCCTCAGTGTCAGGAAAAGAAGGGACACAAGGCAATTATGACAGCCTTGCAGTGGCGGATCTAGGGGGTGGCAGGGGGGACAAGAGCCCTGGGCGCTGTCTTGGGGCCGTCTAGGGGGGTGCCAGTGGCCCCCGCAACATTGTGTGGGTAGACCTGGGCTCCTTGGAGCCCAGGTCTACCCGGGGCTGCTTCTGGTGGGTAGACATGGGCTCCCATGGGGGCGCACTTCTATTGGGTACCTCGGGCGCCATTTTGACTAGGTCCGCCCCTGCAGCCTTGCAAGACCTTTCAGCCTCCAGGCCCAAGAGTCAGGGCAATGAGGCCAGCACATGTTTGTGCGCACTGGCCAATCTCCTCCGAAACTGGAGCAAATGCACTTTACGTGTTTGCAACAGCCAGAGCCTTTTGGCCAGTTTGGATTGCCCTGTCATTGGCACATGTGCCTCATGTGTACTGGATTAGTTACTTTTTGTCTAGAACCACAGACTGAGGGCCCGATCCTAACCAATTTTCCAGCACTGACACAGCTGTGCAAATGTGCTGCATTCTGCCATGGAGTAATAGTCACAGAGTCCTCCTCAAGGTGAGGGAATGTTTGTTCCCTTACCTTGGAGCTGCATTGCCTAAAGCCCCGCTATTGGAAAGTTGGTTAGGATTGCAGCGTAAATTGTCTAAAATTTTCTTGAACTTGGAGATCATTTTTGTTTACTACAGATGACCCAGTGAGCAGCTATGTACACAGTCAGCAATACTCCGAAGTGTACTTCGCCGCCCTATAGCTCCCTGCCCAATTCAAGCCAAAACAGAGTTCCTTGGCTCTTTAATGGTTGAGAGACAGAACTACTAGCTGCAGTGATTTGCATCATTGATGCATCTGCCAATATTCTCCTTTCCAAGCAAGTGTTAACGGCATAAAAACCCTAACCTATATTATGTTTGGCAAACTTACTTCAGTATCTCATGGTTCCCATTAAAAACTGTCTGCATTTGTATAAAATAGCCTTTTTTCTTTTACTGTCTATATAAATTATGATTTACCAACCAAAGCATCTCTTCTTCCTCTGAGGAGTAATTCTTGTTCTTTTTTTCCTCTGAGGGATTCTCCAAGTGTTTTACTTAGCCTAATGTTAATTATGATGAATAGCAACAATACTTTTGGCATGATCCAGCTCAAATTAAGCATATTTAAATTCTTTTCATTTTAATGGGATACATGGAAGTGTGTGCTAAACACTGCAATCCTGTCCATATTTAATCAGAAGTTTGTACCCTTAGCCTAGGGCAAGCCCCAGCCATCCCAGTGAGCCTGTTCAGATCAGCGCCTGCAAGAACCGGGGATGGGGGTTTGTATGCGGCCACCTGGCCGCGGAAACATACTCCCCCTGCCCTGTTCTGCTCCCCTCCCACCTTCCCCCGCCCAGAAAATCCTTTGTGCTGGCCAAACTTGGCCAGTGCAGGAGGGACTTACTGGCTGCCCACTCCAGTGCAACTGGGTCGATGCTTTCATTGACACAGCGCACCTTGAACTGGCATGAAAGTGCCTTGCACATGTGCAACACACATGTGTTGGCCCAAAAGTGTTCTTGGATTGCCTCCTAAGACAAACTTCCCTAAGCGTAAAGGTAAAGGTTTCCCCACGACCGAATGGTCTAGTCGTGACCGACTGTAGGGGGCGGTGTTCATCTCCGTTTCAAAGCCTGTGAGCCGGCATTTTTGTCCGATCATGGTGGCCAGCATGATTCTACGCCGTAGCGCACGGAACGCCGTTACCTTCCCACCAAAGTGGTTCCTATTTATCTACTTGCATTTTAGGTGCTTTCGAACTGCTAGGTTGGCAGGAGCTGGGACAAGCAACGGGAGCTCACTCCGTCACGTAGTCTCGAACTCCCAACCTTGCGGTCGAAAGCCCAGCGACAGCGGATTAACTCGCTGCGCCACCACGTCCCTAAGCATAAGTTCCATTAAATGTAATTGGACTTTCTTCTGAGTAAACAAGTCTAGAATTGCATGTTACTTACTATCTCAGCTGCAGTGATTAAAATTGGCCTGACAATACAGGTTGAGTCTAATTATCTGCAGATTTTATATCCATGGATTTAGCTCAGTGTGACTCCCCCAGACCTGTGTGCCAGATTAGTCTCAAATTGAATCCTCTGAAAGTGACCGGAGCTGTGCTCTGGTCCCCTCCAGAGGCTCTTCCAAGGCCATGCAGCTCCTCCTGCTACCTTAGTGGGACACAGAATGGCTGTTTTGCCCCAAAAACATTACTTTCAGTTTTCACTGACAACCGGAAGTAATGTTTTCTGGCCGAAACAGCCTTTCTGAGGTCCGCTAAGGTCGTGGAAGGTCCTGCATGGCCTCGGCAGGCCTCAGAAAGTCCTGCAGTCCTTACTGGAGCACTGCTCCAGTTGGATTTGGGGTGAGGACCCGCTGATTTTTTTTATTCCCTAGAGTCCAGGAAAAGAACACCTGTGGATAAAAAGGCTCCACCTGTACATGATAGTAGATTTCTCAATTGAGCTCCCTGCAGGAAAGTTAGAATCTTAACAGTTTTAGGCTGCAATCCTAAACAACTTTACAGCACAATCCTAAAAGGTGCGCAGTGTCGACACAACGGTGTTGCATAGCTGCTGTGCACTTAGTGCTGACACGGGGGCGCAGAGCAGCACCCCTGCACCTGCACTAAAGCAATGGGACCGGCGCTGCCTGCCCACGCTGTGCCTCCTTTGTGTGAGCTGAAGTCAGCCGGGAGGTGCCATGTTTGGAGGGAGTGGGTGTGGGGAGGGCAGTTCTGGGAGGGACGTGGGCAGGACTGAGTGGGATGTGGATGGGCCGGCAGGCCGAATCCAAGGCCGAATCCCAAGGCTGCGGGGCCCTGATTTGGGCTGCACTGTCTCTTCAGATCTGCGCCTCCTGTTTAGCAGGTCAGATCCGAGGAGCCCATGGGGAGGCTGGTGTGGGGAAGCTCCAGCCTGCTCCTACCTTGCGTAGGACACAGTGCAGGCCCATAGGCCTGCCGGCGCAAGGTAGAATTGTGCCCTTAACATTGCAGATCTCTTTTCTCCCTAGAATTCATTCAAGTCTTCAGTGAGATTTACATATTCCTGTAGCTATGAAACAGTGAATTTTTCTGAATGCTTCCTAAACATCCTCTGCAGTATTATGAATATGTAAGATCATTTTTAATCCTTTTTGTATTATTGGATGTATATTACATGGTTAATATATTTTTGTGCTAAGACTTGAACCAAAGATTGCCTTTAGGCAGTTGCTACTATTCCTACATACTGATTAAAATTTGGCCTCACTGATACAGCAACATGGAAACTTTACCTGACTCCATTCATATTTGTATGTTAAGATGTCAGTCTGAATAGCAATGCTTTTTCTTTTCTTTGTTAGCCAGTTCCAGGATGTTACCATCCCTACTGTCAGCGGCATTCCCAGAGGGGGTCAAAGCACTAGATTTTTCAGGCACCTGGTGTAGTGGCTCCCCCTTGCCTTCAGAATCATTCGAGACAGTGAGAGCTACACAGAGCCATCTCTTCCGCATTGTTCTCCTTGCCCCGAACAATGTCTACTAGTTTTAGCTTTGTCACAAACTGTGTATGATTATATCTTTGCCCATAATTTTTTAGAATGAAAGCTGTCTCTGAACAATGTTTATGAGAAGGAATGGCATGAGAGAGACTGCTGCACCATTTCTAGATCTGCCAGGTGATCGTGCCTAAAAATCACCCCCATGAGCTACTTTTCCTCCAGCATTTACCCATATGTTTCCCACTTGGGGATAAAAGCTGTTTGGAGGCTGTGATATGGAACAACATTTCCAAAGGGGGAAAGCATTACGAAGCCACTTCTATCCTCCCACATTCTTCTGCCCACACTTTGAGACTCCGAAGGCACCGTTTAGTTTTTAAAACAATGTCACATTAAAGATATCTGTGATTGCGTGTCATGTCTAGTTTGGGCCTCAGAATGATTGCCCTTAATTGGGCCTTGAGTCTTCAAGCTATGCCAGCTAGTTAAGCCTTTTTCTGGCTTGTCAACATGGCGACAGATGTCAAGCAGTCACAAGCTTCCAACACAGCCCAACCAGCTAAATTGTTTATTGACTTCTTGACATATACAAATAAAACAAGTTTCATTTTGCAGAAGCTAGACTTTGACTTACTGCCAAATTTCAACAATCTGGCTCAAAATCTACAGTTCCATCAAATGGGAATATTGTTCCAAAAAATGCAGGCAATCTTACCAAAATCCACAGTACTTTCTTGTCAAATTTATTGCTTGTTCCTCAAGGAGCATTGTGATGGTTTCAATGCGCATTCTGTATTTTCACAATATCCATATTCTCACAATATTGGGACCATTTTTTTGCCAGATCAGTTTCTAGGATCTTGTCCAATCTCATGGCATTGTCTATTCAGACAAAGAAGCCCTCTTTAACTTTGTGAATAGTTGCTTTTCACCGTGTACTATTCTGGATTGCAGTATAAACTCATGTTAAATAAAACAGTTTGAGGGCAACATCCTAATCCCATGCAGGAATAGAGAGGATAGCCACCTGCCCCATATCCAGCATGGGGGCTGGGTCAGGCTGCAACCAACCCAGGGCAAGGGGAATCTATTCCCCTTACCTCGTATAATGCACCAGTTGCCGAAATGTGGCTACTTGGATCTGCACTGTCAAAATCACTGGGGCAAATCCTAGCAGTCCAGATTGGGGCCGGGCTACCTGGAATGGGGCTTAGGATCCAAGTGCTGTACCCTGGCACCACCACCTCCCTGGGCTAGTCCACTTGTGGGCCTGGCTTCACCCTGACCAGTTCTATCTCCCCCTGCCCTCTCCCTGCCTTCTTTTCACCCTCCCAAACCCCTGCACCTGCTGAGCTTGGCCAGCCTTAACTGGGTGCTGTAGGGCTCAGGACATGGCATGGGGAAGCATCCGTGCACTGCACTAACCTCTTGGAGGTTTGGAGGTCTGCTTTATGGCACATTTGTGACACCCCCGAGCTGGCACAAGGGATTTTAAGTGCTTTGTCTTTACAAGTTTTAACAAAATCTATGCTCCGCCCTCAACAATCAGTACATGGATCTCTCTCTCTCTCTCTCTCTCTCTCTCTCTCTCTCTCTCACACACACACACACACACACACACACACACACACACACACACACACCAACTATTCTATCCCCAAACCAACCACCTTTCCATCTGACAATTCAGAAGAGGGAAAAGGGGAGGTTACTGTTATAAGCATGCTTTCCTGAAATAAATCCCACTGAAGCCAATTAGTCTTATTTCCAGTTAGGATCATGCTGTGTTTATGTAGCTTTAAGACTAAAAAAAACCCAGTGTGGTCATGTCATGAGTGAAAACTCATGCATGATAACTTCAGAGGCCTAGCGTATACCAATCAACAAATCAGTGCAAGCTGGATGGATTTGGACATGGCAAACGTATTCCGGAAAAAATCTTAACAATAGAATTCTTTATATATGCTTTACAGCTGCCGGGATCTCCCTGAGAAAAGCCAAGAGCACTGCAATGGAAGAGTGCCATGTCAGGTTCCACATCCCGAAGCAGGGCATAGGTTCTGGCAGTGGCATCCACCACCAGCTCCACCCCACCTCTGCCTGCTTCTCTTCTTCTCCTGCCCAGTTATGCCTTCCCCAAATCCCAAAAAGCTGCCACACTGTCCGGTGGGAGTGCTGACTGCTGGGCAGCAGCACGTCCTCCTCCATCCAGTGCTAGGCCCAGCACTGATTGGTGCTGGCCTTGCACGAGTGGTAAGACCTCCAGCAGTGGTGCAAACATCCTTTACAGCATATGAGATGGCACTGGCCCAGCGCCATTGGCACTGGCCCAGATGGGATCAGGCTCTTACACATCCTTACCTAGGTTACTACAAAACTATCAGAAGGCCAAACAGAATACAATTTGTCTACAATTAGTTGTTTTGTCTGCTTATCCAGAATCAGTACATGCTCCCCTACTAAGAAGCTTATAAAGGCATCAATAGATAAAGAGAGACAGGGCCAGCTTTAAGCCAGTTGGACTACACCTAAGGGGGCACCATGCTAGAGTAATCTACTCTAGTATTGTCAAATTTGTTGTTGTTCAGTCGCTAAGTCATATCCTACTCTTCGCGACCCCATGGACCACAGCACGCCAGGCCTCCCTGTCCTCCACTAGCTTCCGGAGTTCACCTAATTTCATGTTCATTGCTTTGGTGACACTGTCTAACCATCTCATCCTCTGCCGCCCCCTTCTCCTTTGGCCTTCAATCTTTCCCAGCATGAGGGTCTTTTCTAAAGAGTCCTCTCTTCTCATGAGGTGGCCAAAGTATTTGAGCTTCAGCTTTAGGATTTGTCCTTCCAGGGAGCAATCAGGCTTGACTTCCTGTAGGATTGCCCGATTGGATCTCCTTGCAGTCCAGGGGACTCTCAAGAGTCTTCTCCAACACCATAATTCAAAAGCATCTATTCTTCGGCGCTCTGCCTTTCTTAATGGTCCAGCTCTCACATTCATACATTGCTACTGGGAAAACCATCGCTTTGACTAGGCGAACCTTTGTTGGCAGGGTGGTGTCTCGGCTTTTGATTAAGTTGTCTAGGTTCGCCATAGCTTTCCTCCCAAGAAGTAAATGTCTTTTAATTTAATGGCTGCAGTCACCATCTGCCGTGATCTTGGAGCCCAGGAAAATAAACTCTGTCACTGCTCAAATACATACATCAAATACACACATTGCAATGGGCATCTAATGGTTTTATAGAGAACAGCAACAATTTAAAATTTCTTAGCATTAAGTTTTTTCTTAATTTCTCTAAGATTCTACAGACCTTGGTGGTAAACCTGAGGAACTGCAAAAAAACATTTCCAATTTAGCCCTGCAGCTCCTAAGGCTGGTCCTGAAGAGAAATATACCTGTGTATGTTCCAAAAAAAATTAGAGAAGCGGCAATCCTATTTACTCGAATCCTTCTATTGAATGAAAAGCAGATTCTGCTTTCAACTATCAGGAGATTCTTTCCTGATACAAACAGTGGATGCAAATAACTAAACGAAGGGTGCAATGCATAAAACTATGCATAGCTCTGCTTTCCCTTTTGTCAAGTCCACTAATTGCAGTCAACATAGAATGAGATGCTTGGTATGGGAGTGGGAACTTGGGTCTCTGCTAAACATGAACAGAGCAGAAGGGAGAAGGCACGAAGAAGTCAGCTATTACGGGTGGGGATATGTGGCTCCTCCTCTGTTAATTCCTCCCAATCTGCTTTTAGAAACTTGATTTTAAACAAAAAAGAATCCCTTAAAATTTATATGTTCAGTATTACTTAACTCACTGCCACATTCTGTATACAGTATTTTTGCATGCATTCAGGCATGCACACACAAATAAAATATATAAACAGATATAACTGAATGTAGCTTGAACTGAAATTTAAAAAAAAATAGATGAGAACATACTTTTGCAAAACGGTTTATGTAAATAGAGAGCCATTTTTATTTTCATTTTTTTTACATGGCAGAAGGTAGTGGTAAATAGTGGTGGAATTTTGGCTGCCACTGTATGACTTCTATCATACAATGTAATTTAAACTGCAGATGGTTAGTTTATCCTACTGCAAATTGATCATTGTTTTCTCCAAATTATTTTACTTTTTCTTCTCATTTCCTGTTTCCAGTTTTCCCTATATACCATGGAAAGTGGGAAGAAAGATACATTTGACACATTTCAGTGTGCTTATGCTGGCTACATTGGAAACTTTCTGATCCCAAGGCAAGCAATTCAAACAGGAAGGCACAGTGGGAAGCTGTCCTGTTGACCAATATGCTTAGAAAACAGCTGGACATTGTCTCCGAAGAAACAACCCCTTCAGAGGTATAACAGCAGGTGGCAAAGTGCTCCCTCTTTGATGGGCAGTTCAAAGTGAACTGTCCATGGGAGATGCTTATCATAACACTCTGTAGCCTGTTATGTCTGATACAAAGAAAAATAGCTCCACCTGTTGATCAGCTCCTTTATGGTATTTATGAGAGAATCAGTGCATCTAAGTTATCAGCTCATTTCTCTTGGTATCATATCATTTTAATAAAAATGTAGAAACACTGAATCATGTAATAAAGGATTGGTAAAAATGCATTTTGCAAACCCAAAAAGGCTGAGGATGCAATCCTAACCAATTTTCCAGCTGCGAGGTAAGGGAACAAACATTCCCTTATCTTGAGGACGCCTCTGTGACTACTACTCCACTGCAGGATGCAGCACATGCCCCATTGGCACAGCTGTATCAGTGTTGGAAAGTTAGTTAGAACGGCGCCCTGAAGGAAGTAATTTCGTCAAGGTGTGATTGTGGCTACAATCCTAATTATACTTTCCTGGCAGTAGGCCCCATTGAACACAATAAAACTTACTTCTGAATATACTTCATAGGATCGGACTGTGTATGCAAAAATAAAGCAGGCTTTGAAATATGCAGTGTTTGTTCAGCATTCCCCTGGGACCGGGGAAGCATAGGGTTTGACTTGCATTTTGAAGCTACCCGTTTGTGATTACACAGGGGAAATATAGAGGTGTTTTTGCTATCAGCAGGATGTATGATGGGAAACCTGATAATTGAGAATATAAGAGAATGGAATAATTTACACAATCTAGTGTGGTAGGTCCATGCTGTTTGTTGTCAGCAAATTGAAGTTAGTCCATCAGCCACAAATTGTGGCCTGCCAGGTGTTTGAAATGTATGTTCTGCATTCTCATTTTTGCAGGTAGCAAAGGCAGAAATTTTGTCCTGGGTTCCTCCTAGGTCATTGTGCCATGTTACAAATCATAATGGCCTTAATAAAGGGAAAGGTAATATGAAGTCCAAACCAAATCCTGGCTCTTCACATACCCTTAAGAAAAATCAAATAACCATGGGAAAAAACCTTGATATCCAATGGATTAACTTCAGCTCTGCTTTGCAAATAGTGATTTGTGCCATGGTAGCCAAACTATAATCCAGTGTTTGGGGAGCACAGCATACAGCTGACTCTAATCTACTATGTAAAATAGATTGGTGGCTCCACAGGCTATTGTGCCAGAGGCCTATAATGGATCCTGCGTCCTCCATCCTTTGCTCTAACAAGAACCATGCACTTTCCATTGTGCAGGAGACCTGGATTGCATCATTTCTGGAAACAAAGTATCACAATTTGGATCTTCCATCATGTTAAAAAAAAATCAAAAAGAAAACCACATGAATAGTTAGCTTGTTCTGGAGAAGGGTTTTGACCTTTTGTAAACTCACGATGGTTCTAAATTTCAAAAATACTAATGACAAGGATAAAACCACATATAATATGCAATATGCATATGTTCTAGAAATTGTGTATAGAGCAGTAATTGTAAAAAAAAACCCATTTCAAAAAATGGGGTTTACGAACAGCCCTGCCAATGTTAATTGCCTTGTGTCTTGAGAAATCTTGAGAGAAGCAATATAAAAATACCTTAAATAAACAAATATATAAATACAGACCGAAAGTGAAGAAAATTTCACTTAGCAAGTGAAGCTTGCTAATTTTCTTTATAAAAGGCTTGTAGGATATATGAGACATGAAATGCATATACTTAAAACAGAATGAGGGAAGGCTTACTAACTGTTTAAAAAAGCTAACTTGGAAGTGAAAGCTAAAGAATTCAAGTGTAATTAAAAGAGGTGTATGCATCTGTATTTCAAATAACAAGGGTCTAGAATCTTGAAGATTTTACCTAATAGATGAATAAAAATTAAATACATAAATGGCATCAAGTCTTTTCTAAAATACTAAGTGAGTACTGTACAGACATGCCCTGGTATCTGCTGGGGTTCCATTACGGACACCTCTGTGGATACCTGAAACTGTGGATACTGGGGGCGCCTTTTGAAAGATAGGGGAACATCTGTGGTTTTGCTGCAACAAGATTTAAAAAAAGACATTTGTTTAATATTTCCCTATTTTTTAAAATAGGCAGCCCATGCTATCTGTGGATAACTGAAACTATGGATATTGAATCAGTGGATATCAGGGTATGCCTGTATATGATAATCTTTGCCCAAAGTTACTGCTCTTTAGACTCTTTATTTTGAAGATGTTCAGTTCTATGCTCTACAGGATTTTGCTGCTGAATATAAATATTCTATTGTAAAAAAAATCAGAATAATTTGGTTCAAAATTATGATGAAGCATAGATTTTGGAGTCGCATGTGGTCCAACAGGAAGACACTTTTGGCAAAAATCAGTGAGCATGTCCTAAAACATTTTCACTGTGGAAAATCCACCAAAGTTGGAAACAAGAACATAACTACACCCTGCCAGCAGTATTGATTGTAGGTAATGCATAGCTACCTTCTTCCACAATGTAAACCTCCCAGGCACCTAAAACATAAATGGCTTACATATATTCACATAGAGAGACAGATGTATGTAATATATACATAAAATAAACCAGACCTGTGCAAGTTGTGACCTAATCCATAAATTGTGACTGAATCGATAATGCAGTCCATAAGCCACCTATTGTGGTCCTTCAGGGTCTTGACAAACTGCTTGTTTTTAATGCTGACTTCAGCAAAAACAGGGGAGCTGTCAAGCATCTGTCAGGCTTTAATACCCAGCTGGTAAGTTGCGCTTAACTTGGTAGAGCATACCTTGTATATGGTTTTGAATAACAGTTCTCTCTCTGGAGTTGTGTGAAAGTTGTCATCATATTGCCATCTCTTTTTAATCTTTTGTTATACTCTAAGCTAAAGTTATGGCCTTGGTTTCAGAGATTCAAGGCACTTCTGTTTGAGCAGGGGGCTATCACCAATTATTTACACTTCATGCAGCCATCCAAAAACTGGCTTCAGAGAGCCAGGGGACCTTTCAGAGCAGTTTTCCAGGAGAATGGGGGATACAGATGAGATTAATCTGCTTCCCCTCATGAGCTGGAAGGTGCCTTCTGCTTAACTGGATTGCAACCCTGCAGTTCCTTTAAACTTGTCTTGTTTGTCTTGCCAATTATACTACTACTTGAAACATATGGTGCTTTCAAGTGTTCAAATAAAATGACTTACATTATCTTGTTGCAGTCTTTATGATGTGGTCATGTGGATGAGCATTGTCCCATTTTTGCAGATGGGAGGAGGTGAGGCTAAAAGAGCAGAAAGCGCCCAATGAGTTCTTGGCAGAGACAACTTTAAAGCAAGGGCTTTGCATCCCATGCCCAATCCTAACCTGTGCAGGTGCAGCAGTGCTGCATGGCCTCCTTAGGAGCAGGCTGGATGTCTCCTTGGGGTAGAGAATATTTTCCCCCTTACCCAAAGCCTGCCCAATGGGGCTACTCAGATCTGTACCAGTTATTTAGCTGGTGCAAGTCCGAGCAGTATGTAGGGCATTTGGGCCCAGGAGGGAGGACAAGATATAGCAATATACTTATTCTGATAATGGGTACAGTTAGCTCAGAATTTACACTGATTGGCAATGGTTTGCAACCTGGAATCTTACCCAGCCCTGCATACCAGGGATTAAATGTATGAATTTTTGCATGCAAAATATGCACACTAACACTGAATAATGCCCCTTCCCTGTGCTACAGCAACTCTTCAGGCCCTCATCCACATAGCTATTGCTGATTTTCTTAGAGCATAATCTTAACCTGGTGTTGCGCAGGCACAGCGCTCTTACCCCAGTGCAGTGTTATCGCAAACGTGCAGTAAGGCACATCTGCACCATGGACTCAGTCGTTGGGCCGGCACAAGCAGCAATGCCGGTGCACGTGTATCGCTGCGCCTGTCATGGTTAAGAGGCAGTGCAGGTGAGCCGGCCGGCCTGCCTATTCCAGTGCAGGTTAGGATTGGACTGCCAATGTAATATTAATATATAAAAGAAAACATGTGGGGGCTACAACTCTTATAAAGCATGAAAACTGGGGTAAAGTAGTAGCTAGGAATAGGCTCGGTATTTTCTGTTTTCTTAGCTGCAAAACTTCCACCTTCCAATTTGCAGAATGTCTGTGTAATTATACTGGCCTACTTTACTTGGCTATTGCTCCATAAAGCTGTGATGAGGATTCTTATAAGGAAATTTGTTCTAGAACTGCTAACTATGTCATTTAAAAAGTTTATTTAAAATGTAATGCAGAAGAAAATCATCTCCATATCAGAGAATGGGATTTTGACCCTTGGGTTATATTGTTATTGTTTGCTTTTTCTTTCCATTACTACTCTAGTCACCCCTGTTCTTGGTCTCATGCACCAGACTGCTTGTCACTTCCACTCCCCCACTCATAAAAATGGCATGACTGAACAGGAGTTCAGAAACGTACACATTCTGACCAGAAAGCAGTGACTCATCCAACTTTTATTCCCCCCCCCCACACACACACACACTTCCTTTTGAAAGTTCAATTTAGCTTACACCGGGCAGCCTCCCAGTAGTCTCCTATCTTGGAATTGATCAGGTCCAGTCTTGTTTAGCTTTAACAATTCTGCACTAACAAAAATTACCAGATTACTCCCTGACCTTGAGAAAGCCTAGTAAGAGAATTGCTCCTGAAAGGTGTTCTTCTGTATGAAGATTTACAGCGCCAATCCTACAATGGCGTCGAGCCGGTGCGGCCATCCCCGCAATGGATCAGAGTGTCACAAATGTGCCATTAGGCACCTTTGTGCCTTCTTGGAAGCCAGGTGGGCCTAGCACAAAGGCCTGCTTTGGCCCAGTAGCACTGGATGCTATCCCTGCACTGGCTAGCATGGTAGGTTCACTCAGGGGCATTGGAGAGGGTGGTGGGAGATCTGCCTGTAGGCAGGGAAGGCAGAATGTGGGAAGAATTGGGCCTAGGAAGGGAAAGGTATTGGCTGTGGCGGCTCACACCCTGTCTTAACCTTCTTCCCTATCCTAACCTTTGCACCAGCTAAATAGGTGACATAGGTCTGAGAAGCTCCATAGGGGTGGCTTGGGCTTACTTGGGGTAAGGGGAAGTATAGCCCCTTATACCAAGGAGACCTCCAGCTGATTCCTAAGCTGCATTGACTGCATCACTAGCCCAGTTGTTCCAGCACAGTTTAGGATTGGGTTGTATGTAATGACCATACTCAGAGCTAGAGGATGTAACTTACTGGCAGAAAGTTCCAGGTTCAGCCCCAGGGATCTCCAGTAAAAAAAAATTTCACACATAAGAACTAGCAAATTCTCTTGCCTGAGAATCGTGAAGAGTCACACTATAGGACTAAGTGACTTCCATTGGGCCGATGCAAGGTGCTTGCATTGGCCCAATGTCACTTGTGCCGGCACGAGCAGTAGCGTTGGCTCAAGGGCACTGATGCAAAGGCGCGCTGAGCCGCCCTTGCATGAGCCAAACTCAGCTGGTGCAAGGGTGGTTCTGGGAGGAGGGAGGCAGGGCTGTTCTGGGCAGGGGACGGGTTGGCTGGTAGACATACCAGCCCAGGGAGGGTGGTGTGGCCGCAATACAACCAGTAGGCTGCACCCAAAGCACCATCCCCAGGTCGCACAGCTTCCTTGGTTCTTCACCTGCTATTTAGCAGGCACAGATCCAAGGAACCCTTTGGGGAGGCTGGAGCCTCTCCTGGGGCAAAGGCGTGAACATGCCCTTGTCCTGGGGAGGCCTCCCCAGTGCGCCTAAGGTGCACTGGATATAGTGCCGGCCCGCTGGCCTTGACATTCCAGCACAACTTAGGATTGCGCTTTAAGTTACCCATTGGTCTAACTTTGTACAAGACAACCTTAATTAACCAGTTAGAAACAAAAGTGAAATATTTTAAGTTTTTTGTCCATAACTTAGTGCAAAATCTTCTTTCATTGCCCAACTGGTATCTTAGTACCTAAGAAGCTGTCTGATCCATCTTGCTTAGGGCCCCATCCTATCTAATTTTCCAGCATTAATTCAGCCATGCCAATGGGATATGCGTTGCATCCTGCAGTGGGGGGGGGGCAGGGAGTAATGGAAGTCTTATCCATGATAAGGGGATGTCTTGCCTTACTTTGGGGCTGCACTGCTGGAAAGTTGATTAGGATTGTGGCCTCAGTATTACTGACACTGACAGCAAGGTTTCAGACATAAGCGCTTCTTTACAGACGTTGAGAATTGAACCTGAGCTACAGTCACCCCCCAAAAAAAAATTCTATTTAAAATTTAAAGTAAAATGTTGTGACCCTCATGAAGCAATGCTAAACCACCCCCTTACTGTACATTCCTGGCATAGAAGGAAAAGAAGGCTGTAAGGAATAGATACAGATGTATTTGGCAGAAAAAACAGCACCGTCTGTTATACGTACAGCATCCAAAGAGCATGCCGTTTCAAATGTCTCTCAGTCTCTGGCAAGTGTGGAATACAAAGAAACACTCAGTTCATCCACTTCTGAAATATGTCAGGAAGGAAGTACAGCATGCAAGATTAGACAGGCTTATTGTACATTGTTAAAGTGACCTTTTTCAAACTAAAATCCCACTCTGAGATATTTCATGTCCAGTCATGCACCTGGCTTGGCATTCAAATGAAGGGAGACTGCCTGCTTGTCATTGCTATGTACTTTTTTTTTGAGGAAAAAGTATGAATAGAAGGGAAATTTTCCTAGCTTTAGTTCAAATTTTGATGGGAGAGTTAATTCACTGATTTTTTCTTTCCACAATAATTCATATAATTTTTATGATTGCATTCCGGGTTTAAAGAAGAATTTATTGTATGGTGTCAATTGAGGAATGATCTGTTACCTAACCTTTGATTACTCGGCCACAAAAGGATACAGTAGCTGCCATTTTGGCACCACTGTTCCTCTGGACACCAAGGTGTTCAGGATTGGGCTGTGAAGCTGATCACAGACTAGCACTCTGATTACTGTAACCTCATCTATGCTCACTTTGAGTATTTGTGAATGAGAGCGACAAAAGTCACAATACGTTTCCAGTGACCTCTAAAACAAAATTTACACACCATGTAGAATTGCACTTGAAACTTTTGAGAATGACCTTTAGAGAAGCAATTCAGCAATATGTCTAGCCCCAGCAAATGGTTGACCCAAGGCATCCTGTTGCCCAGTGGCATTCCTGGGGGGGGGGATGCTTGGTTTTTCAGGCTCCTGAACACCTGTGTAAAGCAGACCCTTCCCCTCTCCTTCAGAGTCTTTTGCACCTGCAAAAGCAAAGTAAAGCAAATGGTTCTGCTTTGCTTCATAGCCATGAATGGCTGTGAAGGCGAAAGGAAGGGGCTGCTTCACACAGGTGTTCAGGAGCCTGAAAAATATAGCATTTCTTCCACTAGGAATGCCAGTGTTGTTGCCTGAGGTGATATGCTCACTGTATTACAGACTTCTCCTTGGCTCCTCCACCTACTTTTCCCAATCCAGGAGCAGAAGGTGTGGTAGAGGCAGGTGGGTGGGTGGGTGGTGGAAGTGGTCACACCCTGCAAATCTGCTGCCTAAGGAACTGCCTCAGTTGGCTTCATAGGTGGGCTAACTCTGTCCCAGTGAATGAAAGCAAGAGCCTTTCCCTGTACAAACTTCCCTGAATCTTAAGATCTAGAGGAAAACCTTGCTTTTGATTTTCCTTTTGAGAGGAGATGATCCTGTGCGTCCTATAGAAAAATCATAAAGACCTTTCTCAGCCTCTCAAAATGGGGGCCTTTATAGTTGCGATGTGATGATTACAGTAGGCCAGCAATATTTGCAGATTCAGAAACAGCACATTTCAGTATTATATCGGCTGGTCAGACAACAGTGGGACGGGTGAGGACAAGCGGGGAGAGAGAGAGAGAGAGAAGGAAAAGGAAGAAGAGGAGACAATGAGCTAGAGCTCAACAAAGGCAACCTGCTGTGGCTGGAGACAGAGCTGGACTGGGGCTTGGGGATGCCCTTCCGCAGGAAGAGGAGGAGACTTCAGCAAAGTTCCGGCCCTGCCTCTGCCAAGGGAAGGGCATACCCATGTGGTGATGAATGCCCCACCTTCCTTGCCCAGAGAACATTCCTGTTTTGAGGCTGCAATCCTCTGCGCACTTACCTGGAAGTAAACCCCACTGAATGTAATGAGATTTAATTCTAAGGTTTAATTCTAAGCTACGATTGCACTGTTAGTTATTAAAACATTGTTTCCACGCTGGTGGTATGCTTTGGAAAAAAGGTATATCAACTTTGTACTTACTGTTTTTGTTTCAAAGTACAGTGCAGCCTAATTACCCATGGCTTTGAAACCTGTGGATTTGCTTTACCATGGGTTCCAAACCATTGGATTGGGCCCCACCCCAACCCTCCAAACCTGACTGGAGAGCTTTCTGAGGCCCACTGAGGCTGTGCACATCTGCCCACGGCCTCAGAGGGCCTCAGAATGTCTGCTTAAGCAAAAAAAAAAAAAAACACCACCTACTTCTAGTTTTTGGTGAAAACCAGAAGTGACATTTTTATTGCCTTATAAGGCAGTGTTATTCAAACTGTGGGTCGGGACCCACTTGGCGGGCCACGACCTGATGTCAGGTGGGCCACAGAAAGCTGGGAGCAGCCATCTTGGAAACTGCAGAACATACTCTTGTTATATTCCTTTTGTAAGTGTTAACAGTTTGAAATTACAAGTGAGGGATTTTTTAAAATTTTGTTTTTAGTTCTGTGTTTTTACACAATATTTTGTCCCAATGTTGCTTTCTGGAAGGGATGTTTCATGGTTATACAATTGCTGCAGTCATTTTATTATGTTACAATGACAGCACTTCCTGCTTGATGATGTCACTCCCTGCCACCACCAAAACAAACACTTCCAGGTTAATGACATCACTTCCAGTGGATCCCGACACGAATGCCATTCTAAAAAGTGGGTTCCAGTCTAAAAAGTTTGAATACCACCATTATAAGGCATTATGAGGCCCGGGGAAGCCTCATAATGCCTTATAAGTAGGGGTGGGTTTTTGTAAAAAAAAACACAAAACAGTACACTTTGGTGTTTAAGATTTTTTCTAGAAATTAAAATAGATTATTTTTCCAGTTAGAAATAATACTGTGTCTGCGTTAGCGGACATAATTTCACCTACCTAGTACACTTTTAAAGCATTTAAAATTAATACAATTGAGGACTTGGAATGAGAAGGCATAATACCACTTTATATAAAAACATATAGCAACACTTTCTGTCTTTTAAATCACAAAATCTGCAAAAAAGAATACCATTTTTAAACAACCCTACTTATAAGGCATTAAAAATGGTTTATGCCAAAACCTGGAAGTAGAGGGTTTTTTTGCCTAAACGGTCATAATGAGGCCATCGGTAGGCTTCGGTGGGCCTCAGAAAGCCCTTGAGACTCTGCCACAGTTCCGGTCAGGTCTGGAGGGTGGGGTGTGGGCAAAATCCATGGGTTTGAATCCATGGGGATAGAACCTGTGTGGATAAAAAGGCCCAACTGTATGAACAATTTAATAATTTATATGTACTCCATGTACGCTCCTTTGCTTGATTCTGTCCCTGTATTCATTCCTTCTCCTACTACACGCTGGGGATACTTTGTCCCCCGGGCAACGCCGGGTAACAAAAAGCTATTTTAAAATAAAAATGTGAATGTTATAATATGAAAGTCAGCCCTGGGCTAGACTGCCTTACTGAGCTTACCTTGGACTCCATTCTCAGGCAGCTGCAAACACTACTACCTAGAAGGAAATCTCTCTGATTTTAATGGGACTTATTATTAAGTAGCTTAGGATGACAGACTAAATCCAGTACTCCTAATATAAATACTTTTACTTGGAAAGCGAAAATGCATCTATCCTACCAACCATTTGACACCCTGTTATCTTTTTCTGTTCTGAGAAAGCAACATGACATTTTGTTATCTTTTTCTCTTCTGAGAAAGCAGCATATTAAGCTTTTTTTCTTCGTATGTGTATTTTTTAAAGTTTCAGTCTCTTATAAATAGTAAAATATCTGGTTCATGTGTGTTTTGAACTGCCTCCAGAAAAGACCAAATTTTTTTTTTCATGAAAATGTCAGATAGAATGAGGGATAGATAAGCTAGGTGAATAGCGAAGTAAGTACTCCCTAAGATTTCAGTGCTGTGCACTGTTAGATGGGAGCAAGCACCACTGAAACAAAGGGCCTTAGTTTTAGATAGTACTGCAAGAAGATTAATCAAAGGAGCTTCCGAAGGAAGCCAAGTTGGTTTACAAGAAGACAGGTGGCGTTACATACCAGTGACTGATCCTCAAAGTACTAAGATGCTGAAACCATAATCGTTGCAGCAATGTGGATTATATAGTCGTGGTTACCTTAGAAAGAGCAGAAAGGCTCTAACGTTCACAGACGAACAGGAACTTGCTGAGGAAGAAACAAAAAATGCAAACCCTGTTGTTTGTACTAAGGTACAGCAACAAAGATGTGTAAGCAAAAAAAAAAAAAAAAAGAAGCCCTGCTGCTCCCATTTTATATTAACAAGTTGATGTAGGAGGGTGTGATCTGGCTCAAGAATATGGCACGTGAGAAGTGGGGATTAACACTTTTCTCTCTCTAACATTTTTGTGCTGAAAATTGCATCTCACAGCAACTATTTGCAAAAAAAAATGCCACTTTGGGGGAAATAGAGTGGTTCAGCACAAGAATAGTGAAAAGCAAGAGTACAACTGTGAATTCATAGGTACATAACAAAATCCCTGCTGGGCCACACCAAAGGCCCATATTATGTTTTTAACTGGCTCGCCAGCTGTTTTCTAGGAAGTCCACAAGTAGAAGTAAAACTCTTTTAGACACGCCTTCTTTCCAGCACAGCTCCCCTGCAGCTGATAAGTGAAGACATTCTGCCACTGAGTCCAGAGGTGGCACATAGTCATCATGACTGGTAGTCATTAATAGTCCCGGCCTCCATGAATTTGTCCCATTTCCTTTTAAAGCAATCCAAGACAGTAACCAGCAACACATCTTGTGGCAATGAATTCCACAGAGTAATTTTGAGCAGTATGAAGTATTACCTCCTTGTATCCACCCTGAATCTCTTGTCTGTCAGTTTCATTTAATTGGATGATGCCCAGTGGTTATGGGGAGGGGTGGGGCAGACCACACTGGGTGACATCCTCAAAGGGTGACACCACAGAGGGAGAGAGAGGGAGAGGCCCACATTATCTGCAATTTCAAATCTGGGGATTTGAGAATCCACTGATGCTAAACCTGCAGGGTGTGGGGAGCCTACCGTTACCCTCCAAACATCTTACTACTACCTAAACAGTTTGGTGTAAATGTGGCCATCTCACTGATTACAACTATTTCTAGATAATTTATAAACAAGTTTAAAAGCATTCTTCCCATGGCAAATTCCTGGGAATTTCTTCTTACTTACTTCCACTGCAAAAGTTGCCCATTTATTCCTATTCTCAACAGAATTTAGGGTGCAATCCTAACTTGCGCTGGAACAGGCAGCCAGAGTTGCCTAAGCTGTATTCAGCACATGATATAACCAGGCTGGGGTGCAACTTGGAGTAAGGGGATTTTATTCCCCTTACCCTGTGTTGTGTGCCCGCCAGCCTTATGGGGCTACTTGGATTTGTGCCTGCAAAAAAAAAAAAAATCCAAATGTCCGTGTAACACTGGTTGGGCCAGGGATGGGGGGGAGGGTAGGATCCAGCCTGAGCTGCTGAGGCTGGTCCCACGCCCTCCCAGGCCCAATCTCCCTCCTGGGCCGCCTTCTCCCCACCCCAAAATGCTCCCATCCCATTTCAGTCCTACCCTCCCACCACCTTCTCCAGCCCCTTATACCAGCACAAATTTACCTTCTCCAGGTACAGGGTGTTGCTAGGCCAGAACACATCTGTGCGCTGGCCTTGTCGACTCCCAAGTAGCCTTGAATGTGCTTTACGGCATGGTTGTGACACTTGGGAGCCAGCGCAAGTTCCTGATCTAGAAAGTTAATGAGGCAGGACTTGCCATTGCAGAAACGAGTAGCATAGCAGGTGCCACAATGTGCCATGCAAGTGTCTTCTGCCGCTTGCTGTAGGAGCCATTCCGGGCAGTGACAGCAATACACAAGAGACACCGTTTGGTTTGGTGAGTGCCTGTGCTTTGCTGTTCTTCCCAGAATGGCTCTGATAGCAACGGGTGTGTGTGCTTATACACAGTGGTGTCATCTACTCTCTCGCAAGCCGGAACGCTGGGCGGGACTTGAGTGATTGACAGGCCGTCGTTTGACTTCCGGTTTCTTCGCGCGCCCCGCGCGGCTTTCCCTCGCCTCGGAGGGAGCGCCTGCTCGCCAGGGGGGATGGGTGGGGGGCGCGCCGGGTGCCTGGGCGAGCAGGCGCCCCCTCCGAGGCGAGGGAAAGCCGCGCGGGGCGCGCGAAGAAACCGGAAGTCAAACGACGGCCTGTCAATCACTCAAGTCCCGCCTAGCGTTCCGGCTTGCGAGAGAGTAGATGACACCACTGCTTATACATCACATTGTGGCACTTACAGTCCCCACCCCCAGCTATGGTACTGACAGAAACCATGCTAATTCTCTTCCAGCAAGGCTCATACTACTATATGCTTTGCAATGTTGGCTTTAATTTCCATTAGTTTACCTGGAACAGATGTTAGGATATTATTTGGGATCCCTCTTGGATTGCCATTTGGGAACTTTCAGTCCTCTGGCACAGAGGCTGATTTAAAGTTACATCTTTTTAATTAGATGTGCCATTTCACATTTGAGTTCCTTAAGAACTCTTGGGTAGATGCCACCTGGACCCACTGATATCTTAATTTTTAATTTGTCAACAGCTCTAGAACCTCATCTCTTCTCACTTCTGTTTGATTCCCTCCCTCTCTGAGAAAATCAATTCAGGCACAGGTATCTGCCCGATGTACAGTATTTTGTAGTGAAGAGAAATGCCCCTTTTCCCCGTCATCACTGGAGAAACTGTTCTCTTTACCGTTCTCTTTTATTCCCTCATTATCTAACCATCCAACCACATCCCTGTCAAGTTTCCTGTGTTTGATACACGAAAATACATTTTTATTGTTTGCTGTGTTGTTTTCAGCACTCCTCATCTCGCTGTTTAGCATCAATTATTGTTTGCTTATATTTTCTTGCTATAATTTGTGTTCCTTTTGGACAAGGCTTCAACTTCCTGAAGGAAACCTTCTTGAATTTTATAACTTGCTTGATTCCATTCATGAGTCATGCTGACATCCTCCTCAACTTAGTGGTGCATTTCCTATTTGAGGTATATGCTTCAAGTTGAGCTTCTGTTGTGGTGGTTTTAAGCTCCTGGGGGCTCTCTGTATCTGTGGGCTTGGAACCCACAGATTCCACCATCTATAAATGCCTCCCTGAACCTCAGGGGGCCTCCTGGACCTGACTGGAAGCAAAGACTGGAAGTCATTCTTAGCAAAGGATCTGCTGTGCAGTTGACTTTTTAACCCTGGTTCAGTAATGAATGCCACCAGCTTCAGTTCAGCACATTTAGTGCAAGGTGACCCTGGCTCCATCCCTGTGATCAATATCTTCCTTTGCTACACTTCCTTTCATGTCCTGACCATTATTTCTGACTATTATCACTTGAACCCTATGACTGAGCAGGTGACTACCTCTTCTTCATGAGGCTCTATGTCCGTCTTCTCAAACCTAATGAACAGCTGTCCGGGGGGGGGGGGACACCTCTAAATGACACTTCAGGATGTCTTCCAATTATCCTATTCCTTTAATCCTTCCATTTGTACTGCCCCTGCAGTTGTGACCACTAAACTATGACCCATAGAATCACAGGACACTACAGTTGGAAGAGACTTTGGAGCTCATCTAGTCCTCTTGCTGGGCACATGCAATTACTACAGCATCCCAACAGGTGACCATCAGCCTCTGCTTGAACAAAATTCCATCTTTCTCATAACTCAGTACCAACTTGCCCTAGAGCACAGTCCCAACCAACTTTTCAGCACCAGGATAAGGGCAATGCAGCTCTTACATTCCCTTACCTTGAGGAGGCCTCTGTGACTGCCCTCCCAACTGCAGGATGCAGCACATGTTCCATTAGCACAGCTATGTCAGTGCTTGAAAGTTGGATAGGATTACACCGTTAGTCAAAACAGTGTAGAATGCACAGAAAAAACTAACCCTGGGATCATTTGGGTCAAGGGATTAAACTAGTCAGCCCCTTTATGGTGACCAGCTCAGTCTGCACTGTTTCATGGGTGCACCGGAGTTTTCTATCTGAAAACCCAACAAGATTGGGAGGAAGATGTTGGGATTTCAACTCCCAATTACCAGCAGCTGCACACAGCACCATGCCTGTGGGGCAGCACCTGGTCTCTGTCTTGGCAAAGTGATTAGGATCTGCTTACTAGAGTCCTTCCTTTTTCTCTATGTTGTGTGCAAAGCTGCCCACATCCAACCTTTTCTCCCAAACCTCTTTATCCCTTACCCACCAAACACTTTCAGTGAAAGTGTTAAAACTACCACTGAAATAAACTATCACTTTCAGCCCACCTTCCATCTGTAATATGGCTATAATAATACTGAACTGCTTTACAGGATTGCTGCAAGAAGTGCTGAGATACTGCATTAGAAGAAGCACTGCTTCAAACACTGTATATAAGTGATTCTCAAACATTTTAGCAACAGGACCCCCTTTTTGGAATGACAATCTGGGATGCACTGGAAGTGATGTCATGGCCGGAAGTGCCATCATTGTGATGCCAGGACCTGCTGCTTTCCTGACAATGCAGCAATAAGTTGGGTTGGGTTATTTTATTGGGTTATTTTTCAGTCATTTCTCAATAGCAAAGTGAATCACAAAGAAAAAAGCCTATTTTATAACCTTGACACAAGCAAAATAAACCATATAGCCCTCCTCCTTTCCAGCATCCCATCTTACCATGTTTTCAATATGGCTGCTCTAGGTGCTTCGCAACCTGCTTGAAAATTGGCTTGCCACCCTGATAAGTCCTGACCCACAGTTTGAGAACCTTTGCTCTATATACATGCTGCATATGAAGTTTGTTTGCAACCAATCCTGTACTCAGTAAGAAGATCAAATTTATTAAAAGGAGCTTACTCTTGAGTAAGTGTTCATAGGACTGCAACCTTAGTTCATAGGACTGCAACTGACTAGGAATAGTCAGATGTTAAACATACTGAGAGCGCAATCCGAATCTGGAGTTAGGCCGGCAAAGTTTGGCCAGGTCAAGGGCCACCATAAAGCACGTGTGGACCACTCGCAGAGTCAGGGAGGATGGTGCATGTCTGTGTGCTGGCCTCTCTGACTCAGAGAGTGGTCCAAACATCCTTTACGGTGTCCCTTTTGCCGACCAAATTGTTGCTGGTATAACTGTGCTGGCCTAACTCCAGGTTAGGATTACACCATAAGATGTAGGCATAAACTGGAGCACCGCCCAACTGTTCCCACCACCATCTCCTCCACATAAACAGATGACATGAATATATTAAATAGCAATCTGGGTTACACTTGTTAAATCTTCATTTTGAAACTGTTAATACTGTGCCATTTTTACAACCAGATTCTGGGACACAAGGGTGCCTTTCTCTGTGGTTCCCCTGCTTTACAATGGTTCTCACACCTGTTCTGATCTGTTCTGATCAACCTCAGTATAACTTGTGTTGTTTTTAGTGGTAGGTTCTGTTTAGTGTATGTCTTTTTTTTTTTTTAATCATGCTTTACTTCAGCTCATCCACTCTTCATCCTAACCCTACTTTAATAGAGTGGGAGGAGGTCCAGTCACCCTCCTATAAAATTATATTGCGTTTTTTTTTTTAAAAAAAGTTTTACATCCTCTGTGGATGTCTTCATATGTTATTAGCTTTACTTTGAAAAGCAACAGGAACATATGTTGGCTTCCAGAAAGAAGAAACAACTTGTGAAGGAAAAAAATGTTGCTAATTCCAAATTTCCTCCCTGGTTTACTAAGGTGATATTCCCTGCAAATGTACAGAAACAGATGTTAGTAGTTTTTCTTTTCTGCTATTTTTTTCTACTCATTACCATGGATGATGAACATTCAAGCCAGAATCCTGTTCAAAGAAAGAACTGAATTTTATTATCAGTAGCCCCATTTGGTTGTTTGAGTATCCTTCATATAAACAAAACTTCATATACAACAGCAATATGTCAGGGAAAATAGGGACAACCTTGTCCCTGACATAATAGTTTCATATGTGTGGAGAGTTTAAAAAAACAACAATGAGGAGCATTCAATACATAGTTGAATATAGCTGCAATATACACTGGTATAGTCCAGAAAACAGATGACTCACACAACTATGCCTGTGTATTGGATCTTATGAGATATGAGAAAGGCAAACAGACTCTACCCCAAAACAACAGGGAAAGTACTAATAAAAATGCTAATTGTTATGCTGCATGGTTATTTACAATTTTTTTTGGGGGGGGTAGTTCTATGAACATTCTATTGTGAACGAGCTGATGCTAAAAATGTGGGAAGAGGACAAGTTGGAGGGGCAGCATCCAAAAATAAAAATAAAAACCCTAAGGAAACATGCATCATTCTGATATTTAACCAGAAGATTTATTCTTGCATAATACAAATAATTAAGAGTCCAATATATTTCAATTAAAAACATCTTCAGGAGCAATGGGCTTGATTATAAAGCTCCTAATAAACTTATTTTTTTCCTGCAAAAATTTGTCCCTGGTTACTTTAAGTTCAATTTAATCAACAGTTTTATGTACATACCAGTGGCGTCCCTACAGGGAGGTGGAGCTCTAGGTTTTACAAGGAGCCTTACCTTCCTGTGTAAATCGCTCCTCTCCCTTGCCACCCCTCCCCACACCCCAGAATACCTCCCACTCCTCCCAGAACAGCCACATCACAGGTGAATGATGGATTCGCCACTTGCCAGTGAACTGTCGCAGTGGCGGCACCACCCCAGCATCAGCAGTAATGGCTCACCACTGGTATTGGAGGCACTTTACAGTGCCATTTGCAACAGAGACACCTACCGCCTGCTTTGGGCTCAATAGGATCAGGCCCTAGTATGCTGTTGAATTAATTGGCTATAAAGCTACTTTTCCAACTAAATATTTCCAAAATAATTTGTTGAATGATATACAAATATAAAATATATTTAAAAATAAACAGGACAACTAAAAAACTGAAGAAATGACTACAGTAAAATCAGTATCAGTATTAGGAGCTTGGAAAGTTAGTTTAATAAGGTGATGTGACAAATTGCTGTAGGCCAGTTCTCCAGAGGGTAGAGATGGAGGAGGCCTAATCTGTGCCCCAGCAAGTCTCACTTTTGAAAAGAGGCAGGCACAGAGTAAGGCCTTCCTTTCTGTCTGCATTGCCTTGAGCTTTTATGGGAGAGCAAGAAATGGTTCAATTTAAATAAGTAGATGCTTAAAGAAGACCAGTCTTTTGGCACGTAGTGGTTGAGACTTGGGGCTAATCCAAGGATGAGGGATAACATTAGCAACTAGAGGGAATCATTGGCTCATGTTTGGTGCAATGAATCATCATTCCACCGTCTGCACGGATAAGATATTCCAGGATGTTTCAACCACACCTTTTCTCATTATATCAGGTCATTTATGAGTCATCTAAATTTGCAGGGAATTTTGCACATAAGCTACTTTGCATATGATGGATGGTAATTGTCCTTTACTCAGAGGTGTAGAAAGGGTGCTGCGAAGAGAAGCAAGAGCAGCAGGCGCCATTTGCTCCAGGGTGTAGTGGGCAGGGGGAAAAGCTGCAGCACTAGGGGCGCTGTGACATCACATTGCCCCTGGCGTGATTTGAGCCTGTTACGGCTCAGGGGAGCAGGGGAAAGCACTGCATGTTGCTCACCTCAAGAGCCTTTTATTTGAGCGCCTGTAGGACTGGCCCCCTCCCCCTGCTAGTCCTTTGCATTCATCTCTCTGGTCCTGGTCTCTTCACCTGAGTGGCGGCAGGAAAGGAGGGGGGCAACACAAAATGATCTGACCGAAGGTATGGCCAGGAAAATGTGGAGTGCAGGGCCGCAAGTACTTGTATTGAGGTCATGCAAGCTGCGGCTGCTGCCACTAACAAAGGGCTGCTTGCTGTAAAGGGACATTGTCATCCTGGCCGGTGGGTGAGGCACCCGACCACTGGCGGGCAGGGGGAGAAGAGATGGGAAAACATTTGCCTCAGTTCTTGGCTGCCACTGCCACCTTCTTGGTCCTCACTGACTGACTTGAGAGTGCCTCTCTGGCAGCAATTCCTCCTCCAGCACTATCCACAGCCAAACTGCCCCTACAGCAGCCTTGCTGCTGGCTTTTTACTTGTCTCGCCCCCCTTCCTGACTTGCCACTTGACCCCCAACTCCCTGAGGAAAGTCCCTTCCTCCTCCTACCCTCACCAGCGCTGGGTCCATCTTTTCTTCCCCTCCCCTGCACTCCTTCCTGCTTGCTCCAAAGCTGTCTGTGACTGAAGCTCCTCAAGTCCCCCTAGTTGTGCTTGCTCCCTCTTGGCACTCCAAGAATCTGGCCCCTACCCAGCCCAGCCTGCAGGATTCCAGCTCAGCTGTTGCTCAGCTGGAGCAACAGCCCCAGAGGCTCTCCCTCCACCCAGCTCCCTGCCTGACCAGCATGTACTGGGCAAGAGCAATCTTGGAGGAGTGCCCTATTGTTCTTCCTTCAGCCGCTGCCACCTCCTCCTCATTTGGCTGCAGCATAGCCTGGCCTGACATGGACCTCACAGTCACTGAGCTGTGTGAATCTTTCCCTCCTGCTGCTTCTCTCTGCTCATCACCCATTGAATGGAGGCAGTGGCGTTTCTACAGGGATGGCAAAGCTCTAAGTTTTGCAAGAAGCCTTACCTTGCAGTGGAAATCATCCTCTCCTGCACCCTTTTAGCCAATCCTCACAGGGAACAGCAACATCTTGGCGTTGCTTACTGGCTACAGCAGCAAAGGAGAGGAGGGATTTACATGACAGGGTAAGGCTTCTTGCAAAACTTAGAGCTTTGCCATCCCTGTAGAAATGCCTCTGAATGGAGGAGAGGCTGGGGCTGACTAGGAAACAGGCATGTATCCTGGAGGAGAGCACGTGTCATTGAGCAAGTGACTGAGCATGAGGCAGGAGCAGGGTGTGTGTGGAGAAGGATCTGTGCCAATGAGTGGATGGTAGCAGAGAGCGTCTGCAGAGATGCCAAGAGTTGTATCTGTGCATAGATTTCTCTCTGTCTCAGTGTGTGTGTAGGTGAGAGAGGAACACTTCTCTAACTGGAGCTGTTTCAGTTGGTAGGGCCACTATTGGCCAAAATTTTGGAAATCTTAGCATTTTTAAATAATACCATCGTGTCATATATCATTCAATGTCAAATTCAATGCAAAATGAAATGAAACAAACTGTGCTGAAATAGCTGTGTTCTATCAAAAAGTATGGCCAAATAACAAGAAAAGGAAAACACAACCGCCTTATGTAACAAAGTGTATTTTCGTAACTCAAAACTGACCACTGAGAAGACAATATATTACACACAACAATAGTTTTCAAATTTTCTACACTTAAAAAACCCCATTTCTTTTTCACATCAGTCTGTCTGCCAAGGAACACTATAGATCAGCCACGTGGGAGAAGACTTGGGGGCAAGTTCTAGGATACATTGTATTTGTTTGCACAGAGGAAGAGAAGGAAGTGGAGATGGCTATCAGCTAAGAAGGAACCAAATATTTAGCCCTAATGATGTGGCTCCTACATTAAGGCACACATTGCAGCATTAGGGTCCCATCCTATGGAAGCGTGGGCGATACAAATGTATTGCCCGTGCTTTTGTCTCAAAAGGTGCTGTAAGGTACCTCCAGCGCTGGCAGTAAACCATTACCACTGGTGCTGGGCGAACCCCGTTCCCACACTGCCCGGAGGTAGCAACATAAGCCAGCGAGAGGTGAGTGCTGCCAGCGTTGCACGCTTTTTAGGCGGGAGGGCATTCCTGGATGGGAGAGGGGTGGAGAGGTTAGTGAGACGGGTGGCAACCTTCACTGCCAGATCCCAAGTTCCATGTTGGGCTGCATGGACCTCTGGACCGGCATAATAGTTCCTGAAGAGCCTCCTGCGGCTACCTGGCTACTGCGGGATGCAGGAATAGCTGTTTGGCTACCACTGCTTTTCAACTTGCTTTCCCAAATGGTGTACAGGTTGATTATCCCTTATCTAGACTGCTTGGGACGGGAAGGTGTCCAGATTTCTGATTTTCCTGGATTTCAGAATACTTGCATAAATATTGCTGCACCTTAATTAAATGATATTCTTACAATTTTTGTAAAAAACCAAAAAATACAATTTATGAAAGCTACAGCTCTATATCAACTTTTTTAATAATGACCTTTTATAGAGCTATAGATGGGTCCATAAAAAATTGAAACCCTGTACCAAGAATGGGAACAAAAAAGTTTTTTTAAAATTTTTTCTCTCTAGATCTAGGGCATAACAAAGAATAAGAGAAACATAAGCAAGGAAGTCAAGGAAACAGAGAACACAGACAGTAAACATAAGCGCAGAAATTAAGAGAATTGAAAAAGTGATTTTAGTTTTAGTTCAAATAAGATGAAACATTTTAACATGAAGAACATAATGTTTAAGCATGAATTAATTTCCTTTGCCATCCTGCATTCCAAAAATAACCACTATAACATATCTTTTTGTTCCATCTCGTTAAGAGGCTGATGTCAGTGTGCTTGCCTATGTCAGCGGCTCTATGGCTTCAATTTGGGCACTGTGTGCTCATGACAACATCGACTGTTATCAGTGATAAACAGAATGGAAGGTTTTGCAGTTAAAGGTGGCGTGATGGAGCAGGGGCAGTGGGAGGGAGAGGATTTTCAGAAACAGACAGCTGCTTATCAGATTGAACAAGGCACACAGACTTGGTTTTAGAGAATGAAATGTGGGCCAACTATAAGAATTTATTTCAACCCAAATGACCTCACTACCTAATCCTGATATGAAGGGGAGACACACCTCAACAGTTATTCGTATGCTTTAGTTTATGCTAACTGTAATAGACAAAAATTGAAGTCTGACAAGTTCCTGTTTATCATTATAGTCTTTTTTTTTTTTTTTAAAGGGGGTGTAGGGTGACTGAATGCAAAAGTAAAAAATAAGATTGTGGAAGCAGGCTCGGAATCAAGCCATGTTATTCTACTGAACATAAGTGTACAAGTCCAGTACAAGTCCTGTACAAGGGTACAGAGTACCTCTTGGTGTATGCAATTGGTAGTGGTGAAAGCGGAAAGGCAGAAAGCAGTGTTATGTGTTTTATTCTAAGTTCTTATTCCAAGTTCTCATTTTTCATAATTTTAAATGCTTTAAAGGTGTACTTGGTAGGTGATATAGTGTCAGCTAATGCAGCAACAGTATTATTTCTAATTGGAAAAGTAATCTATTTTAATTTTTGAAAAATATCTTAAACACCAAAATATGATATTTTATGTTTTTATTCAGATATTTTCACATCCAAAAGGTGGTGTTTTGTATTTTATATGTTTTTAACAAAAATATGCACCCCTAGCAACTGGAAATCCACAACCATTGCCAACATAGATTGAATTAATGTACTGTAGATACTCAAGTATAAGTTGATCTCATGGATAAGTCAAGAGCAGGTTTTGAGCCAAAAATCATGGAATTTTCTGTGAGTCAGGGTAAAACCTGGGTGGTTGGGTGTGACCATAATTTTGATTTTACCCTCCCTTCGTTTCTCCTGCTCTGAGAAGGTCAGGAGACAATCACTGCAGCAAGGATAGAAGGAGGGAAATGGTGCCTATGAGGACAAGTTGTCGCTTGCCTTGGACCCACACACACACAAGCAGAGAGAATAATGACAAAGATAGCACTGAATTGCTGTGGGGAAAAACTTCAAACTCTAGGGGGAAAAAACTGGCATTTACCGTGCATTAAAAAAAAGCATAGCAACTTCAGGAAAGAGTAATCATTAGCACTTTTAAAACTTCCAAAACAACATGAAGAAACAGTGTAAACCATCTGAAAAGATCCTGCAGACAAATCTTTTTGTACTGTTTGCAGCAGTTTAAGATTTCAAATGGCTCTGCTGTTTTGGGAGTTAAGAGCTAGCAGCAGAGCTGACAAATGTAAACAATGGCTTCTGAATTCACTAAGGACTGTCTGCAGATGCTTTGCAGACAATCAACAGGCAGCTGAAACTCCTGAACTGCCCTGATCTTTGACTGACACGGCAATAAGGCAAGGAAGCAATTTACAGCTCATTTATTTGCAAAAATTTCTCATTGATGGGTATCTACAGTAAGTCTGAGCTGGGGCTTGCCAATGCATGTTCACTCTACATTTGTCATCTGAAAAGAGCTAATGTCTCCGAAATGCCCACGAATCAATGCATTAGGCCTATATTGACTTGGATATATCAGATATAGCTATTCAATAAAAAGCCAAGAGCCAAAATCTACAGAAACATATGGAAATGCCCCAACTACTTGATGGTTTCCCCTGAGAAATCGCAATAAAAGTTCATGAACCTCAGTAAGTTGTTCTGAATATTCCCGATGGCTTATGCTAACTAGTAATTTATTAAAGCAGCTGTTAATTCTTTATAAATAACAAATAAATGCATCTATTTAACACAAAATTGGCAAAAGTGCTTGTTCTCTGGTGGTATGATGTAGAACTAAACTAATACTTTGACAGAAAGTAGTTAGAATGTTTCCTTAAAGAAACCAAATATGAAATATAAAGGAAGATAATTATCCTGCATGTGCTAGAAAAAGCATAGCTTTGAGGTTTCCAAAGGGAAATTTTCATTGGCAATAGGTAGTCAAGTTTTGTTCACCCCATGGGGATAGAATGCTATTTTTAAAATTGCTAATTTTCATGTAAAAATAAGGACAAATGTCTGATTTGGTATCTCTGTAGACTTTTTTAAAACCTTGAGTATACCAAGTATTGTTGTAATAAAAAGTTATAAAGCAGTAGCTCCCGATCTCCTTCCTAAAGGGTCTCCTGCCAAAATAATTAAGTCTTGGGCTAAAGTCCAATGTTTTTGACACAATCCTAAAAGGATTTATGCTGCAAGAACTAGTGTTCCAGCACTGTAAAGCCCTTCACGGCTGTCACAAAGTGCGACACACTATTCAGTGTTGTCTGGCTGCTCTGCACACAGTGAGCAGCTGAGTCAATGTGACAGCAGACAGAAGTCCTAGTGCCAGTAACAGCCTAAGGTCTGGGGCCGCTGCGAGGAACAGCAGTGCCAAAACGGTTGCCACTGTATCCTGCAGGGATGGACTGTTAAGAGCAAAAGAAGGCTAGGCCATGGTCTGACTCCATTTTGGAAAAAAAAATGCCTCCATTTTGTGACAAAGAGCTGAAGCTGCTAAAGTACCAGCTGGTAGGGATTTCTTTTTTGCCTTGTTTTTGCAGAAGGTGTGAGGTTGGAGCTGGGACAGGGATACTGCACCATCAGCTTGTAAAGGCTCACCTAATCAGGAAGGTTCCATCTGGCTGATGGTACAATACCATTGCAATCATGAAGATTCTGCACAGCTGAGGCCCATCACTTAGGTTAAGTGCTGTGTGTGTATGTAACCTTTTCTGACTTTTTGTGACCTCTGAACATTCCATCACTCAATGGGGGGGGGATTTCTGATGTTTCTCATAATTGAATGATTGATTGTGCCAGAAGGGTATAATGATACCTAGTTTTGGGGTCACAATAACCAAACCATCAGAGATCTTCAGATCATCAGACCATCTTCTACACATTTGTCCAAGATGTCCAGCATGGACCTGCTGCCTGGTTGGACAGAAGAAGGTGAACTTACAAAGCTACTATCTTGTAGAAGTTTGGGGCCTAGTCAAATGTCAGGAGTATAACTTTTTTATTATTGTATCCCAGTTAAGTCATCTCTGTTGATTGTTTTGTGCCTTTCCAAGATCCACAACAGTTTTCTTAATAAATATAGATAAGTTATACGCTTGCTTTATTCGTGACTACTTGGAACTGTTACTGGTCTAAATTCAGTCTTGCTGGTTGGGCACGCTATCATTTTGAGTTAAACTTTATAGTTTTGGGCTAGGTCCCTATAATCAGGGCTAGTCTTGCCTTTGGAGTTATTAAGGGACTGTACAGTCCTCTTTGGAGGCTATTTCCTCTTAGCTGTGGTCCCAGCCTGGTGGCAGAGGTTGTGTGCCTTGTTGCCTTGAATTGCAAGTGCTTAAGGACACAGACTGTTAAATATTCTCAACTCATATGGGCCCTGGGATTGTTATAGGGCATATGAGGCTGAGAATTACATGGACCAGCTGCTAAAGCCTCCTCAGGGGAAAGTATGTTCCCTTACATACAATGCAGTAAGCAATGGGTCTCCTTGGAACTGTGTCCACTAAATAGTGCACACAGAATTGAGGAGGCCCATGTTGACCTTTCAGCTGCAGTACAGCGCATAGGATTCAGCAGCAGACTGTACCACCGTCTCTGCCCCCCCCCTCTCAGTCCCAATCCTCCCTTGGACCACCCTTACTCTGCCAAAAGGGTTTTTTGGATAAAAATTGGGTACTAAAAATTGGGTAGTCTGAGGGTGGGACCTAGCCTTATAAAATACTGTGTGTGTGTGTACTGTGTACAGGTATCCCCCAGTATCCACTGATTCAGTATCCATGGATACTGCGAAGCCTATTAAAAAGATAGGGGAACATTCCTTTAACACAAAAGGAAATCTTTTTTCCCCCTTGTTGCATCAGCAAAACCAACAATGTTCCCCTATCTTTAAAATGTGTCCCCAGTAACCACGGTTTCAGGTTTCCACGGTGGGGTCCGGAATGGAACCCCAACTCATATCTGGGCATGCCTGTATTTCCTTATCAGCAACAGAAGGGAATAATACGCATTGATGTCTGTGAATGGCAGGTACTATGAAATTTCCTGATTGGCCAAGCGCAAGATAAACACTAGGAGCCCAGTCTTTTGTCTTTTTCTAGTCAACAGAAAAGTAACTAGTGCTTGCTGAATTTTAATTTCCAGATACCCTTGTTCCTAGTGTAGAGAATCTTTAGCTGGAAAATATACCCTCCAGGTATGAAAGCACACCCTCTATTCAGATAGAGAGAGTCTTACCTCTTTTAGGGAGGCAGAAAACATATGCTTCACAAATTGAGTCAAGCCAAAATGCTCCATGACTGTGGACATCAGAATGGGAATCACAACATTTAGAAGACATAAACAGCTGCCTTTAACACAGACCATTAGCCCATCTAGGCCAGTTGCTGTCTAATTGTGTGGCAGCAGCTCTCCAAAGGCTTTCTCAGCCATAAGAACCTTTGAATCACAGGTGCCTGTGATAAAATGTTGGACTTTACACATGCAAAGCATATGCCCTTCCAAATTCTAGATACAGTGTTTAGTTGGAATGCCTGTATTTGACAAAGCACTGTCAGAAAGAATGCATTTGAATGATTCATTCCTATTTCTTTTAGGCACTATGGTTCTGAATATTACACCAAAGGATCGCAGCAGAATGTTTAGTAAAGCCTAAGAGAGTATTTGTGTGCATTTAAGCAGAGAAAAAGCCTTAGGGTGCTGATTTTGCAATATGTTGTGTTTAGTTGTGCCTGTCAAAAACTTCCTCCAGGCTAAGTAAGCCTCCTCCAAGGCTCAACATTTTATTCCTACACAGGCAGGAAGCATCAGCCTTGCAGCAATTCCTTCATGATGCTATGCTTTGTCTGAAATGTTGCATGTCTGATTAAATTGTGAATCTGCATCAGGGAAGGACCATCTATATTTCCAGCAGACTTCATCAAGGGTCCCCCTTCCTAAAAGGGGTTGCAATTTGGTAACTTATCCTTGGCAAATTTGGAAAGACAACTAATAAATGCTAGAGACAAATAAACAATAGTTTAATATTATGGATTGCTATATCCAAAGAAGGCGAAGGAATAGTTAGTAGTATAAAAATAAATAAATACATGGGGAAATGTTAGCAAAATGAGGGGAAAAGTTAAATAAAAGAGTGTAGGTCTGAGAGCACCATAGGCAGATCTATCCATATCTGTCTTACTCCATACTAAAAATATGATTAAAATTTTGTACTTGGGCAATATAAAATCTGTACAAAGAAAGCCTAGTTCTTATAGCATAAAGTAAGCAAGTCTGCATTTCTCTTTTGCATATGTTGTTATGCCATTTTAACTGTTGCATTACTGTTTTTGCTTCTTCTATTATAAACTCTTTTGGGCTACTCATAGGGAAATTGCCGTAAATACAGGTAGGATTACAGCCTAAATGGGCTGACCATTTCTTTTATAACCATGGCAACAGATTTGAACCCTCAACCTTAGAGATCTTCAATGTTAAAATAATCTTGCAGATCCTATATGGCACACCAATCTGGGCCGGCAATGTTAGCTGGAAGTTAGAATGGATACAAACCTTCTTCTTAAGGAAGATTTTAGGCTTGCCTAGGTGTGTTCCCTATGCAACTCTTTGCTTAGAGACAGGCCAACTTAGGGTGGACACTAATGTGGCTGAGAACAATTAAATTCTGGTTGAGAATCTGTTACAACACTGCCCATAACAGCCTGATTTACCAATTTTTATCTGATAGCAAGCTACCTGCTGATTTATTAGGAACTGTTAAGAAACTAAAATCTATTGGTCTAAATATGGACTCACTGGGGGGCTTAAATCAGTCAGGTGCTTACCTATATATATATAAAGAAGAAGGTGTGTGTGTGTGTGTGTGTGTGTTCCACATAGGCTCCGCAATGCTTGGAGCGATGCGCACCAAACTTGGCATGCGCATGCCTTGTGGCCTGGTGACAAACACTGCGGGGTCAGACCCCCTAGCACCCCAGGGGTGCGGGTGCATAGGGGCCCCCACATGGAAATGGTCAAAAATGGCTGAAATTGGCATTGAATCCGTCATTTGCGGGGTCGCCGAGATGAGCAACAATGCTCCCGACGCCATTGGAGTCCGGGTTTGGCCCCCCTTGGCATGGGGGGCGAGAAGGGGTGCAAAACTCATAATCTCTGGAAGATCATTTTGTTACCTAGGCAACACCGGGTAACAAAAAGCTAGTCAATTAATAAAGGACAGGATTCTAGATATTGAATGGCAGGAGCTATGGTTTGCTGCCAATAAAACCTGTTCTGCATTGAGGCTTCACATTCCCATCAGGTTTGACCAACCAGCCTCTTTTTTCTATATATTACAATACACACAGGTGCATAGGCCATTGTTATTGGCCAGATGTACCATTCTATCTTCAGTCCTGCTTTATGGCAGATTCAGCAGGATTCCTTACAATAGCAGGTGGTGCTCTTGTACAATGTTCGCAACTGAAACACTCGAGCATGTCCTCTTGTATTGTCCCAGTCCCAATGAACTTTGGAGTAGATTCAATCTTGGGTAAGATGAGACAGAGCCCAGATGTGGACAAAGTTTCGCTATTACTATCTGGTAAATTACTAGGAATTATAGCAAGAACTGCAGCTTTCTTCAAATATGTTGTTTGATCCTGTGAAGCAAATTAGAAGGGCCTTGGTGTTGTAGTATGTTGATAAGTATTGTCCGTTTATTTTGTCGTACGTTAATCAAATTGTCTGGGCAAAGTATGCCTTCTGGTGGTTGTACATGCTATGCCAATAAAGGTTGTTATCATCATCATCATCATCAACAACAACTATTAGAAAACTATTCAATCACCTCTGTCTCAGGCTTCTTCAATTTCATGCATTTCCTACATCCTCTCAAGCCTATCTTCTGTAACAGAAGGCAAACTTGTTCTTTCTTTAAAAAACCTGATAAGTTCTGTATGTAGTATTCCATTCATAGGATACCCACTAATATGTCCACAGAAATACGTAGACTGTATCTGCAACATACTCTCAGGTGTTCTTTGAACTTTGGTTCAAACTCATCAAAACTTGAGTTTTGGGTTTCTTTTTTCTCTTCAGTTCTTGCATTGGAACTTTAAATTCATGTTAATGTGCCCATTGAACAAGCAGAATCTTATGAGAACATTCAGAATATTAGGATAAAAATGGAAGTAACTGGCTAAAAAGATGTGTATAGGCCGACATGGAGAATACATTGTATTTCAATCAACTGGTTAAAGTCTGGAAGGTTGCTTGAAAGGAGAGCTTTTTAATCAAAGATTTTTAGAAACTTCCTGTGCCTAAGTGCTGTGTACGTAGTAAAGGGGGAGAAAAAATTATTGTGTATGTGCTTCTTGGTTTGTTTGTTTTTAAGTACAGAATGCTATTATTGTCCTCCATATTATTCCAAATCAAAGTAGTATTTGTTTGATGTTTCCTGGAATTTACCCACTCACCTGCTTGCAACATTATTCAGAGAAAGCAGTCATATCTTTCTCTTCTGGGGGTAAACTGCCAGAATAATGTTTTGTTTAAAAATACAAAGTGTATCATATGACTGGCTTAGAAATTACAGTCAGAAAAGACAGTTTAATAAATAGGAAAAGAAGAAAACCTAATACTTTAATTGCAATGCACGAAGAGAGAAAAGAGCAAGAAAGAACTGTATTATACATATCACTGTACCATAAGAACATATAGAATAAGTGGTTGTTATTTAAGAGATCTTTTATCCCACCTTTCAACAATGTATTCAAATTGGCAAACGTATACTTTGGCTCCACATACACATTGCAACTTTTGTTAGAATCCTAGCTTGCTTTAAACAGCAACAACACCTTGAGACAAAACAGCAAGAAGAAAAAAAGTGCTACCTACAAGCAAAAAACAAAACAAAACAAAAAAAACCTACTGTGTGCTGAACTTGTTCCTGCTCTAGTTGTATTGTGTGTAATTAGTGACCCCAGATGTTAAAACCCTCCCAGCCATTCCAATGGGCCCTTATAAGAAATGCAGAAGCAGGTATCAGTATTGATGTGATTGTAGGTTGTATCTGCGTCACCTGCTCATGCAGAAACCTTGCTTCCATCCACAAGGAATTGAGAACAATTGTGGTTTTCAGAACTCATTTCAAAATGTACTGGGTGTTAGCACTTGTGCATGTGCATGCAAAAATTGTGCACACACACCATCCCCTAGATCAGTGGTTCCCAAACTGGGTTGGGACCCACCACTGGGTCGTGAGCCAATTTCAGATGGGTTGTGAAGCACCTAGAGCAGCCATATTGAAAATATGGGAAGGTGGGATGCAGGAAAGGTTGTGTGGTTGTTTTGCTTATGTCAAGGTTGTAAATCGGCTTTTTTTCTTTCTGATTCACTTGGCTATTGGAAAATGACTGAGAAATAACCCAATTTATTGCTGCATTCTCAGGGAAGCAGCAGGTTCTGGTGTCACAATGACAGCACAATGACATCAATTCTGGTGGGTCCCAACAGATTGTCATTCTAAAAAGTAGATCCTGGTGCTAAAAAGTTTGAGAACCACTGCACTAGACTTTTATGTAGAGACATTCCTCTATCATCCATTCTGCACTAGTAGCTCACTTCAGCACAAATGGTTTTATTGTGGCACCAGTGTGGCCCATTTTCATTTGTTGTGGTGATTCATTCAAACTAATTTAATTAATGAAGCATTCACTTTAGCTTTTTCACCAATCCTCTTTCAAACTCATCACTTCAGAGTCAGCACAGCATGGCGAAGGTGGCAATTGGAGAGGGGTGTACTTTTTTAGGAAAAAAAAGAACTTGCCCAGTAGTGGATTGATGCATTAATTCCTGGCAACAGCTGCTAGGAAGCTATTAAGAACTGGAGTTAATCATTCTAGATTGTTATTGTCAGTCAGTTCCCATAGTCACAATGCAGAACAATATCAATACTACCCACAGTTGTTTTATTTATAGCCATAACCACTGAAATTAGAATAAGATCTTCTCGGAATGTAAAATTCTAGGCTAAGTGACTTGAGGCTGATGTTTTGTAAAGTCATGTGGTAAGGGCCTTCTAAGAGTGTATCACTTCAGACTGCTAGAAGGTAACACATTTTTCAATGTTATCCCAATGCTGAAGGTTTGAATTGACTTCCTGAAATTTGTTCCTTTCTTAGGGCTAAATCCTAACCTGGCGTTGAGCCAGTGCAATGCTCTTGTGCTGGACCACTGCTGTCAAAAACATGCCTTCTGGCATGTCTGCACTGTGGATTCAGTCGCGGGGCTAGCGCAAGCAGTAGCATGGGCTCATGGGCACCACCACACCCATCAGCTGTGCCAGTCAAGCGCCAACTTAGCTTTTCTGGTCCAGGGCCATGCTGAGGGCATGCCAGAGTAAGACAGAAGGTGTAACAGGGCGGTGCCATGGGCAGAATGGGGGCGGAGATGGGACACAGCTGTTGGGCCATATCCAAACCCTTGTCCCCTGGCTGAGTGGGCCTGATTCAGGCCACTCTTGGCCATGTGGACTTGCCCCTGCTATTTTGCTGGTGCAGATCTGAGCAACGCCCTTGCCCCACACTGAGCTGCAGCTGCCTCCTAAAGTTGTTAGGATGCAGCGCAGGTGAGCCAGCCTGCCTATTCCAGCACAGGTTGGGATTACACCCTTAATGAGATGAGGATAAAGGGACTGCTGACAGACACACGCTGAGCCCTATCCTATTGTCTGCTGCTGAAGAAGTGCTGAAATGGCTACCACTGCATCCTGGGGGTGGAATTACAAAGGTCTCCTCTGGGTGAGGGAAGAATTGTTTCATTACCTGAGGGTAAGTCTCCACAGCACAGGGGGATCTACTCTGACTTACGCTTACTAAATAGCTGGCGCAGGTCTGCATGGACCATGTTAGGGGATCAGGTCTGGGATTCAGTGGCTGCCACTGCTATTGAAGCTGCTCCCTTCCTGGACAGACCTAAGGCTCAATCCTGAGCCCATTATCACCAGTGATACATGTGTACCACTGGCTAAAAGTGTCGTGAACTTGCCATAATGTACATCCGCAACATTCTGACTGCTTTAAGATAGTTAGCACCCGTGGAAGAGGTACAACAATGATGGCTCGAGCAGGTAGGATTGGACTGTAAAAATAACAGTAAACTACAATGTGTATAGAATAAAAACGTGTGAAATCTTAAAGCAATTTTTTAATCCTTTTTATTTTCACGTTACACTGACAAGATGCTAAAATTGTCAAAGCATACCATCAATTTTTTGACAATTAACAAGGCACATTGTACTGCCAGTGGGGACGCTCACATCCCGTAATGGCATCCTACTAATCACATCCTACTCATTAATAACCCTCCACCAAACTCCAGTGCCACACCTGCCGACCATTTGTGGCACACCACTATGTCGCAGCACACTGGTTGAAAATTGCTGCCTTAGAACATATGTATGCACAAAGATAAGCAAAATATATGCACAAACAACAAAAAATGTTTTGGCTGGAAATTTTTCCAGCTTCTTTTAATTCTGGAAACCATCCAAGACAGTAAAATTTTAGCAAGGACAGGCTGGGGATAGGGATACACAAAACTCTCAGCCTTCAGTCTGAATTGAGTTGGGCATTTGCACACATTCCAAGCAAATGTTTGTAAAAGCACCAATCTTGGCAAACTATACACATGATCTCTTGCAAAGGCTTGAACATGCCTACAAAAATGTCAAAACTTTGTGAGCTTTGGCCTTTGTAAGCAAAAGTTTGAATGAAAAAAAAAAAAGACTCTGAACGGTTGACTTGCTTGCAAAGGTTCCAAGAAGCGATAGTCCAAAACTCCAGTGTTTCGCTCAAAATGGGTTTGGGCTTTTCAAGCGAATACTCACAAAAGCTTGAATCTTTGTAAGCAGTTGATTTGGACATTCACAAGTATATGAAAGTGTATGCAAAACTTCAGTAATCTGTTAGTGATTCCTCACAAATGGTCAGATACAAAGTACCTATGGTGGCAGCCACTGCTACTTCCAGTTCCCCCAAAGCAAAATGGGAAAGGCAAGCAGCAGTAGCAGGCCCTTCTAGAACCCCCAGCAGCATCCTTTTCCAACAGGTACCAACAGGTAGTTCCGATCCAGAAATGCCTGGTGGGAAAGAAATGCTATTTCTATGCTTTTTACTTAGGTGAAGGCATCCGACATCCCTCTCCCAGGTGGAAATGATGCAAACATCATTAGTTTCCTGCCAAGAATTCTTTGCTAGCTTTTACTTGCCTTCCCTAACCCCAAAAGATTTGGAGGCAGGGGAACTGGGAACTAGAAGCGGCAATATTGGTGAGTGTTTTATATTCAAAACTTTGTGAGTGATCACTTTCATTGCTCACAAAAGAATAAGCCTTTGCAATCCACTCTGTGTCTCAATTCTGTTTGCAAGCATTTAAAGAGGGGTGTTCACTTTTTTGAGCAAACATTTCACAACATCTTTAGTTCAAATGCTTGAGCAAAGATGCATGATTATCTTGATTCAGCTCACAAGCAATCAAACAAGGAGTTTATTAGTTGGAAACTCTATGCAAGAAACTGGTTCAGTGTCTTGTCTTATTCTCCCTATCACCATAGGAAGAGCTGCTTCACCCTGCACCCTTGACCACAGATGACAAAAGGTGGCATTGCAGCTACCAGCTCAGCAGGCTTCAGGTGACACAAGGGGCCATCTGATTTAATCCATCTGATTATATACAGATTATATTATAATCCATCTGAATATATACAGATTTATTGCATTCCCCTGAAAGAGTTAACTGGCTGGTGTTTCAGTCTAAGCATATTGTTGCTCAGATACAGGCTGAGCAACTGTGCCTCCTTTCTCTTTCCAGATTACCAGCTCTGTTACCCTGCTACCTCAGAAAGTTCTTTGTATGTTTTGAGCTTTGATTGCCCATAGCATGCATATAATTATGTATCTTCGTTGCATTACAAAGCATTTCAAGAACTAATGATTACAGTGTATTAATATGGTCCAGTGGCTCTTATTTATTTATTTTGTCCGGTGACAATTGTGTTTACTTATTTTGCCTTCAGAATAGAGATCCTTGAACAAAGCAATAATCCCTGCTGACCGGGCAAGAGGCACTTTTTATTTAGGAAAGTAATTGTCCCTATTCAGCCCAGTGCAGTGTCTCTTCTAGTGGCTGTTGCTGGTGGTGTTCTGCATTTTTTTAGATTGTGAGCCCTTTTGGGACAAGAAGCCATGTAACTTTATTATTATTATTTGCCTGTAAACCGCTTTGTTTGCCTGTATTATTTGCCTGTAAACCGAAAAAAAAGAAAGGTGAAGGTTTCCCCATGACCAAATGACCAAGACCCATACAGTGACTGACTGTAGGGGGCGGTTCTTATCTCCATTTCTAAGCCGAAGAGCCAGCGTTTGTCCAAGGACAAGCTTCTGTGATCATGTGGCCAGCATGTCTATATGCCAAGGCGCACAGAACACCATTACCTTCCCACCGAAGTGGTACCTATTTATCTACTTGCATTTTTTCACGTGCTTTCGAACTGCTAGGTTGGCAGGAGCTGGGACAAGCAATGGGAGCTTACTCTGTTGCATGGTCTCGAACTGCCAATCTTCCGGTCAACAAGCTCAGCAACAACGGTGTAACCTGCAGCAGCACCAGTGCCTTGTGGGTGCTGAAAAGCAGTATATAAATATACTGATTGATTGATTGTAGCACTTTAAAGCTCACACATTTATTACAGCAGTGTTATTCAGATTGTGGGCAATTGTACAACCATGTACAATCACTTGGGTCCCAACCTGATGTCAGGTGGATCGCAGAAAGCTGGGAGCAGCCGTCTTGGAAACTGCAGACCTTACTATTGTTATATTCCTTTTGTGAGTGTTAGCAGTTTGAATTTTCAAGTAAGTGGTTTTTTTTAAGTAGTTTTTAGTGCTTTTACATCATATTTTGTCCTAATCTTGCTTTCAATCAAGGATGTTTCATGGTTGTACAATTGCTCTAGTCCAAAAATGCCAATTTACATTTCAGGAGTGTCATTTTATTATGCTACAGTGTCAGCACTTCCTGCTTGATGATGTCGCTTCCTGCTACAACATTACTTCCAGGTTAATTACATCAGTTCTGGTGGGTCCCGACACGTGTGCCATTCTAAAAAGTGGGTCCCAGTCTAAAAAGTTTGAATACTACTGTACTACAGCATGACTGCTTTGTAGACAGGAGCCTGTTTTAGATACAGAAAAGCCTCACTTGGACTTTGCATGATGGAAACACACACTGCTCACAGAGTAAACTTTGTTAAATTGCCCTGCTTTCTATGTCTTTGCTGTATTTATATACAAGGGCAGGACAGTCATGAGGCTAGCTGAAATGGCCACTTAGATCAGCTGGCTGGGGTGGTGGTGGTGGTCCTGCATCTAGCCGCTACATCCCCCAGCCTCCTGCCTGCCTGTGGCCCCATTCTCTTCTCACATGCTCTTCCTGTATGTGAAAAGAGGATTTGGGGGGGGGGCGCTTACATCTTCACATTGTTACCAAGGATTGCAGCAGCAGTGCTGGAGAAGGCAGCTGCTACCACAATCCTTTTCTCAAGTGCCCTCTTCCAGAGAGAAATGGGCACTGATCTCCTCTTCCATTGCTGCTGGTTCTAAACTGTCTGGGCAGCTGTAGGGAGGATGGTAGGAGCAAAGGGGTTCCATTCCAAGCACAGTCAGTTTAGAATCAGTGGCAGTGACGGAGGACAATGAAGTGAGTGCCAGTGTGCATGCACGCATGCATGTGCACACAGCTGTGCATAGGCTGGGTTGAGGGAGGCTGAGTGGAGATGAGATTAGATGTAATGAGAGTAAGTAGCATAATTGTTGGGGGCAGTGTCAGAGTTTGGGTAGCCAGTTAACTTGTGCCAGCCCTGCTCATAAACCTTCAGCTAGATTAATTGTTTTAGATACTAGGAAGCTTCAATTTCCTCCACACCAAACTCTGCTCCATTTTCTCGGTTTTCATTTAATCTTTTCTTCTTTGTCCTTCATTAAGAACTTGCATATAGACTTTTAAGTCTCAGTTTAATTAGTCTTCTGTGTGATGTTTTATAAGTGGAAGTCTTAAACTGAAGAGACATGTTTTTCCAATTGGCATGGCAAGGAAATGAAACTTGAGGTGTCCTATCAGAGCTAATCCCACAATTGTCAAAACTATTTTCAAAGGTGAGAAACCTCTGGTTCCCGTATCTAGAACTTACAAGATGCCATGCTAAGATTGTATTAATCTATTTCCTTGTATCCTTGAACTTGTATCCTTGACTAAAGATGGAGTCGTCTTCATACAATTCTTTTTCAACAGCCTGAACTTGCTGTTTACCATACCCTATCGCTCCTCCTATTGTGCAGGATGAGATCAGTGTCCCCCAGGCTCCCTTTAACACTACAGTTTTTATCATGCAAAATATTGAACAGACTTTATTGGGCTCCTTAGGTTGGTCTGGCAAATCAGAATAAGAATTTATAGTGTTGCAAACAGTATAGAAGTAAAAACCAGGCCAGAGCTGATGTGTTCTCCCTAGTTCCCTTAACTGTACAGTCTGAATTTCCTTTTTTTTCTGGCTTGTTTGTCCAAAGATCAGTCAGACATATGATCATGGCATTGCTAAAACTATGTTGGATGTACTTTGAAATCTTAAGTGTTTTTGTGCACTTGATTGCAAAATTGTTGTCCAAAAGCTAAAAAAAAAAGAAAAAAAAAAGGTCATGTTTTAAAAGTGAGCGATTATGTAAGAGGCCATCTTCTAAGACTTCCAAGGTGGTATTTCTATACACACTACATTCCACTGAATTCAACCTTATTGTAAATTTCATTTCCACTGAATACAATGAGGCTTACTTAAAATGATTAGATACACCTAGGATTTCACTGTAAACTTCCCTGTGTCAATTCAAAGTGTCAGTTCAATTAAGTACAGCAGGTAAAAAATGGTGGCGCATCACCAAGCAATTGGTATGAGGAGTGATGCCATTCAGTGTGTTTTCACCAGGGCCCAGCCCTTCTTGTTATCTGAATGAGCAGACAGTGAAGCTAGTGGGCGGGGTTAGCGGTGACGTAAATATACCCAAAACAATGCTGATTCCAAGCATTTCAAATGGGTTTTCGCATGATGTTTAGGGCTTATTTGTTTACTCCTGAAGTAAAAACTTACGAAAATAACAACGTGTGATCATGGAGAGACATCATTGGTAACCTAATTATGATTCAATATGCAATTCCAAGGTTTAATTCCGCAGAATTATATTACTGAACACACCGGACGAAATGCCGCTTGCTGTCTATTTAAACTCGGATTGCACTGCTTTGACAGACTTATTTTTTGAAATCTATACAACCAAAAATAAAGTGTGAACGGGAAGGAAAGAAAAAAAGGGGGAGGGTGGGCAAAAATCAGATAAATATGTAGGAAAATTACATTAAAATCTCTCAATGTATAACACAAGTAGTTGTCAATAGGAGAGTAGTTCTTTTTCACTTCTAGGCTATTAAGTGTATTTTCTACACACACACACACACACACACACCCCTAAAACAAATTCTGTTAATGTTCGGAATTTCAAAAATATTACAGTAGAAAATGGAAGGCGGGGAAAAAATGTGTAAACGGGAAGGGGGGAAAAAGGAGGGGGGATTTTTTTTTATTTTTATTTTATTTCTTCATATCTACTTCAGTTTGTGCAGGGCTGCTTACTTTATGAAGTAATATTTTTCTGTAGCAACGAATCACAATGATTTTAATTACCTGTGCAAAGTAATCCCATTTTTCGTCCAGCGATTCGTGCACCCGTATGCAGAACATGCAGGCATGATTAAAGACGTTGAGATTAACTTTACCACATGGGCAGGGAGATTTTTATTCGTGACGCCGCAGCGGCAATCCTCCTTCGCGGCGATGATCTGAGTTTATACCCATGGCTTCAAGTCTGTGACGTCATGGCCCATCCAGTGTATCTAACATTCTTGGTTTTCACCAAGTCAGCATTACTTCTTCCACTGTTGGATCTTGCATGATGACAAGAAACAATGTAGACCTTACCACTTCTGAGCAGGAATTGCTATTTTCTGACTAAAGTTCCGGGTGGGGTGGGGAACTTGCAGCTTTAAGGCCACATGTGGCCTTTTGGGGTTCTAGTTGCCTTTTGCATAGATACTAAATCTGCTTTTTTATTTCATGACGTGACACCAAACTCATAGTATTGTTTCAGTAACTTTTATTTATTCTTTCTTGTCAGTGACAACTCTATAATTGGTGAACTGGCAATCACCCAGTGACTCGTATCATAGGCCTGAGACCTTCTTAGGTATAGAACTGTAACCTGTATGCCTTCTGTAGTTATGGATGATGATGATGATAATGGGTTATGCATATGAAAGTAAAATAAATGCATTAATAAAATGTGGTCTTCCAATAGAAAAAGTTTCCCAACCTTTGGCTTAGACACTAGCAGTTCATGCATGTTATACTACAGACAGCTAAAATATCTTGGAAAGAAGGATTAGTCTAGGATGCAGAGCTTAAATGTGAGGGACTTGTCACAATCTATCCAATAATACAAATACAGGTGGCCCTTGTTATCCACAGGGATTTGGTTTCCAGAACCCCTATGGATACCAAAATCAGCGGGTATTCAAACCCACAGATTTGGACCATCAAGACTCTCTGAACCCAAACAGAGCTGGGCTCTGGTTGCATCTGGAAGGTGATCTGAAGGCTAGGGAAGCTGCATGCTGCCTCTCTGACCCTCAAGATACGATTTTGGGTGCAAAATGTACTTCTAGAAACCAGAAGTGATGTTTTTATGCTTTTATAAGGCATTCTGGGGCTCACAGAAGCCCAGCCTCAGCTGGGTTCAGAGGATCCACGAGGGCCCTCTCCCACAGGTTTGGAATGCACCGATTATCAAACAGTCATGGAACCTTTAATGGCTCAATCCTATTGATATTCCCCTGCACCAATGCAGTGGGGCAAGCGTTCTGTAATCCAAAGGGAAATTTGGAATCTGGAACTTTCCTTAAGGTAAGGGGATGTTTTCCCCCTTGCCCTGAAGAAAGCCCCAGTCATGGACCGGGTCTACTCGGACATGCACCTAACTAAATATCTGGTACAAGTCCAACTGAATCCATGTTGGCAGTTCTGGCCCAGGAAGAAGGCTTGTATATGGGGTGCACCAGCACTGCTGGTCCTGCCCCCTTCCTGGAACCTGATCCACCCATTCCCCCACCTCCCCACAACTCTCTGCTGCTCAGCACAGAGTTTACCTGCTCCGACGTGCATTGGGTGCTGCACTGGTGCCAGTGGGATGGTGCAGGCCTTCCTGTTAGAGCAACTAACTCCAACGCTATTATAACGTGCTTTACGGCAGGTTTGTGACAGTCTGCATGACAAAGTGCCAGCACAGAGGCAAAATGGGATTGAGCCATAACTAGGATGGGTGTTTCTTTTTTCCAGTGACCAACACAGAATACTAAATAATGAGAATTTCTACACAAATCACTAAATATTTCATTTCACGAAATGACTTCGCTTTTGCTTACTTATGATGCAAGCAAAAGTTTCCTTTTGAGGCATCCACAAATAGTTTTCAGTAAGGGATCAGGAAGAGGAGGGACAGGAACAGGAGGAAGCTTGCTCTTTCTGCATAGTGTATGCTAGGATGACTTTCATGGGATGTGGAAATAGTGAGCAGCAGTTTTTTGATGCTCCAAGCAGCAACCAGAGCACAGCACGGGAATTTTTGAACAGGTCACTTCAGGCTGGGATGTGTGTATCAGGAATTGCTTGCCTTTGCTTGGGCAGCCAACTGTAGGGCCATTCACCCTAGTT
>JAJKFI010000089.1:4059552-4122090 GCA_029204185.1 Lerista edwardsae
AAAAAAAAATCACCAAACAAAACGCCTAGTCATAACAGATTTGTTGTGGCATAAGCTTTTGAGTTAGTCTTTAAGTTTTCAGAATATTCTATTTTACTGGCATAAATCCAAGGAAAGGAAACGTGTAGGATTCAGCATGCACTTTTGCAACTAAGACCCCCCTGCCTCCAGCCTGTCTCAGCTTCCTGCCCTCCTTGCCCCTACCTCCCCAAACGTCCCTGTCTCCACCCATGACCCACAACATCCTCCTTTGTACCTTCTGTCTTGTGACCCAGGCAGTAGCATAGCTACGGGGGAAACTGCAGTAAGTGCTGCAGGCACCATAATCTGCCATGTAAGCAGCCCTCCCAATGGCACCACTGGAGCCATTTCGGGCAGCGATGGCAATACACAGGGCATTTGCACATTGCTGTTACCACCCAGAATGGCTCGAGTGGGACGGGCTGCTTACATGGCACGTTATGGTGCCTGCAGTACTTCGTGCGCCACCCCTCCTCTGGTTTGCTACTGTCCAGGGTGCCATTGGCAAGTCCAGGTGTACCATTGGCAAGCACAGGGAACTGCCAGCTGTTTCCCCTGGTGACTCCTCATGCTAGGCAGCAAAGTGCCATTTATTGCAGCACTGCACCACTTTACGCAAGGTCCACTGTCAGAACCGAAGGATAGGATTGGGCTGTAGGTTTCTCTTGAACTATGGACTGTTGTTTGATCCATGTGAAAGGTTTAGGAAAGAGACTTGCAGAGGTTTGATATACTGTAGTTAAGGACATTCTGCTCTGCCCTTGCATAGGTGCTCCTTGCCATCTTGAGAAAGAGTCCTCAGAGCATCTGTTCTATTATTTTCTCCTCAGGTGTAAAATTCTCCCATGAATAGATTGCATAGCCAGCAGGTTTTGCTTCTATTTTGAAGAAGAAGAAAAAAATCTGGATTTTGTAGATGGAAATTTCTAGGGCACTCTGGGATGATATATTTGCTAGCTTTCAGAAGGCTGAATTACCCTAATCCATCAGTGTTTAAACTCTGTGCTTCGGATGTCAGTTAAGCTATTTCGGAGCTTCCCGGGTAGGCTGTGGGCCTATTTATCCTTGAAATGTTTCTGGTTTTCATGCCAGAATGGCACGGCATTCATTTTCATTAAGTATATGTGTGTATAGCAGATGTATATGTGTATACATATACAGAGTATGTTACACTGCTGCAGTTGCTCGTTTATGTAAGCATGCATACTGATGCATTTTAAAAAATCAGGATCCAGCCCTTTCCTTCTGTGGCCCTTTTGCTTATCCCAAGGTGGGAAGCCCATGCATACAGCATGGGGAAAGGCATTAGTTACATTGTTTCACTACATGTGACTCAAAGACTTGGAGTCTTAGTATGATGTGGGTTTACTGAAGAGAAGGGATACAGAAAGGAAATAGGAGATAGCTGATGCTGGTATGGGAAATTCTACCCCTTGCATTCAGAACCTTTTCCCTCCCCTGATATTAGCTTTGCATGGGTGGAGGGCAGAGGCTATACGTTTCAAGTGCTGTTTTCTGCCCTGCTATATGCATTTCAGTGTGGAGTCTTTAGGGACATTATTCCGTAATGGGGCTGATTTGAGTCCTAACCTCAGCTCTGGGCTGCGTGCTGGATGCATGCATCCCTCTTTCACCCCAGAACTGCTCTCTCCCATTCTCAATCCCCTCCAGTACCTTCTCTCTGGACATTTTCTTGTTCTTCCCCTTTCTTCTCCTTTTTCCTCTTCCAGTCTTCCTGGGCTCTCTTCCCCCTTTCTTGCTCACATGTTCTTTCTTGCTCTTTTGCCACCTTTGCCTCACCCCCTTTCTCCACCCTACCCTCTTGCGCCTTTCCCTTGTCCTTTTAAATCTCCCTGCTCCCTATAGTGAAGGGTACGTGGTGGTGCTGAGGGTTAAACCACTGCTGCTGAGCTGCCAATCAACTGTACGTCCCGCCCAGTGTTCCAGTTCCTCCCGCTTTAGATACCACCACTGATGACCAGTAAAAATAATGGCGGCTTTATGGACATCTTTGACTGATTTTAATAAAATAAAAGCTCAAATTTGCCCTAATTCATATCCATCTCCTGTGACTAATTTGAAAGAAAAAATAATTCAGTACCAGGTTAAATGCATATAGTGAGCTAGAAGGCTCATGCAACTTGCATGTAATTCACATTAGATTCTCCTTTGTATGGGCGTGGTTGAATGACAAACCACACAGATAATAGACATGTTGTATTCATACTGTATCATTCTTAGTATGAAGTTGTTAATTGCAACACATGGATGCAACTGTCATCACACATGGGTGTGATCTAGATTGTTGTTGTTGTTGTTGTTCAGTCGCTAAGTCGTGTCCGACTCTTTGCGACCCCATGGACCACAGCTCGCCAGACCTCTCTGTCTTCCACTAGCTTTCGGAGTTTGCCCAATTTCATGTTCATTGCTTCGGTGACACTGTCTAACCACCTCATCCTCTGCCGCCCCCTTCTCCTTTCGCCTTCGATCTTTCTAAGCATGAGAGTCTTTTCTAAAGAGTCCTCTCTTCTCATGAGATGGCCAAAGTATTTGAGCTTCAGCTTCAGTGATCTAGATACACACCTTTAAATCCCATAGATTCAATGGGAAAAGTTATACTCCCTACGAGGGAGTTGGGAACCTTGTAAGTCATTGAGGGAGCAGGGCAAAGGCAGCAATGCAATCCCCAGGATCACGCTGCTGCCCTGACCAAAGGGACTTATTGAAAACTCACTGATCTTTAAACTTTTGTGATCGCAACCCAGAAGTGGGTTGCAATTGCATTTTTACAACATTGTGAGGCATGAGGAGCCCTGCGGGGGTGTCCCCAAGGCACCCCACCCCCTCTGGAGGGGAGAGTTTAAAACAAGCCCCTTTGGTTAGGGCAGCAGTGCAATCCCGGGGATCACATTGCTGCTTTTCCCCTCTCCCCATCCCTTAAAGAGGTATTGGGCCACTGCTTCCCAGGGTGGTGGGTCGCGATCCACCACTTTGGGAAGTACTGCTGTATGTGCTTAGCATTCCTATTGAAATCAATGAGATTTAAAGATACTGAATTTTGATTATACTGTATTACACCCAGTACTGCCAAGTGCTCATTGCAAGGGCTACATGCCAGGAATTCTCCCACATGCAGATGATGAGGCCCACTGCCAATCTCATCAGCGCACAGTTAGTAAAAATTTGCTTCTCTGCATATGTGTGTGCCTACAGTTGCTGACAGTCCATATATCATCTTAATAGGTACCCATTTATTTCTGAGGACCTGATTTTTCTGTTCTCCTAAGTTGACAGAAATGCAATGACATTTCTTTCAACTGGGTTCAGGAAACTATTACATGAAGGAAAGGTATGTTTTCAGTGATTAGTCTCGATTTCACCTCGATTTCACATTCATTCTCAGTTTCCAGCAAAGCATCAGGTTTTCTCTGCTTGAGGCCAAGCACAGTTCAAATATGCATGATGCAGGTTCACAAGGCTTGCCCCACTTTTATAGCACAGAAACAAAACAGAGGCTTGAATCTACAAAGCAGTGAATGGCCTTATCTCTGAATTATGGGTGCCATTTTCTTCCCCTGCTCCATAGATTGCCACAATTCAGCAAATGTAGTATTTTTCAGCCGCATTGATTTCATTTACGCATGTGATTAACTTCTTCATAGAAATCAACAGATTTTGGTTCTATAGCACTCAGTGTTTCTGCTTGTTGTCATCTTCATAGCTTATCCCTTCTGAAAATAAAAAAAAATACAATCCATCATGTTGTTCGTTGCGGTTGTTCAGTCGCTAAGTCGTGTCCGACTCTTCGCGACCCCATGGACCACAGCACGCCAGGCCTCCCTGTCCTCCACTAGCTTCTGGAGTTCACCTAATTTCATGTCCATTGTTTCGGTGACACTGTCTAACCATCTCATCCTCTGCCGCCCCCTTCTCCTTTTGCCTTCAATCTTTCCCAGCATGAGGGTCTTTTCTAAAGAGTTCTCTCGTCTCATGAGGTGGCCAAAGTATTTGAGCTTCAGCTTCAGTATTTGTCCTTCCAGGGAGCAATCAGGCTTGACCTCCTGTAGGATTGCCCGATTGGATCTCCTTGCATTCCAGGGGACTCTCAAGAGTCTTCTCCAACACCATAATTCAAAAGCATCTATTCTTTAGCGCTCCGCCTTCCTTATTGTCTAGCTCTCACAGCCATATATTATTAACAATCCATCATGCTCACTATTGATACTATTTTACAGCCTAATCCTTTCCAACTCTATTTCCAATCTTTCCAACTCCTTTCTTTTATTAAATGCCAGTTCTGATGCATCCACAAGGCAACCTTGATGCCCTTACCTTGCGGTTTCCATGACTCCTCCACCCACCACTGCAGGATGCAGTGCTCACCTCTGTACAGTGTACAGCTGCACAGTGGCACAACTGCTTCAGTACTAGAAATGTAGATAGGATTGGGCCCTGAATATCAGAATTAAGTGCACATAACTCATGAAGACGTCACAAACGTGAAATTCAGCAAAACAATCAGTAATATTCAATACTCAAAAATACAGAAACTCTGCCAATTAATTTAGCAAAGCACTAGTTGTTTAGCAGAACTAGTGGAAATTATTTGGGGGATTAAATTGAACTAGTGAAAATTTAATTGTGACTATTTTATGCAGTGGTGATGGGGTTTGAGTGGGATTTGTGTCAGGGTCTGGGCACGGGTTGTTTTTTTAATGGTTTAATTGTTACGAATTTTATTGTCATTGTATTTTGAAATTTGTGTACTTGATCGTTTTATTGATTTTGCATTATATTTATGAAGAATGTTTTAGCCTCTGAGCATTATGGAAAAGCAAGATATAGATTTCTTAAACAAATATAATAGGCTTGCTTCACATAGCACTTGATCCCCTTTCATGCCAGGTACAGAAGATGGAAAGACAGGTGAGGGCTAATTAGCTGAGCTAAGCTAATAAAGTAGTCACACGGCCTTATCCAGTGCAAACTCCTATGCAGTGGTGCAGCAGGACCAGCATGGGCTACACTGCATCCTGCAAGGAAATTTTGCAGGCGGGAGGTATCCCAACTTGTGCAATGGGTCTACTTGGACCTGCACAAGCCACATAGCTGGTGCAAGTCCACATGTACCCATGTTGATGGATGGGGCCCAGGAAGGGGGATAGGATGCGGTGTGCGACAGCAAGACCAATCCCGCCCCCCTTCTGGGACTGATCCTTCCAACTTGTTACACCCCTCCTCCTCCTGTTCCACCGCCACGCTGCCCTGCAGAGCATATACCTTCCACCTTTATGCCAGTGCCGGCTACAGCATGCGCTTTGCCAAGGATTGGACCAACAATAACAAATTTAGCTCAAGATTTCATTTGTCACACATTTTTTTTTGAACTTTTGCAAAAAAAAAAAAGGACCCTTTTCGGAGTGGTGGAATTTATACTATGCAAACACAACTTCTTGTTGCACCTACAGTGATCCCCAAATATTTTTCATGTTGAAAGTCATCTGATGGTTGAATCATGTTCCAGTTGGAACAGACTTATGGTAAGCTCATAAGTAGATTTGAACTTCAGGTGTGGAAAGCTGGGAAGATGGTTTCATGCAGAAACCATACCACAATGTGCATGTAACCACTTGGTAAGTTGATAGTCTGGCCCCATCACATGCAGGACTGACCCTAAATCGAAGCAGGATGAAGTAGGAGACCGACTGTGTGCTTATTCTCATGGGCAATAAAGCAGCCTTGTGTGTCCCTCTTGTGTGGTCCCAACGTTCACACGCCCACTGCAGGAATTGAGTCATTAAAAAAAACACCTTCCACACGGGTGCCAATGCATGCAAGGCTGTCATCCCATCATGAAGCAAGGATATTACGACATGTAGGTTTCCAAATGATTGTCTGTATCCACCCTAAGTGAGGAAGAAATGTGTTCCATTCTTTTTTAAACATTCCTTTAGTAATTGCCTAGATTCGGAAGAATAGACAGAAGAACATTTTTTGAAATTGTCTTACTTAGGCAACGCATGCCATCTTAATGGAAATATTCTGTCATCTGGAATGAAATGTATTTGCATGACAAAAGATTTAGATATATCTCTTCAAGTAAAAGTAGAGGTTGTTTTGCAAAGTGAAATGCTGCCAATTAATTTGGTTGCTATGTATGATAACAAAGTTTTGCAGCAAATGCACAGATTCTATTATAAATGCCTAGGTGCAGATACCCTTATAGTACCTATGCCTTTTGTTTTACTTATTTGTACTGATGTTTTGCTCTTCTTATTGTAAGTCACCTTGAGCACCCTCTATTTTGGGATGTAAGATGGGATAAAAGTCCTTTAAATAAAAAAAATTAAGAAAGTGTCAGGAGACTGAAAATAAAATTGCCAATATACATCCATGGTGTGTCTCATTGGAATACTGTGGACAGTTCTGGCTGCACCATCTAGAAATAATATCACAGAGCTGGAAAAGGTGCACAGAAGGGCTACCAAAATGCAGTGCTTCCCCTGCAAGCACTGGGGGCACCAGAAAAAAAGCACTGGGGGCACCAGAAAAAAAGGGGTGCACAATGGGCAAAGTACATTTCAGTTATGCCAGCTTTCTCATTAGATGTCTGAAAAATATATAGTGCTGTATTTCTCATTAATGCTGCCGTCCTAAACGTATTTTCTCTGCAGTTTGTTATACTGATCTTGAGATGGTTAACTTTCAAGCATAGTTGGCACTGAAATCTCATTTTAATTTCTAGTATTTCTAGTAGTTCTATAATGCCTCTAGCAGTGGGTGTGGATATGCATGGGAGCTTCTTGTTGCGAGGTGCTTGCACTACACACACACACACACACACACACACACACACACACACACACACCTCTGGGGCTGCATAATACCAAAGAGTAAAAGCTAGAACAATTGAGACTTTTTAGTTTACAAAATAGAAAACGAAATAAAAATGATAAAAATTTATGATTGTGTCAAGAAAGTGGATAAAGGGATCTACAGTGTATTTGTGTCTTTCCTAAAAATACAAAACCAATGAAATTGGTTTCAGGCCTGAGTTCTTCACACAATGCATTGTTATATTATGGAATGAATTGCCACAGGAGGTGATAGCTACTAATTTTATGTAATTTCCAAGCGGGGATTAGATTCATGGCGGACAGCTCTGTAATTGCTGTAATAAGGAACTTATTCCTAGGCATTATTTGCCAGATGCTGGAGGGCAAATGAAAGGAGTGGGTTGCTGCTTTCATACAATTTTTGGTGGCAGTCTGGAAACATTTGGCTGGCCACAGGATCTTGAATTAGTTGGTTATTGGTCTGATCCAGAAGACGTGTTTATAGATTGCTAATAAAAAATGAAATGCTAAAAAAAAAGCAATTCAAACATTCAGACAGTCTGATATATTAAATGTTCATTTTTCCAGAAATGCTCTGTAAAAATGTTTATTTTCTGCTCATATTGACTTTGGTTCTGCTTTTAGTAGATAATGACATCCAGTAGTTTGCAAAATATTTCAAATAAAAAAGACTGAAGTTTGCTGAATGTCGAAGAAGATTGGCCAACTTTTGTTATGGTACATAAAATATGGCAAACCAGGACAGGAGTCATTTAACTTTATTATTACTATTTGCCTGTAAACTGCTTTGTGAACGTGTTGAAAAGCGATATAAAAGCACCTAAAAATGCAAGTAGATAGATAGGGACCACTTCGGTGGGAAGGTAATGGCGTTTCGTGCGCTACGGCGTATAGTCATGCCGGCCACATGACCACGGAAGCTTGTCCTTGGACAAAATGCCAGCTCTACAGGCTTTGAAATGGAGATGAGCACCACCCCCTACAGTCGGTCACAACTAGACCATTCGGTCGTGGGGAAACCTTTACCTTTTTAATCATTAGGTATCTTAGAGCACAATCCTGAAGTACAGATGGGCCAGCATAAGTCCCTTGTGCTGACCCCAGAGTGTTGCGAACGTGCTGTAAAACATGTTCGCACCTTGAGAGTCAACTGAGCCAGCACACAGATGTGTGTTGGCTCACAGAAGCCGAATCTGACCTCCACAGTACCAAGGAAAGCCAGTGCTAGAGTAAAGAAGGGTGGCCGGCATGGGGGCTGGAGAGGGTAGTGAGAGGGTGAAATGGGGGCGTTTTGGGACAGAGGGAGGCAGGGGAAAGGTGGACCAGTGGGTGAACCAGGTCTGGACATGGAGTGGGACCAGACTTGGCATCTTAGGCCAGATCCTACACCCCCATGCCTGACATGGGGTGCTCAGATGCTAGCAATTTCACTGGTGCAAATCCGAATAGCCCCTAGGGACAGCTGGTGCACAACAAAGGGTAAGGCGATAAATATCCCCTTACTCCAAGTTGTGCTCCAGCTACCTACTAACCTGCACTGGATATCGCGCAGGCCAGTTTGCCTGCCTATTCCAGTGCAGGTTGGGATTGGGCTGTTAGCATTTTATTGTTATCACTATTGGGAATATAATTTAGATTTCCTGGCTGAAAGCACTGAGATGTCTTTGTATGATTCTGTGGCATACTATTATTAAGTGCAGATCCATATGCAACATTTTATACCTTGGGAACTGTGACAGCCATGCTTTGGCTAGTGTGCGAATTGTCAAAGCATAAATGCGCAGAAGCATAAAACTATTTAAATGCCTTGGTATTTATTAAAGTGCAAATATCTAAATATTCCTTTCCATTCTTTCTTTTCTTTTCTTTTCCTTTCCCTACTTCCCCTCTCCTTTCCCACTTACTGTCAGGAAGGGCCACCTTCGAAGGGCCAAGTCAGCAAAGCCTGGTATCAGCAGAGACTAATGGCAACAGCAGCAGCAGCAGCAGCAGCTACAACAGTGAGTGGATTTTGGAGTGGGAAACTAAAGTACAATTAGATTAAAATGTGGCACTGATCTCCTGAAATCGATTGTGCTAACCTGTTCTGAGGCACTGGGAATGTGTCTTTAGGCAACAGAGCTTCTGGTACTCTTTAAAATAAGGGTGGTAAAATGGGACTCACAACTTCAGAAAGGAGCTTTCTACTCCTGCCACTACTGCTGAAAACATCCGTCTACATATTCCATTGTTGCTCATTAAGATGTATCAGTGGCATAAGCTGATGCAGGGAAACAGAGGCTTGGAGCCAACTGTACAGCTAAATGATTCCCTCATCCTTGGCATGTGCTTGTGGGCTTCTGCCAAACCCAGTTTGGTGCTGAACTGGAGTGTTGATTTATGATGTTGCATATGCTTTCTCCGCTCTATTCTTAGAATGAGCAGAAAGATCCTTCCTTTTTCTCAGCATGAGATATTTAGCACAATCTACCTCCAAGTGGATGTTACCATGAGAAGGGAAAGTAGCAGTTAACCCTAGCAGTAATTTGGTTGTCCTTCCCAAAGCTTCTCACGGGTTGTCTAAACTAGAATGGGGGAGGGATGGTATGGTAATATCAACTTCAGGAGAATACAAAATGTAGATCTCAAAATGTACAGATCTCTGTATGGGATCCAGTACACAGTATCTGCCTCAGAGGCTGCAAATTTCTGTAGAAATTTTTTCTTCATGGCGTCTGGCAAGAAATTATGATCCCCCACCCCAGTCTGATCTACTACAGTGCTGTGGAAGATGGGCTTGCTTAGAGTAGGGTGTAGGTGATGAAAAATAGTGAATAGTGAAAAAGAGGAAGAAGAATTGTTGTAGAGTGGAGGAGAAGTTCTAGTTTGCGTCAGACATGGTCTGGGCAACTGGGGAGGTGGGATGGAATAAAAGGAGGTCAAGCAAATTGACTGGCGTGTGGACTAGCAAGGAACATGTGTACATGAAATTTGGATTTTAGGAAATAGTTTATATGAAAAAAGAGGGTATTTTGGGAGTTGCATAAACATTAATATTACATTAACACAAACGTAGCTGATTAGATGTTGAGTATTCATAAATAAATTATTCAGGAGCACCCACCACACTGTTAACACTAGGTCTGAGCCAAAAATATACATTAGTTTTTTCAGCAGAAATCTCTTCCTTTTTTGGTAATTTTTCAGTATGTATGAAAATGCGTGCTTATCTTTTTTGAATTGCCATGATTGTCAGTGGCCTTCATGTATCTTTAGTTACATCACACAGCTGAGGGCGCAATCCTATGCAGTGCAGAATGGTGAGGCCGACTTGGCAGCGCCATATTCGATGCTGCATAAGAGAGGTTGGAGCCCCCCCCCCCACGGCAAGGGAGCATGCGCTCCCTTACCATAGGGGAGGCTCCAGCCTCCCATATGTGTTCCTCGGATCTGCGCCCCTAAAGAGCTTGCCCACGTCCCACCCAAGTCCGGTCCCCAACCTCTCTCCCACCAATCCCTGTCCCGATATGGGACAGAGCCTCCCTTGCGCCGACCGGCTTCAGTTGGCGCAAGGGAGGTTCTCCGTCAGCACTCTGAAGCCGATGCTACTTGTAGCGTCGGCTTCAGAGCTTTAGCATCGTCGGGGGGTGCTGCTCATCTCTAGTTTGACCCCAGACTCCAGGTATTCATCAAAGCCCAGCCTTACATACTTACACAAGAATAAGATCCCTACATTTCTTCATGAGAATCACCCTGTTTTATAAACCACAAGGATACACTTTCTGTAATCAAAATAGTCCACTATACAATGAGCAGAAATACTCTGAAAAACGCTAGAGATAACTAGAGTAAATCTGAATGAACAGCATGAGAGTCAAGGTCTATTTTTCCTTTCTTTTACTTTTAAGGAGTCTGTCAAAAAGAGCAGAAGATACATGTGTGTGAAACTGACCCTAGCCACTTGACAGGCAATATAAATGATGTTAAAATGCATAACACCTGCTTGTGACCCTCTAGTAGTAGCTAATACATGAAGTATTTCTACTAGGAGAAAACTGTTGATTCAGGTCTTGATAGAAACCCCAACCTACACTAAGATTTATCTGACAAATCTAGGCCTGGATGCAGAACAGTACCTTAATGCAAAAAAACAAACAAAAAACAAACAAACCTCACATTGAATTGCTTGTGAATAATGTCAATAGCAAGCCTGTTGAATTCCCACTGGGGTGCTTAGAGCCCCGGCAGTGTTTACAGAGCCCCTGGTTGCAAGCAGGGGAGAGGCGGCAAAGTGCATGCAACCCACAGGGTTGGGGGTCCACATAGGAATTTTTTGCTGGTAACCCGATTGGACAGCCTTTCAACCCAGTTTTTTCACCTACCCAGGACTGGCATTTGGTGTGGTGGTTGGAGATTGTCCGAGTGTGGTTTCTTTAGGTTGGCAGGTGGCATGCTGGCTGGGTAGCCAAGATAGGGGCCAGCATACATGCAGAGGTAAGTAAGATCTTACTTGGGGGAGAGATGCCTATTTAAAAGTTTTTTTTCCCCAGTTAATATTTTTCCTCTTTTTAATAAAGATGATTTTATTTCTCTAGTGCAGTTTTAACGTCCTTAGGATGCTAAATAAATTTTGCTTATTTAGGTATGTGATAAACCAAACCAGTGTGGTTTGTTAAGAATGTTAAGTCTTTGCTAAAAATATAACAGCGTTTTTCAGTTCTTCTTAAAGTGTGAAGCCTGCCTCTGCTATAAGCTGTGGCAGTTGCTCATGCATGTGTTCCCTACAATTCCTTCTCTCACGTTTAAGTCCTTCTTGATTTTATGAGAGGCAGACCACTCTGATCACCCTCTCCAAGTCATCTTCATTGTCTGTGTAGCTCTTTGACAGCTTATGGTGGCTGGTACTCCCTTGGGAGCTCTCCTTTGAGCCCTCTCTTTTAAGGTTCCTTCCTTGCATTCTTCAGATGTACCTGGTCCTGTTCCCTTCTTCTTTTTATATAGTTCAACTAGCTGGTCCTTACCCGGCGTTGCCTGGGTATTTATTTATCCCAAGCTTCTGTTAAACAGGAAAAGGAATGAATTCTATCTATAGCGTAAAATTGAAGTAATTTTATGTACAGGTAATTAAAAGTATAAGTACAGTATAAAAATTATAAAGTAAAATCTTTCACAAATTCACTCCAGGAGCAAGAATAAATAAATTCTTGGGTGAAACCACCCTTGAGCAAGCAACCCCAAAACCTATGGATTTGACACAAATGTTGGTCATTTTGGACATTTTATTTTGTACCCCTTCTCACCCCCCATGCTGATGGGGGCTGAACGTGGACTTAACCGGCATCGGGAGTGTCACTGCTCATCTCAGCGTCCCTGAAAACTATGAATTCAACACTAATATCGGCCGTTTTTGATTATTTTTACATGTCACCCCCTTCACACCCCCACCCCTAGGGGTGCCCCCACAGTATTTCTAGAAGTGGGATGAGTTTTGAAATCTGAGATCAAATGGTGTCCTCTACGCCACCATCAGCGTGCTGCGGATATTCTATTTCCAAGCACTGTATCTTGCACCCCTTCTCACCCCCCATGCCAAGGGGGGCTGAACGTGCACTTAAACAGCACCGGAAGTGTCACCATTCATCTCAGCGACCCCGAAAACTATGGATTTGACACCAATATCAGCTGTTTTCGAGTTTTTTTACATGGCACCCCCTTTGCACCCCCTAGGGGTGCTAGGATCTTACCCCTGCAGTATTTCTTTCCAGATCATAAGGCATCTGTGTACCAAGTTTGGTGTAAATCGCTTCAGGCGTTCCAGAGCTATGCTGGAACACACACACACACACAAAAATTAGATAGATAGATAGATAGATAGATAGATAGATAGATTTGCTTAACTGCAGAACTTGGATGATGGTGAACATTGCTAGTCAAGCTGTCTGTTCTCCTTTCTTCTTAGGGTCCAAGCTAACAGTACATTCATACCACCTGCACCTGTGTCACAAAAGTGACATTCTACCCAGGGTAAGGGAGCAAACGTTTCCTTACCCCGAAGAGACTCAGGTGGCTGTATCCAGACCCCATTGGATACAGTGGCAGCCATTTTGGCACCGCTGTTCTTCCAGGTTCCTTTGGGGCTTAGGATTGTGCTGCACATTACCCTTGTGGAGGATCACTGAAGCATGCACTACAAACTTAAATTGGTTTTATACCAATACACATGGCTTCTCTGATAAGGTTCTAAGGTGCTAAGGTTTCTGTGTAGGTGCTGAGAAATCTTGTATTATATGGAAAAGCCTGTCACAGAACTACAGTTCTCAAGGTCCCTGGGGAAAAAAAGAAATCATAATTAAACCTGTTTAAGACTGAATTCTAGACCAGTGGTATTCAAACTTTAGACCGGGACCCACTTTCTAGAACAGCACTCGTGTCGGGACCCACCAGAAGTGATGTAATAGCCGGAAATGACATCATCAAACAGGAAGTGCTGTCATTGTAACACAATAAAATGACATTCCTGAAATGCAGATTGGCATTCTTGGACTACAGCAATTGCACAACCATGAAACATCCCTGAATGAAAGCAAGATGAGGACAAAATATGATGTAAAAGCACTGAACTAAAAACAAAATAAAAAACCCTCACTTGAAAATTCAAAACATTAACACTCACAAAGGGAATATGACAAGAGTAAGGTCTCAGTTTCCAAGATGGCTGCTCCCAGCTTTTCGTGACCCATCTGACATCAGGTCACGACTCACCAAGTGGGACCTGACCCACAGTTTGAATAACACTTTTCTAGACAACTCAAAGATTCAGTTGTTCAAATTATCTGTACATCACCATTAAGTTGTTTTTTTTTCCTTTTCTGCCTGGGCAGTGAATGCAAATTCATTTTTTTAGGATCCAGGAAAATAAAATATTGGGTTTGTTATGAAATATATCTGTTATAGAACTGAGTTATTGCTTCTGCAGCCTTGGCTAGGAAAGGGAAATAGCCAGCCTCATTATCATCATTGTAGTGGGAACAGCAGCCTTTATCAGTATAGTAGATTACCTTTATCCAATAGGTAAGCTAAGTTTTAACCGCCATTAAAATGAGCGCTACATTCAGAGTTATTAAGTTTAATAGCTTATGAAATAATAAGTTACACTTTGCAAAATAACAGGATGGCTCTTGTATAGAAGATAGAAGAACACAAAAAGCAGGGAAGGGAAATGTGTGTTTTTCAGTTTTGTACATGATTTCTCCATTATTTACAATGTCCATTGCAGTGGTTCCCAATGTGTTTTTTTGCATCATGACTCCCCTTTTTAAGTGCAACAACCTGTGGGGGCCCCCTAAAACCTAGGGCTGGATGTGATGTAATTAAGCAGGAAACAGGAAGTGATGTTATTGTGCTGGCAGGGCCAGAAGCAATGATATTAAACAAGAAATCACACTTGTTCAAAGTCAAAAGAACAAATCCTTTTCGGAATGTTCTGAATGCTTCGTATCTAAGCAATGTTTGAGTTCAGTTATTGATTCAACTCTGAGAAGCCAGAATGCATTGTGGCTTCTCTACGCCATTGAGAATCAATATGGTAAAGCCAAATTCCTTTTCTTTTTTCTTTTCAAATTCTATTCCTTTTCCCCGCATGCTGAGACTCACCTAGGCATGACATACCCACTCAAAGATTGACCCGGGAGAGACTTCACCTCTTGCACACATACACACCAAGATGAGCCCAAGGTAAAGTTAGTTTCCCCCACAGCCAGAAGAATTGAAAAGTGACAGTTTTATAGGGAAGACTCTTCCCTAGCCAGAAATTCCCACTGTTCCCAACTGCTAGGTTTTGCAACGTTAGATTGCAAAGGGGCCCCAGCAGGTGCAGTGAGGAGGATATCTTTCATAAAGACATTAAAGAATGAATACTCACCACCAAACAATCTCCAATGATTACTCCAAGAACAACTGCTAAAACTCAGGCTGTCACTGAGTTCTCTCTTTCCCACCTCATCCTTTCACTAACCATGTTCTTAAGCTCTGCCTTTCAAGATGGCAGCAGATGGTTCAAAAGAAGCTACCAACATCATGGTGCCCAGCTTTTCAAGATGGTGGCACCAAGCTATCCACTACCCCTTAAAAATTGGCCGTTGACCACCTTGGGGGATCCTGACCTCCAGGTTGGGAACCAATGGTCTATCGCACCCCTCCCCCCAAAAAAGAAACCCACAAACCCAACTATCGTCATTATAAAAGTCAAAATTGCCGCCTTGAGGGCCTTTGTGGCGGAAAGGCGGGGTATAAATCAAATAAATAAATAAATAAATAAAATGATCCCTAAAATATCACTCCTTTAAACTACCTACTCAAACAGTATCTCGTAAATTAAAATAAAACCAAGATCTAGACAGAGCAATACTTCTTCAGAGCTCTCTCTCTTTCAGAAACCTTTATTGGCATAGAAAACTCAAAACATACAAAATACGCACAAACATGCACGCAAATGTAAAAACAAAACAGACTATCAAGTGAAAGGTTAATCAGAATGACAATTAAGCTCCCCATTGCTGCTATAGGTGGAACTATGACGTCTCACTAGATGTTTTAAAAAGGTCCCCATGGCCTCAGTTATAGTAGAGGCCACAAAAGCTCAGTTGAGTGACATCCGGGCAATATGCCCATTTACTCAGAAAAACCTACAGCTCAACATCTAACAACCCAATCATATCCTTCCCCCACCCGTAACTGCACTGAAAATGAATGCATTTTATCCTGTGGGGGGATTAGGAGGCTTCAAAAGGGAAAGGGAATTTAAATGCCTTAGCCTTCCATAAGCCTCCTGCTATGCAATGGGTCTCTTTGGAGCTGTGCCAGTAATTTATCTGGCAGGGAGGCTGAAAAAAGAAGGAAAAGGAAAAGTTTGTGTCATTGCCCCTGAAACCTCCCTGCCCTCATTCCTCCCTTCCCCAACCCTCCCTGCCCCCTCTGCTGCCTTACTTGCTGCCTTCAATGGCAGTGCTCCCAAAATGGCCAACAACAGAGCACTCCTGGCTTCATTAGTGGTCATTTTGCAACCACAGAAGTCTCCTCCGCTGTTTTGCGTACTAGAACAGTCTAATCCCGCATAGGATTGGGCTGTAAAAGTATTAAATATTTCAGCCAGAGATCTCTTTTGTGAGCGAGTGCCAGAGACATGGTGCAACTATGTGAAGTCTTGCTCCAGGCCTCAATGTCTCAAGCCTGCCAAGGTCTAAACACTAATAAACTCTCCCTTATGTGGAGCCTTCCCATCTTAAAGGTGTAATGCCACAGTATCAGGTACTCTCCCAAATCAGGCCCACTTGCCACTTTTTAACCAACCATGTTTGGGACAATCTATATTAATCAATTTTATAAATGCCCTCAACCCCACTGTACCTATGCATATATACTTCTATTGGTATATATACAGGATATATGACTAAAATTAGAAAAGCCAGAAAATGTTTTGGAGTGCCAACGTTATTTTATTTTGAATATTGTCTATATCTTCTTTGAAGAGAGGGAGGATCTCTCCTTGGAAATTCCATTAGTTCAAACTGTATTGTATACAACTGCAGCTATGTATCTCACAGGCTCTTCCAAGATTACATTCAGCCCGTCCATCCGCTTACCCCAAGTGGAACTCTATTAAAAATACTCTGATTATATTCACTGCGTGATAAGAGGAAGAATAATGCTATACATAGACAGCTGTAGAAAATGGGTTTGTATTATTCCTCTTATCTTTTGTGGTGGTCAGTAGGGATAACCACAAAAAAGGGCTATCTATTTCTCTTGTCGCATCCTTTATCCTTAACCTAGACGCTGCATACTGATTTATCGTAATCTCCTTTTCAGTCTCACTTATGGTCACTTTGCTGCTTTTACATCTATTTCTTATCATTTTTAGATTCTATTTCGGCTCTTCATTATACTGCGCACACGCGCACACGCACACACGCACACGTACACACACTTCAACAGAACTGTAAATCACATATATGGCACTTTCAGATTTCTAGTGAAGTGGCTGACAACAGAATTTGAACCTCTTCAATAAACCCGACGAAAAGAGACTGTTCGGAAAAAGAACGGTATCATTATGATGGGGCAAAATTTTCCTCCCTTTTTGCCTTCTTGCACAGCACATTCTTGAATCATCTTATTGGTTTTGCAGCAATTTTAGTGCACCAAATTTACTGCACCACATTCCGGTTCATTGGAGTCTGGATTATTTAAAACTACCTCAGTAGGCTCTAGTTTTGTTCCCCCGAGTGCTATGGTCTGCAATCCAAACTTGCAACACAGGATCCTTTACAATATCACCTTTCTGTCAAGTGAACAGAGAAGGGACATGTCTACAAGACAGACATACCCGTTTAATATCCCCCCCTTGTCAGGTTGTAGCCTCCTGCTACTGCCTTCTCCACCCTCCATCCCCTTACCTCCAAGAAACGGGGGCAATGTGCCACAGCAGCCAAAACAAAATGCATAGAAGGTGAATTTCCACTTCCCTACAACCTTCAAGTGTGGTCTCTAAATAAATAGGAAATGTGCCAATAGCTTTCCTGCCCTGGTGCTGCCTGGGGTTACGATTGCTGCCCCTACTGGCAAACAGCCACCCCTCCTGGTTGGGCAGCCACCTCCACTGTTTTCCATCTGGAATCCTTTTCCCGAACCCTCAAAAGGCCTTTGGTGGGCCTTAAAACGTCACTTCTGGTTTCACAGAGAAACAGGAAGTGATGTTTTAAGGCCTGCCAAAGGTCTTTTGAGGGCTGGGGAAGCCGCCCCAGCCCTCAGAAAGCCTTTTAAGGACATAAAAATGTCCTTCCAGCTTCCCCAAGAAACAGGAAGTGAGCCCTCAAAGGCCCTTGGAAGGCCTCCAGACAGGAAGCAGTGGGTGCAACTTTGCAAGAGGTGAGGTAAGGGGGCAAGGAAGTGGTTTGGTGACTTTCCTACGCATTTTTGGGGAGGGCACATGTTTATGTATGCAACCGTAACCCCCTGACCCCCTCACCTCAGCCTTTCCTCACAAGTCCCTTTAAATAAAACATCCCCTTAACTTCAGCCTCTTTACACAGTCCCTTAAAATAGGAAGTATAAGAACATAAGAACATAAGAAGAGCCCTGCTGGATCAGGCCAAAGGCCCATCTAGTCCAACTTCCTGTATCTCACAGCGGCCCACCAAGTGCCCCCAGGAGGCATGAGACAACAAGATGCTTGCATCCTGTTGCCACTCCCTTGCACCCAGTACTCTGAAGTAGCCTACTACTAGTGTAAGGAGGCTACAACCCATCATTGCCTATAGCCCACAATGGACTTTTCTTCCAGAAATCTGTCCAATCCTCTCTTAAAGGCATCAAGACCAGTCACCATCACCACCTCTTGTGGCAAAGAGTTCCACAGATTAACTACCCGCTGGGTAAAAAAGTACTTCCTTTTATCTGTTTTAACTCTCCCAACCCTCAGTTTTAGCGGATGCCCCCTGGTTCTGGTGTTTTGAGAGAGGGAAAAGAACATCCCTTTATCGACTCTATCCCTTCCATGCATAATTTTGTATGTCTCAATCATGTCCCCCCTCAGGCACCTTTTTTCTAGGCTGAAGAGCCCCAAACGCTGCAGTCTTTCTTCATAAGGGAGGTGCCCCAGCCCCGTAATCATTTTTGTCGCTCTCTTCTGCACCTTTTCCAGCTCCACTATGTCCTTTTTGAGATGTGGCGACCAGAACTGGACACAATAATCCAGGTGTGGCCTTACCATCGATTTGTAAAATGGCATGATAATATTGGCTGTTTTATTCTCAACCCCTTTTTTAATTACCCCAAGCATAGAATTGGCCTTCTTAATTGCTGCTGCACACTGGGTCGATACCTTCATTGAATTGTCCACCAGCACCCCAAGATCTCTCTCCTGAGCTGTCACAGACAGCTCAGAACCCATTAGCCTATAGGTGAAGTTTTGGTTTTTTGCCCCAATGTGCATCACTTAACATTTGTCTACGTTGAAACGCATCTGCCATTTGGCTGCCCATTCCCCCAACTTGGAGAGATCCTTCTGGAGCTCTTCACAATCCTTTCTGGTTTTTACCACCCGGAAACGTTTAGTGTCATCCGCAAACTTGGCCACTTGGCCAAGTATGAAACATGTGGGATCTCTTCTAGGGTGTCCTGAACTTTCTGTATTATATAAACGGCCAGTGTGAAGGAGGACTGAGTAAGGGGGTGGGAAGCTGGATCACTGCCTTCCAATCTGCTTCCCATTTGCTAAAAGCAGTTTGTGTCAGTCTATCTTCCTATCAGTAATACTACATTTCTGCTGTGAAATGCTCATTCTGTTTCTAACCCATGTTTCTGTCTGAGCAAGTGCTCCCTGGAATATGATAACGGGATAACACAAGCTTGTGATCACAGTCTCATAAATATGCACTGAAAGAACTGGAGATATCCCCATGATCCTAAGCAGAGTAAGACCCGTTCATTTCATTTCATATTTATTCCCTACTTTTCTTTTCCAATGTGCCACAGCAGCCAAAACAAAACGCATAGAAGGTGAAAACCCAATTTCAATTGGACTTGTTTTCAAGGACACAAACATAGGATCACCACCTTAAAGGGCTTGTAATCCCTTTGTATAGTTCGCCATATTTTCAATAATGTAGTAATGCTGAAGTCTTCTGACACATGAAGCCCCAAAATTGCAACTGCATGCCTCAAAAAAGGGGTGCATAGCGACTTACATATCGACACAGTAAAATAGTCCCTTCCTCTGCTATCTACCTATGTACACGGTCAGTTTGCTACTGCTTTTCTGAGCATGCCCTCAATAAGTCACATCCTGCTGTGAGACGTTCACTTTCAAACATTCCAGTGCCTGTTCTTTCCCAGCACCCTTTCATAGTTCCCTGTTAAGGACATACAGTAAGTACATAGGAAGAGCCCTGCTTAATCAGGCCAAAGGCCCATCTAGTCCAGCTTCCTGTACCTCATAGTGGCCTACCAGATGCCTCAGGGAGCACACGAGACAACAAAAGACCTGCATTTCTTTGTCATTCCTGTGCATTTGGCATTCCGAGGTAGCTTATTTACCCTCACAGAAACTACTGAACACACTGTCCCTCCCTCACCAGCCTGGGGTAAGTGCAAAAAACTGCTATCCTTGGACAATCCAGATGACAGGGGGGAAAAATCCTCCCTGGTCCTCATGATGAACAACCAACTGATCTCAGATTGTATATACCCATCATAGCTTGTAACTTGTGATGGAGTTTTCCTCCATAAATCTGTCCGATCCCCTTTTAAAAGCATTTAGATCCAGACACCATCGCCACATCCTTTGGCACCAAGTTCCACAGACTAATTACAAGCTGGGGAAAGAAATATTTTCTTTTGTCTGTTCTAACTCTCCTAGCACTAGTGGATGTCCCCTGGTTCTGGTGTTGTGTGAGAGGGAAAAGAGCTTCCCTCTATCTATCCACCTCCTGCATAAAAATACTGTGCATACTAGAGGAGCTGGAAAGTGCAATTTTGATAGGAAAGCATGAGTAAGCCCTAACTTGGCTGAAGGCCCAACCGTTATCTTTCCAAGCACCTAGCGCTACAGGTGAATCTAACCGCTGAATCTAATGGGTCAGGGACGCAGCCCCAGATCTCCTTGGGGTAAGGGTAGAAACATTTCTTTACCCTGTGTTGACATACAGCTGTCCCAATGGGTATACTTGGATCTGCGCCTGCCTTTGAGCTTTGTGTTGGGTTCTTGGCTCAGGAGGGGGCCTAGGAAATGGCGGCAGAGTCTGCCATCATCTCCACCCCCCTTCCAGGCCTCGTCTACCCTCCCTCCGCCCCATTCTACCCGCACCTTCCCCCCCGAAAAGGCTCAGTGCCAACTGATGATGTAATTTACCACTACCCCTAGAGCCTCCAGCGATGCATCATTCCAACTCTGAAGCCCAGTGCCAACTGACACCAGCCTCAGCACTGATCCAGTGTCATTGCCACCAGCCCCAGTGCCTTATGGCACTTTTTATGATTCTGGAACTAGCAGCAAGGCAAGAGCACACAGGGGTAGCCCTATAGGATTGGGCCGTAAGTCAAAGTTCATTTAGAGAAGCAAAAGTGCTCTGGAGCAGGAGATGAGTTCATGGAGTGCAGGATTGTAGCCTCAGCCTTCGTATCCAACTGTATTTGAGGGCTTTTGGAATATTCCATCTAATGCCTTTGTCATGTGGAAAAGGGAGCCATAATACCTGAGGGCAGCCGTGAAGCTGGGCAGGGTGCAGCCAAGGGGCAGGGAGAGGAAATCGCCCCACCAGGCAGCTGGCCAGCTGATGGTGTCCGATCATCACCATGGCCACCTGCCCTATTATCCAGCTGTCTGTTCAGGGCTGTATATGGGGCTAAACCAATTACATATAAATAAAATTGCATATGTGAACATAAACCCACGACTAGATCAGCACCATTTCAGAATACAGGTGGGGAGGAGGGGTAATACAAGTAACATGAATTTTAAGTTGCATGTAATATAAATTTCTTGTTCTGATGAATGAAGACCCCGACTGTTCTTACAGGTCTTAAATCTCCAAAGAAAAGATTTTGGTATAAAACTGTTAGAATTCTCAGCAGAACACAGAAGCTTGCCGACTGTTAACTTTGAAGGTATAGAGTAATTGCATTCTCTTGACAAGAGATGTAGTGTGAGACGCTACAGAGGCTGCTGCAAAGATGTTTCTTTTATTAAAAGTTCTGTCTCATCTTGTATAATACAGTTTGTCAAAACTGCAGGGCATCTGATTTAATTTAGTCATCCTCTCTGTTGGCCTTAATTGAACATCATCACATTTCCTAATAAGTTTTAATTAATTAACATTATGTTGACATTCCAAAAGAGAGTTATGATGCTTCATCAGCAGTTTTAGCAGAAAGCAGTTTTCTGGCACCTGAAATTGTTACTCACACATTCTCAGGTTTACTCAATAGGGAACAATTAGATTCAATTAAACGTTCATGAGATATTAGCTCTGAGAGATAGAAACATATTCTAGTCCTACCATTCTTAAAACAGGAAAACATTCCATTGTCTTTAGTGGGAAGACTCTGCTCACATGTGTGTGCGCCGCAGCTTCCCTCATTAGACAGAGCAAAATTTTAATCAACTGTATACATAGAAGCAGGATTGGCACCAGAATCTGTTGGACTCTGGAACATCACACAGTTCTGGGGCCCCTGACTCACATGTGTGCTCTGTCCTTTGCCTCTCCTCCCATCTCACCTTCCCCACCATGTTTTCCATTTCCTCCTACCAGGTTCATCTGCCTCCCCCTGCAGCCTGGCCATGCCTTCCCTTCCCCATCAGCTTACCTAAGAGCAAGCTGGGCAGCAGGCAGTTCTTCCCCTCCAACTCCCCAATTGCCACATGGGAGCTATTAACAGATTAAGATAGGGAGAAAAGATGTGTGTGGTAAACTTCCCTTCTTAGTGGCCAATAGGGGTTGTTTCCAGGATCCCTAAAAGATTCCCGTGAGAGCCCCATTGGCTGTGATGGGACTCAAAGCAGCCCAAATGCACTTTTAAGACCTAGAGCAGTGGTATTCAAACTGTGGGTTGGGACCCACTTGGTGGGTCGTGACCTGATGTCAGATGGGTCACGGAAAGCTGGGAGCAGCCATCTTGGACTCTGCAGACCTTACTCTTGTTACGTTCCTTTTGTGAGTGTTAACAGATTGAATTTTCAGGTGAGGGTTTCTTTAAATTTTGTTTTTAGTTTAGTGCTTTTACATCATATTTTGTCCTAATCTTGCTTTCTCTCAGGGATCTTTCATGGTTGTACAATTGCTGCAGTCCAAGAATGTCCATTTGCATTTCAGGAGTGTCATTTTGTTATGTCACAATGACAGCACTTCCTGCTTAAAGACGTCACTTCCTGCCATGACATCACTTCCAATGAGTCCTGACACAAGTGCCATTCTAAAAAGTGGGTCCCGGTCTAAAAAGTTTGAATACCACTGACCTAGAGTAAGTGCAGAACACATGTGCTATACAGCCCAATTGTACGTATTAAGCTGCTGTACTGGTGCTGGGTGTTGCAAAAGCTCTATAAAGCATTTTTATACACTGGGATAATAAGCTAGGCTATCAGAAAGACCTGTGCTGTCCCACCAGCGCTGAATCCTCAGTTATACTCACCAGAGCAAAAAGGTATAGCATAGGTGCAGGGGTCAACAGGGCAGGGGAGGATGGAATGCGGGTGGATAAGGTCCAGAAGGGGGCAGGATTAGTGAAAGAGTCTTCCACCACTTCCTAACCCCCATCCCAGGCCTACATGGGGCTTCTCCGACTTCCACTAGCATGTTTGCTGGCATAGATCCAAGTAGCCCCATTGGGCAGGCTGGGGCTTGACATGGGGTAAGGAAACATACTCCCATACCCCAAGGAGATCTCCAGCCTTCTCAGTTCCAGCCCTGGATACAGCCTAGGCTGTGCAGCCCTGCTGTGCTCGCACTGGATAGGGTTGGGCTGTTGGTTTTTTAATTATTGGATGGGATCAGGGTGGTGGTGAAATGAATGCATTTAGGTGTAATGGTTCCTAACATGATTTTTACAATGGTTTGATAGGTATTTTCATAAAAAAAATTGCTAAATTTAAGACCTTATTTCATGTGGTCTGAATTGATTTCCACATGAAAGGTGCTGGAGCTCAATATTGTCTGAAACGTATTCTCGTACCCTCCCTATTGTATCTTCCAAGGGAAACCATTTCCTTTGTCCAGGGGTATGTCTTAGCTGGATGACAACGGCACTCTGTTCATGTTCAAAGCACTCTGTGCTTTATTAAAGCTGCACAAAATCCCTTTGTCTGGAAGGGATTTAAAAGTTTAAAGCATGCAAGCCCACAATTCCAAAAATCAACAGCTGCCACTGTTGATAACAGTTGCTTTGGAAGGATACATGAAAGATAGAAAGGGAAAGATGAGGAGTTTTTTTTAAGTAGTCTATCATGCTGAATGGCACCCTTTACATCTTTAACAACAGCCATACTGCATTTTTCTATGGCATTTTTTTTTTTACTTCTAGTGACAGATTGCTAAAACATTGATTACTCCCTCAATCTTATTGTAATTCTGTCGGAGCACCAAGATGGAGTACGGCTTGTCAGTCTCAATGTGTAGCTATGGTAACTACATCCTGAATGGTGCTTGCCAAAAAGGTGGATTGGAGGACAAGGAAATAACTTGACAATGCATTGAATCCAAAGGATGCTGCAGAGGTTTACCCACACGATTCAACAAAGAATACGCCAGCCACATTTTTTCCTGCGTACAGCCAAGCTGCCAGCCTTTCATGGCGTGATTTCCCATATTATTGGCCAGAATGCCTGTGGAGGATACAACTTTCCTCTCGAAGAATTAACTGCAATCACCACTGCAATCAAAGAATTAATTAGGACACCACCACTACCTAAAGGCTGTGTGTCCTAAAGGCAGGGCTCTGTGTGTGCAATCATTCTGCAGAAGCACGGGGGAGGGGTGGATGCCAAATGTGATACTAACTCAGAATTCAGCTTTCTAATAATGCCATCTTGATCTTAAAAATAGCAAGCGTCTGGCTGTGACAGTATACTTTAAAAGTGTGCAGTTTGTCAAAATGATTACACAGCTGCCAATGTCAATGGGTGCCTGTAACATTTGAGTGACCACAGAATGCACAGAAAGGTGGGATAAAAATCTATCTATCTATCTATATAAAAACGGACGTGTGTGTGTGTGTGTGTGTATGTTCCTTATACACGTCTCCGTCCCTTGACCCACGGCCACGAAACGTGGCACACACGTTCCTTGCAGCCAGGAAGGAATCACTGCGGGGGTCAGACCCCCCTACACCCCCCGGTTTTCGGGGAGGGGGCCCAGATCGTCGGTAACCAAGGGGATTGCATTGAGCTACAGGTCTGTTGCCACCCTGTGGTTACAGACGATTCTGCAGGTTATGTGGGAGGGCTGAGCAGCTCAGCTACCAGACAGAGGCAGAACAGAAAGCGAAACTAAATGCTTTGCCTGTGTTGCCTGAGTGGCCCAGGGTGGAAAGAGCAGGATCCAGAGACTTCCAGCACCCAGTCGGATCTGAGAGGGGCCTATGTCCAGGGAGCTCACAGGCCACCTCTGCCTGTTTCTCATACGTCAGGGCTACCCTGCAACAGGGCCTGCAGACAGTAAGTGGGACCTTCATATTGCTCTCTTAGGTTAGGGTGTCCCTGTTTCCTCATTCATTTCACAGTGATAGTGTGCGTTTTGGGTTCCACGTCAGCAATACTGTGTTATTTCAGGGACGAGTTCTATATGTCTATCTATGGATCTCACTATGTCATGCTTTTGAGGGAGGTTTGTATATTTGTGTGTATGTTCCACCATTACTCTGGAACGCCTGGAACGATGTTCACCACACGTGGTGCACTTATTCCTTACGATCTGGACAGATATACTGTGGGGGTAGGGCCCCCCTTACGCCCCCAGAGGTGGGGGTGCACTGCAGAGCAAACTCATTCCTCCTCCTAATAGAGCCTGGGGATACTGTCTGCCCCCGGGCAACGCCGGGTCACAAACAGCTAGTATAATATAAAATTGGATGTATGTGTGTGCGTATGTGTGTATGTTCCAGCATAACTCTGGAATGCCTGGAGCGATTGACACCAAACTTGGTACACATATGCCTTGCGATCTGGAAAGAAATACTGTGGGGGTAAGATGCCCCTAGCACCCCTAGGGGTGGGGGTGTGAAGGGGTGACCTGTAAAAATAATCAAAAATGGCCGATATTAGTGTCGAATCCATAGTTTTTGGGGTCACCGAGATGAGCAGTGACGCTCCCAATGCTGTTTAAGTCCAAGTTCAGACCCCCTCAGCATGGGGGGGTGAGAAAGGGTGCAAGATACAGTGCTTGGAAATAGAATATCCGCAGCATGCTGATGGTGGTGTAGAGGACCCCATTTGATTTCAGATTTCACAACTCATCCCACTTCTAGAAATACCGTGGGGGTAAGACACCCCTCGCACCCATATTTCACCTGTAAAAATAATCAAAAATGGCTGACATTAGTGTCAAATCCATAGTTTTCAGGGTCGCTAAGCTGATTGGGGACAGTCCCGATGACATTTAAGCCCAAGTGTAGTCGAATAGAACGAGTAGAACTCTGTAGAACCTTCTGGAAATTTTTAGAAATCATTATGCCCCGGTCTTGGACTCCAATCAAATACTTGCCATATGACCAGGCGTAGTCACTGAATACAAGTCTATTGATACCTTAGTAGATGCCTATGAGGTCATCCATTTCCCATCAGACTTCCTAAACTCACTTGATCCGGTTGGATTGTCACCGCAGTGTCTTTTACTTACAGTGGGATCTATTTTATTACAGAACTTCGCCCTGCCCCCCCCAAAAAACTTTGCAACGGCACAAGGCTGTGTGTCGAGAAGATGCTGGGTAATGTAATTGAAGCGACGATCTTAACAGGAAAGGGAGAGGGTGAAACAGATTTTATCCCACGGATACCACTCATTCCAACGGATCTCCCTTTTAACTTTAAGAGATTGCAATTTCCAGTGAGACTTGCATTCTCGATCACGATCAACAAGTCACAGGGGCAGTCTATTAAGTACTGTGGAGTGGATTTCAGATCGCCATGTTTCTCCCACGGACAACTTTATGTTGTCTGCTCAAGGGTGGGTTCACCCAAGAATTTATTTAATCTTGCTCCTGGAGGTGAAACTAACAATGTTGTTTATAATCAAGTTTTGAGTTAAATTAATATTATAGTGAAAGTAAAAGCTTTTACTTTATAATTTTTATACAGTACTTATACTTTTAATTACCTGTACATAAAATTACTTCGATTTTACACTATAGATAGAATTCATTCCTTTTCCTGTCTAATAGAAGCTTGGGATACATAAATACCTGGGCAACGCCAGGTAACGACAAGCTAGTATATGATAAATACAAAGAAAAATAAAGATAAAGAATAAAGGCGACAAAAATTTTGAATTTTTCAACACAATAATGCAGTTAATTACTGGTGAAATATGATTGTCTTTCAAACAATCGGCAGACAATAAGTTGAATCACAACTATTCAGTAAAAATGATAATCTAGATGCATCCTTGACAGAGAGATATCCCCCAGACACCATTCAGGCTTTTCTTACGAAGGCAAACTAGCACTTCCTATTGTAGCAGTTGACCAGGAGAGCTCAGCATCCTGCTTCCTTCTCAGACTTCAAGCAATCTGAAAACACAGCAGCAGTCTCTTGCCCATCAGCTCTTCCTTAGCCTGAATTTTAATGAATTCTTAGTCCTCATAGCCAACCTTTTCAGGTTGCATTAATTCCTTGCAATCACCTCCTTCATAGCTCCTGGCTCAGAATTTTAAAATAACTCTTATGCGTTGGGAGACCCCATTTAATTAGAGACTTCATCCTGGCAACACTTGGAGGGTAGCCACCTGTTACGCTTGTCCATAGCAATCTGCCAGCAGCTGTAGGGACTAGATTTTTAGCCATTTATTGTGAAGGAGAAAGCTACTCGTATGATCTGCATGAATGTTATACTTTCTGCTGGTGTAAAGTTACTGACTGCACCAGGTGCAAAGCAATGGACACTCGGTTTGTATTTTTTTTACCCCTTATTTTGTTCCACAGCAGCTGTAAGCCCTGAACTAATGGTGTTTTCCTGTTGTGTTCTGAAGCAGTGGGGGGCAGTGTTAGCCTGTAGTATGGAAACAGTATTTGTACATTCCCAGTAGTAGAATTTCAGGCATCTATAACAATGGGCCTTTCTCAGGATGCTCAAGCTTGACAAGTAAAACCTGAAATATTTGTATGTAGCATTGATGGGTCCTGCTGCGAGTTCATGTCTGCTGTTCCAGACTGTCTAAGAGCCTGTGTATCTGCACTTGAACTGCAAAGACAGAACTGCCTGTCAGGCTGCTTAAGAAACCTGCAGTCTAAGGACATACACTTCATTCTATTTTGAGATTTAAAAAACAAACAAACCTACACTGCAGTAACTGTGAGGATGCAAATTGAAGTGGAAGGCTGGCATAGGAGAACCCCTTCCTCTCATGCTGTTTTTCTGCTAAGAAACATCCCCCACCCCATTGTTTGTACCCCTGCTGGAAAAACTATGAAAGTTCTTGCATCTTTTCCCCAACATAAACAGTGGGTGATGGTGACTTCATGCAATGCAGCCACTGAGTCTGCAACTTGGAATGGAAAACAGCATGGACAAAGAGCTGACTTTTTATCCCTTTCCCCTAATGAGGTACATATTGATACTGAGATACTGAGAGCCAGTGATTTGCCCAAAGTCACTGATAATACAATCTTATGCATATCTACTCAGAAGTAAATTTCATTTCAATCAACAGGACATATTTATAGGGAAGCTTTATAGGATTACAGGTGAAGTGATGGCTGAGGGAAGAATTGAATTGGGGATTTAGCTACTGTGATACAGTACACTAGCCCTCAGGGCCCCCAATTAATCACTAAATTACTGTATTTTAGGGTTGCAATTCCACTTGACATTTGTTAATCATAGCATAATCCCATACGTGTTATATAGACAACTGAAATGCAACTTTTTTTCGTGTTTTGCAGAAGAATGTCTTGCTGCAGGTAGAATTGTCACTTTAAGAAAGACTGCATTATCATAGTTCTTTCTTTAAAAGTCTTATAACATACAGTTTATACATTTATTAATGTGGGCCCATATTTTAGTTTTGCAGACTTAGCTTCCCCTCCTGGCATGCTATGATGCTAAGTTAATTATAGTAATTATAGTAATAATAATTTTCACTAGTATTTTTTTTTTAATTCAGTTGCTGGAAGGAACAGTAAGACCATGAATGCAGAAACATTAACTGTATTTCCATTCTTCTACCCAAGACGGTTTTCAGTTTAATAGCCATCTTAATTCACACATCATACTGTGAATGAATTAAACTGTATTATGACAGAGTCAATTCTGCCAGTGTTTTTTCCCCAATTAAATGGTTCCTTCAATGCACGGCTCTTTTGAATGAAAGCAAAGTTAAATTTTCAGGTTACAAAAACGGCAGTGCTGTACCATGCTTGTTTCCCTGACAACAATTGCCCAACTATTCAGCATTATCCAAGTATTTTTGATACTATACCTAGTTAGGTGCTGGGAGATGAAAAGCGCACTGACAAAGAATTCTAAATGGCAATGCTAGTTGTGGGGGAGGCAATTTGCCTGCGGTGTTGGACAAAACTGCATTCCCCCCCTACCCACATACACACAGAGAAAATAAGGAATCCAGAGAGATGGAAAAGAAAAATACTGGAAAAGCCTGAGTGAGCAAAGGTATCCAAAAATATCCCTATCAAACAGTCTGCAGATGCACTACTGTTTATCAGAAGATCAGGCCATCTGCTATATAATAGAGTTTCCCTGGAAAATCCTAGCGGCACCCCTCCCTCTGTCTTCTCCAACCTTCCCTTGCTATCTGCGAGTGCCCTCCTATGCACAGACAGTGTAAGTCAGAGGAAAGAATTTCCTGATGATGTCAGTGCTAGTCTCTTGCAGGGAATCCCTGAACTGAAAAATCGGTTTTGAGACAAGCCAGTCTCTTGCATAAAGAAGGAAACCTCTAGCTATAAAGAATTATTATGGGGAAGGAGACGTGACACTACTGCAGCCTACACAGTCCACTTCTTAATGGGCTCCTCTGAAAAAAAAAATTTTCTGAATAACAGCAAAAAAAAAAAAAAAGTCTTATACAGCTGTCTGTAAAAGACTGCTAGCCAGCCATGGCAGCTCTGCAGCAGATTACCACTGGGAGCATTCCTTAATCCATTTGCTATTACAAAATCAAAGCGGGTGTAATGAAAAATTGAAAGATTTCTGATAGCTAGCCTGCACTGCTCTTTCAAACAAAGTGACATTTTCTTTCATCCGTGGTGGGTATCCCCATATTTCTCTACAGGGATAGGGGTGGGGAAAAGTGGAAACCAAATAGCTTACAGCAAACCTGGATTGTGGTCCATTGTTGCTCTCATAGAATGGAAATCATGACAGAAACCTAAAAAAAAAAAAACATGTGCAGAAAGATCACTCAGAGTGCAATCCTAACCTGGAGTTAGGCCGGCACAGTTAGGCAGGCACAAGGGCGACCGTAAAGTGTGTTTGGACCACTCTTGGAGTCGCGGGGATGGTGCACGTCTGTGTGCTGGCCTCTCTGACTCTGAGAGTGGTCCAAACATACTTTACAGTGTCCCTTGTGCCGGCCAAACTTTGCTAGCCTAACTCCAGGTTAGGACTGCATCCTCAAATAGGGCATTCAAACCACACAGTACAACCAAATCCATAATATGGATTGTAAAGGGAAAGAATGGGCAGCCCAGTTCAGAACTGCCTGACCGTCCGGGAGCACAGCAGTAGCCAGGCAGCTACCGCTGCATCCCACAGCAGCCAGGCAGCTGTGGGAGACTTTGTGGAGAAAGGGGACATTTGTCCCCTTTCCCCATGGTAAGAGTGCAGGTCACACAAGCCAGTGCACAAGCAAGGGCCTCCGTGTAAAGCAGCACGGTGAGAGTTGCCGCCGGTGGAACGAGTCGCTGCCAACAGTGAGTCACCAGCGGTGAGAGTCGTAGATGGTCCTGCCCTCGCTCCACCCCGCCCTCGCCCCCAAATGCATTCCCACCCCACCCAGAAAGGCAGCATCGCCAGCAAGCAGAAGACTCACTGCACGTTGGCAAGCAGTGCTCTCTCCCTCCAATGCCTTACCACTGGCATTGAAAGAGCTTTATGGCGCCTTGTGTCACACCTGCACCAGCGGTACACTTGTACCGCTGGTGCTGGAGGGTTTTGGAATGGGCCCTAAGCCAGTAGAAAATATTTATCTTAAAGATAGATGCAGTGCTTCCCAAAGTAACTTGGTTTGTGACACCTTTCATACTGCCCAAACCCAGACGTAAGTTGCAATGACATGAAACATATCACATGCTGATGTAACTGGAACTTCCTTCTGAGTTCAGAGGTTGAATGGAGCTTTAAAATAGTGGTAAGGAGGCCAGGGCAGGCAGGAGGGCTTTTTAGAGCAAGCAGTTATCATGTGCAAGCAGCTCTGTCTGCTACACTGAGCCTCCTTACTGCTATTTTTAGCCTTATCCCATGGGCTTGCTACTAAATGGTGGGTGTCCCTTGACTCCCCAGGGAGTGCCTAGCAATGCCCTGGGACATAACAATGCACACATTGGGAACCACTGAATAGGGAATAGTGACAAAGATGGCTTGATGTACTTGAAATGCAACATTTCTCACACATTCATGCACGTATATTGAACAGCAGCTTGTTGTTGCTCAGTCGCTAAGTTGTGTCCGACTCTTTGCGACCCCATGGACCACAGCACGCCAGGCCTCCCTGTCCTCCACTAGCTTCCAGAGTTCGCCCAATTTCATGTTCATCGCTTCGGTGACACTATCTAACCATCTCATCCTCTGCCGCCCCCTTCTCCTTTTACCTTCTATCTTTCCCAGCATGAGGGACGTTTCTAAAGAGTCCTCTCTTCTCAAGTATTTGAGCTTCAGCTTCAGGATTTGTCCTTCCAGGGAGCAATCAGGCTTGACTTCCTGGAGGATTGACCGATTGGATCTCCTTGCAGTCCAGGGGACTCTCAAGAGTCTTCTCCAACACCATAATTCGAAAGCATCTATTCTTCGGCGCTCTGCCTTTCTTATGGTCCAGCTCTCACAGCCATGCATTGCTACATACATTGAACAGCAGCACCTGCCTCTTTTCTCCTTTCTTCACCCAGTTCTTTTTCTTTCTTTCTCCCTCCCTCTATCTCACAGTCATAACAGGTATATCTCCCTTTCGCCTCCACATTTTCAGTCACTCAGCAGTACTCCTCCTTTCTTCCCCCCCTCCAAACATAAACAAACATCAGCTATTCCTCCCACTTCTGGCTGTTCTAAGAATACATGGGCTGGTGACAGCCACTTTACTGATGAGATAAGGCTCCACCCTGGAAGACGCGATTGGGCCATCAGAGATTTGCCAGGATTTTTCTTCCTTCCCCTTTGCTTCATAATTTCCAAGGAGGCAACCACTGCACTAATTTGCTAATAATTGTGCGAACTATATTTCAAAATAAGAATTTGAAATCCCATAAGTTTCAAAAGGCATAATGTATTTTTCACTAAACCTTACAGAGGCAGACCCCTGCAATATCCTGAAACATTTGATACAATCTAAATAAGTATAAGGAAAAGATTAAAAAGTATCATACCTTTTGATACTGCTGTAATATCTATTTTTGATTGATTTTCCCCCCTGAAATTTGACAAGATTGCATATTCATAGGACAAATCATTTCCTTAAAAAAAAAAAATCGCACATACACACCCTGTACAAACAAACAAAAAAGAGAGATTGGAGAAAGTTTGAATGCTGCTTTGGATGCCACTTCAGCCTGACCTGAGGCTGAACAAGAGGACTGTTTTAAGATTACATCAGAACTGCTTGACTGGCTCAGACCCAGGGTTCATGTAGTCCAACATCTTGGTTTCAGCAGCAGGCCATCACATGCCTCTAGAGGTTCCTGGGCTAAGCAGGTCATGAAAGTGATAGTCGTCCTCTGTTGTTCGCCCCAGCATCTGACTCACCAAGCAAGGCAAGCTGCAGCCTTTCGCGTGCCTGTCGTGTTGCAGTCCTGTGTGAAAGTTGCACAATGTGGATTTGAAAGAGATGCCTCCATTCCAGTGTCCATGAAGAGGGGGTTGGCGGGAAGGAGCTCAACATTTTACCATAGAATATCAGCCATTTAGTTCAAAATTCATGCTTTCTGTGCATGTGTGGCATTCCATGTGAAGGGAGAGGGAGCAGGCAGCTCACCCACTACAAGTTCAGAATGCACCAGTTATTTGCAGCAGGCTTAGTATTAGTGAAAATGAATGTGCAGAAAAGGAGCTTTTACGTGAAGAAAAAAACAAGGCAATTTTCTGTCACTTATTTAGCCCATAACTCAGACCAAGAAATCATGAAATGGGATAATCATGCAGTTTCTGTTCATCCCTATTTTATCTAGTGCGCGTGTTTGCTATTGTTGTAACAGCTTTTTCTATGTAGAATAAGTATCTGTTCCAATTTTAGCACACCTACGGTTTTAATATTGCTTTTGGCAGCTGCAAGGATTCTTACATCATCTCATTATCTGCATAAGAAATGGAGAAGATGAAGTGTCACCCTAAACTATGGTTGTCAACAGCAAAAGCATTGTTCCTGAAACTGTGGGTCGTGACCCACTTGGTGAGTCGCGATCCAATTTCTGGTGGGTTGCAATAAGCTGGCAGCCACCATCTTGGAAAAGGGCAAAAGACCCAGGTGCCATCTTGGAAGGGGAAAAACCTGAAAAATAGCACAAACTTGAAATATGTACAACTGGATTCATTCAGTCACTTCAGCCTAAAGCCTAAATGTGAAGTGAACATACACCAATTCAAAGAGAACCATTAATTACTTATCACTTCCTCAAATGAGTAAATGATTGATCTACTGGTTGAAAGCTTAATACTTTCTAGGGGAGCTATTCTGGCTCATGTTCTGGTTCCACCAAACATGTAATGTTTCAGGGCTGTCATGTTGAATTAATCAGTGAACAATGTTTCCATGTTTTCAGCTTGTGCATACCCCAATAACTAGGAGCGCAATCCTAACCTGGAGTTAGGCCGGCACAGTTAGGCCAGCAAAGTTTGGCCGGCACAAAGGACACAGTAAAGTATGTTTGGACCACTCTCAGAGTCAGTGGCGTCCCTACAAGGGAGAGCGGAGCTCTAAGTTTTGCAAGGAGCCTTACCTTGCCATGGAAATCGCTCCTTTAGTCTTGGTGATGTTTACTGGCTACAGCAGCAAGGGAGAGGAGTGATTAACATGGCAGGGTAAGGCTCCTTGCAAAACTTAGAGCTCCGCCCCCCCCCCCGTTGGGACGCCACTGCTCAGAGTCAGAAAGGCCAGCACACAGACATGCTCCATCCTCCCTGACTCAGAGAGTGGTCCAAACGTGCTTTATGGTGGCCCTTGTGCCAGTCAAACTGTGCTGGCCTAACTCCAGGTTAGGATTGCACTCTAGAAGTATTTGAAAACAGTGTTTTTCATTTTACTCAGAAGTAGGTCCACTGCACTGGAAAGCTTGATAGGATTAGGCCCTAAATTTCACAGGGGAATAAAATTAACTGGAGTCCATGATTGAGGCAGTAGACATGCTGAAATTGCACCTGGTTGCAACATACTCCTTGGTAGCACAGTGATAAGCAAGAAAAAGGTATTCTGGTCCTTTGAGAGCTTAGGTCATAATAAGAATTGTCATGGCAGCAGCCTGGAGAGACCATCATCGGACCTGGGTTTTCCTCTCTCTTTTCTCCTTTTTTTCCCCTTCAGGCTGTTATTTCCTTAATCCACACGTCAATACCAGTTTGGATCACGGAGATCTTGACTCATTAACATTCTTCCTCACACAGAATGACTCAGGCTAAATAAACTGACAGCAGTACATGCCAGGGCCTTCTTTGCTTCTTGGTTCCGGCCCTGCATTGTTTGCTCAGGAATGTCATCCCAACCCACGGCATTCCTTAAAAGTAAAATTTTAATTTGGTGTCTGTTAGGTGTTTCAACAAATTGTTTTGTAGTGTAATAGGTCACTGCTGGTATGGAATCCAGTACTGACTTGTAGTGCATGTCAGAATATCATAATTGCGTAACATGCACTATCAGATTCAAAAGAAATGAAAGGTAAACTTTGGAAAATGCATCACTGTTATTGAAAACTACCTTTTGGCTCCTTTATGTGGTCAAATACTTGCTTTCTCCTACTGAATGGTTTTATAGCTTCTAGTACAATAAATGAATAACTTTGCACTTTGAGCTAGATTGCTCCTGAATGTCTAAGACTGAAGTCAGCTATTGGTAACCCATGAATTCAGTTCAGCCTGCTTAGGAATGTCATCTGACGTATACAAGCGTTCGAACTGTCTTTCTGTTTCTCAAGATAGCTTAGGAAGAAATGTACTGAGGTACAACAGGAGATTCTTTCCTGTTGTTGATGTCTCAGGGCGCAATCCTAACCTGAAGTTAGGCCGGCACAGTTAGGGCAGCAAAATTTGGCCGGCACACTGTAAAGTATGTTTGGACCAATCTCAGAGTCAGAGAGGCCAGCACACAGATGTGCACCATCCTCCCTGACTCCGAGAGTGGTCCAAACATACTTTACAGTGTCCCTTGTGCTGGCCAAACTTTTGCTGACCTAAATGTGCCGGCCTAACTCCAGGTTAGGATTGCACCCTCAGTCTCTTCCATTTCTGTTCCCCTATTTTATTTCAAATGGGAGGAGATCTGCAAAACACCTGGATAGGCCAGCAGGGTGGTAACCCTTTCCTCCTCCCATTAAAAGGAGTCTACCAGTAAAATTGGGTGGTAAGCAGAGATTTAGGAGAATCACATCTGTAACAACAAATGATTGGAAATGTATCTTATATTTGGTGAGGGGTGGGTTACACCTAGGAAATCTGAGGAAGATAAATTATAAAAACATAGGGAGCTAGACGGTAGGATCAATGGGAGTGGCAAGGGTCTGTTTCTGAAAGAGATAGCCACAAAAAGAGAGACTTCTTTTTAGAGCTCACTTAAATCTCTAAAATTTACTGAGAGCCCATTTAAAGTCCAAACGTCACGTGCCGCCAAATGCATCAGTGTATAGTTATAGGCTTAGGTTTACTCAAGAGTCACAACCACTGTACTGACATGTGGGTGTTTTAACTTTTTGCACACAGAGAATTGCCGCTCTGTAGTTATTTAACTATGAAAGTGTAATTTGCTACAATCCTGTGTACCAAGCTCAAATGGCAATGTCATGTACAGCGCAGTTCTTGGTATATGCTCCATTATCATTTTAAATTTGAGGTTTATCAAAACATGAGCATCCACTTAGAGCCCAATCCGACTAATTCCCCCACACACACACACACACCAGCACTGAAATGGCTACCTACATCCTGAAGGGGGGGCAGTTGCGGAAGTCCCCTCCGGGTAAGAGAACATTCATTTCCCAGGGGTATCAAAGCGTAACCTCCATGGCATGGGGAGGGAGGTATGGTTCTACTTGGACCAGCACTGCAAAATCAGACTCAGGAAGGATTTGATGGCAACCACCACCATAACTGGACCCACCGCCTTCCTGGTCCCAGTCTGCCCACCCCCACTCCCATTGCCATATTATTCTGCCCTCCCCTGCCCCCGGCTCCATCTCATTCCTCCTACCCCATTACACTCTCACCCCATCCCATCCTGCCTTCCCTGCTATTCCACCTGCATCAGTGGGTCCTGGGTTATTTGGTGGCACATGCAGGAAGATTCCAGGCTTCCCATCAGTGCTCTAACCAGAGTAAATTTTGCAACTGTTGTTTGCAACAGACGTAAGTCTGTGCTGGCCATTTGGTGAGATAGCTTAAGTCATAAGATGTTTGTTTAAATGTAGTAATTAAGCAAATTTAAATTCAGAGCACAATCCTGTGCCGGCCGAGTGTGTTGCAAATGTGCTATAAAGCCTATTCATTGCCCCTGGAGAGTAGGCTGCACTGGTGGGGAAGCCTGTGCTGTCCCCACCAAGGCAGCATTCCTAGCTCTCAGCCACTGTCGCAGACAGGTAAGGTGTTGAGTGTCACAGGAGTATGGATAGGTGGGTAGAGAGGAGGCAGAAAGGGAACATTTTTGGGTGTGGGAAGGGCTGAACATGGCAGATCAGATGCGGGAGGGGGGTGGGATTGGTGTAGACCTCTCTGCCCTATCCTAACCGCTTTCATGAGCCAGGCAGCCTTACGTCAGTCTGCTCAGATTTCCTCCAGCTAAATAGCTGGCAGAGATTCAAGTAGCCCCATAGGTCAGTAATGACCCAGAGTGCAATCCTATACCTGCGTTGCGCTGGCGCTATGTTCTTGCACCGGTCCAGCACTGTCGCAAATGTGCCATCAAGCACATCAGCATTGGCAGTATGGTGCTGGACTGGCACAAGCAGCAGTGCTGAGGCTTGGGCACCGCCACAACCGTAAGCCTTGCGCCAGTCGAGCATCGGCGGCACGCAGGCTGCGCAGGGCCTCCACAAGGGTGTGCCAGGGGTGTAACTGGGTGGCACAGTGGGCAGCAACAGGGGTGGCGACACAGGACAGCCATAAAGCCAAATCCTAAAGCCCGTCCCTGGCCAGGGCGGCCCTGATTCGGTCCGTTCCTGTGCACGTTGACCTGTATCTGCAAAACAACAGGCACAAATCCAAGCAGGCCCACAGGGATGACTGGGGCTTATGCGAGTGCAAGGGGAAAACCTGCCCTTGTCCTGCACGATGCTGCTGCTGCCTCCTGATGGGCTTTAGGATACAGCCCTGCTATGTCGGCCTTACTATGTTGGCCTTACTTAGGATTGGGCTGTCAGAATAAGTGGAGACTTATTCTTACCCAAAGGAGACTTCCATCTGCCTTCTAACTTGTGCGGCATACTTGCGCTGTGTCCATGTAGCCTGGCTACAGGTTAGGATTGGCCTGTCATTCATTTAGTTTTTGTTTTTAATAGCAAATCACTGCCCTGGGTGTTTTGAGTATGGGGAAGACAGAAATAGAAATTGATCCATAAACAAAAGATAGTTTCTTAGCTTTCTGAACACAGGCCCTTAACGTTAGAGCCATTTGAATTTTGGAATAACCATTTTGTATCAAAATGAAAATATAGCACTGATTTACCAAAGTAAATTCTGTAAAAATCTTATTGGGTACGGTGATTTCATTAGTAGATGTAATCTTCATTATTATGAATGTAGTATTTATTAAATTGTGCTGCAAGTCATATATCGAATTCTGTCAATTATTGACTCCCACTGCATATCAGCTTTGAAATGCTGTCAAATTCTGGCTGCCACCGCATATAAACTGTCAAAGATTATCACATAGTAACTGCTGATGCACAACCTCTCGATGCCAAATGCAGACAGTCTAATATTTGCTGAATATTTTCACACCTGGAGAACATTTGCCACCAAAATTACTGGGAGACAGGTTGCAGAAGTTGGGGGCATGGGGGACTAGTTTCATACCTAGGCCAGTGTTACATAAGGAGTCTGGAAGATGAATGTTCAGGTTTTAAGACTGAAGTTGTTTCCTTACACACACACACACACACACACACACACACACACACACTGTTTTGACTTTTAAAAATCTCTGCCAACAAAACTTGGCTCTGGATATAATTTTGGTACTGAACCATTCATTATCTTCTTTCTCTATTTCTGCTACTTGGCTGTAACTGGGTTCTTGAACTTTAGAGAGAATTGCTAACAGCAAAGCAAGTCACAACAATACGATGGGCTCCATTTCCAGTTCTCTGCCCTGACATGATGGGATGAGTGATGCTGGGACTTCATTGTCATGGTTTCAGTCTTTATACCAGGGTGTGGGTCCCATGCGGCCCGAACTTGTTCTAAGGAAACCTACGTTGTTACAGCTTCAGTCCCACCTCTGCACACTACTTTTGCTTTAAGGGAGTGGCAGACCAAGAATTGCGGGGGGGGGGAGGAAGTGAGGAAGCATACCATTGAAAAAAGCAAATATTGTTCTGAAGCAACAAGCACAATTCAACACGCCATGCCTAAATTGTAATAATCAGACACCCCTCTGAAGACTGAGTAGTGCGTAGTAGAGAACAGCAATGAGAATGAGCTTCTGAAGACTACCTCATTCTTACCACATATAACAATTAAGAGAATTATATTACATATGATAAATGATTTGCAGAATTTGCACCTCATATTTTTACCTTGCCCCCCCCAGTGCCTTAAGTATATGCCTTTTGGATTAAATATTGATGAATGAAATGATATGTAAAGCCCTACCTTTACTTGAGGACTACTCATGACAAGTATGATCAGATACTTTGAAACACTTGGAGGTATCATGCCGGCATAGAAACATATATGAATCTGTCTTGGCGGAGCACCCATGCAGCATGGTATAGCACTTGCCGTGGGTGTCGTTGGGGGGGGGTCACTCCGGCAAAAATTGCAGAGCGCAAATGGGCCCTTCTGCCCAACCCATCTCAGTTTCATTCCAAAATGGAGCAATTCCGGGTGCAGGTGGTGTGGTGAGGCTGCACAGGGGGCATGGCAGAGGGGCAGGGAGCACATTGACACATTACATTGTAGGTCAGTTCTTCCAGACTCAGTAATGTATCAGGTAGGAGTCTTATCTCATCTCCAGAGCTGTAACAAATGAAAACTGAGCCTGCGGCAAGAAAGTATTTGGCGCCCCTCCTGAGTTGGGCTCGACTGGTAGGCGTCCGTCCACTGGCCTGAGAAACCTCCTGACTTCATAGAACCACCTCCCTCATCAAATTTAACCTCATTGGGTGTTCTGAGGGAGCTCTGGAGCCCAGGTCTACCTGCTATACTTATAATGGGTAGACCTGGGCTCCCAGTGAGACTTGCTCATTTTCAGAGTCCTGAGGGCAAGTAGACTTGGGCTCACATTGCTTTTTCAATGTAAAAATCACCCCCCTTTGCATTGCGTCTGAAGCAGCTGTTCCTCAGGCTCCACCCACATTATAGTTCTGCTCATCTCCACCTGGAAATGTCAATGATTGTCACTGTATTTCCAATGCAGATGGTGAAAGGGTGGTCTTTAACCTACCAACTTAGCAGGAGTCAAGTGGCACAAAGAGCTAATAAGATTCCATTGGATAAAGTTTGTAACTCCTGGCTCTTATATACAAACAATGTTGCTCACGCAAAAGATATTTTTGCCCATACTCACTTACCTGCTTTCCACAAGACCATTAACCCTGACTCATAGGAACATTTCTCCATGAGTCCAAGGGTAACTTAACTCGAGCAGCTCATTTGAGCACTGCTTATACTATGATAATTTCATTCTTTGTGCAGGCATAATTGTACTTGATTTAAAAAATATTCACTATATAATAGATAAATGACACATTTCAAGTAACTGGACTATGTTATAATCAACACATGAAAATGTGCTCATGGAAATATAACAGGAAAATCAACCTTTTATTTTTAAAGGAAAAAAACCCCTTGTTATAAAGCCCGTGTTTAAAGCCACATATTAACGGGTGTGTTCATGGGAGCACCACATTTTCTTCCACTGATTTTCTTCTTGTGGTCATAGTTATTCAGAAATTCTTTTTGATGTGGTTGACATCCTGTAGATTTGTCTTGCTAAATACATTATTGCCAAATGCAAGTTGTGGATTTTTAATTACCTGCCCTCAGGGAAGCCGTTTCAGATCAGTTTGTCCTAGGAGGAACTCGTGAACATTGAAACATTGTTGTGCATTGCAGAGGATGCAGAGGAAGTGTATCCTCTTTCCATCCAAACTAAAAATGTGCTCTAGAACACACCCTGGACACATGCGGCAAACAATCAGTAGTGGCAACCAATCTGTCATCATCAGACACTGCTGATCTCATGAATGAGTCCTTGGTGTCCTCAGAACACAATATAACAACAACCCAGATCTAAGGATAATTCTCAGAATTTGGCTTCCTGCACTGCTGCAAAGTACTTTCTGGCACTTTTGCGGCAGCCGGACCAGCAGAATACATGTTCTGTTGGCACTGCCCTTCAATAGAATTGGGCCATAGGAAATGTAGCAGCATCTTCAGATCTTCAGGCAAATTCAAAGTGTATCCTTGTCTCATCATAACTATGAAAGATAACCTGGAATTCAGGTCATTTAACATATTCAAATAATGCTAAACCCCATAGTTATGCTTGCCCTGCTATTGAGTTCATCATGTCACAACAATACTTTTTTCAGATAAAATTAAGCATTTATACACTGAACTTAATTGAATTTACTGCAGACAAAAGAATTATGGTCAATTAGTCAGCATGAATGGGGATCTCAGAAGTGGAGCAAAAAATCCTCCTCCTCAGGAAAATTGCTCAACCCCCATTATAAGTTGGCAGGGAACAATTAAAGCCAAAAAGTCCTCATCCCTTCTGAAATCTCCATCTCACATAGCGGGCATTTAGATTTATTAACACAGTGCAGTAATAGGATTTAATCTAGAAACATCTGGCTTGTTTGCATACAATCTTAAAGTTTTTTCTTTCTTTCACATAGTCTTGAATAGTTACCACCATCACCACCACCACCACCACCACTGGATGCAGCGCACCTTCTGCCAGAGTAGCTGCATTAGCCCCAGTGGTGGAGGATAGGATTGGGCAGTAACAGTGCAAGTCTATTCATGTATACTCTGAAGTAAGTCCTATTGAATTGAGTTGGTCTTACTCCTAGGTAAGTCTGTAGGATTTCAGCCTTAAAATATTCTAAAAATTTGGCAGCAAGATCAATTAAATCTTTTGTTTCACTTGCTCTATCTGTGTAAATTATTCTATGAATCCAACACAGCTATTTATATATACAGTTTATCACTTGTTTCCTCCGAGAAACTCAAGGTGCCATGCATATGTTTCATCTCATTTTATCCTAATAATAACCTTTTGAGATGATTAGTCTGAGAGATAGTAACTTATCCTAGGCCATCTAGAATTTTTCCTAAAAGAGCTTCAGTTCTTAAGTCCAATACATTATCCACTGCAGCATGTTGACTATGTTGAACTGGCAGTACTAACCATGTTTTCTTCGACTTTGTTGTCTACCATAGATCCTCAAGTTTTAATTTTAACCATTTTACAGAATGCATGAAAATGTATATATGTAAATAAATGAATTAAAAAATAAATGGAACATTATTTTTATTAAAATTGATACAGTATTTAGCCTAGGCATGGGCTGTGGTTCATCCAAGTCCAGTTGGTTTCTGCTAATCAATTAATTTGGTCCCTATGAAGTCCATCGGGGTATCGGAGGGTGGACAGGACATCGTGGGGCGGTGCTGGTTGAAGTTTTGTAAGCACTTGCACCGCTCGCCGCACAGGAATAAATTGGGAGGCGGGGATGCACTTGGCACAAGCCCTTTAATTGATGCAAGCCCTTGACATTCATTGGCTAGCGCATATAGTGAGGAGGAAAAAAGGGGGGTGAACGTTACTTCACGGCCCCCCCTTGATACGGTCCAATTTGCCCCTGTGGGTGCTTGGGCCCTCTCAGCGGTGAACAAGATCACCGCCTTGGCCGTTGAGGCTGGTAGTCAGGTGGGGGAGCTGGCAGTCTGGCCCATGGGTTTGGTGCCTCCGGATTGCCTTCGGCCACTCGGTTGGCCGGGATGGCTCACGGGCGGTGTTGGGGGGTCCCTGCGGTGGGGGGAGCCCCCCTGGGACCCAGTCAGGGGCACCCCCGTAGGAGGTCATCTGGGGAAGAGGGCGGCCACCCCCCGTGGAGCTCTCTCGTGCTGGTCTTTCGGCCGGCTCCCAGGAGTGACCGCCCTCTGCCCTGGCTGAGCTCTTTATGAGCCTCGGCCGATGCTCCCGGCAGTCCTCCCCTTCCTGCTCTGCCCCCCAGTTCCGGCCGGGCTTGGCGAGGATGCTCGGCCCGGCTGTGGCGTCCTCGCCAGCAGGGGCAGGGCCAGGCGCGCTGCTGCCTCACTGCACCGCCCTGCTGCTGCCCTCCCCTGCCTCCAGCCTGGCCAAGGTTCTTTCCGCCGGCCAGGGGAGGGACAAGCTCACCGGCGGCTCCCCAGAGGCTCCTGTGGCCGCTCCGATACCCCAGGTAAGGGGTGTGCCGCTTGGGGTGTTGGTGGTGCAGGGTCGCCGGTGACAGTCCCATTTAATAAAATTCAAGAGAAAAGGTAACCTGTGGTTCTCACAAACACATTTTTTCCTAATATGACAGTGTGGCTTTTTCCTAACTTTTTGGCTAATGAAAAATAATTAAAAAGCTATACTAGGCATAAAATCTAGGCATGGCAAATCTTTGCAAATCAAAGCTAGGCATGGCAAATCTTTGCTTTACTGTTTTGGCCTCACTGAGAGACCTGGGACACTGCTGCTCTTCCATATGGAATCAGAGCTCTGTTTGTGACACTGGCTATTTGTCAGCATGTCAGCTGGGAACAGCCAAGCTGCGAATAGTTTATAGTGGCAATAGGGAAATAAGTGGGATAAAAGCTTTTTTCTGGGGTAAGCTGCTGGCAAGTATATAATATTATTTCACATTTCCCACTTCCACAAGCATAAGAAGTTCCAAGGCAGCTTTAGAAGATCACGTTTTTTAGAAGAAGAAATGTTATTGGAGCCTTGTTTCTGCATACAAATATAGGGGTTTAACAAGTTGAAAGTTAGTAGGTACATGGTCTGGCAGGACTTACCTCAAAGTATTAACAGTCCAATGACTAAACGGCCAATCAGAAACCTCCTAGTAAGGTATCTCAGCTACCTGCAAACTCAACTGGTTTTCTTTTTCTCTAGTCACATTCCAGCTATTCATCCTGACATTAAGGAGTGCAGAAACAGAGGACGCTGCCTGGCATGAAGTCAGACCATTGTCCATCTAGCTCTGTACTATGGACACTAATTGTCAGCAGTCGTCTAGGGTTTCTTTGAACAGATTTTTTTCTTCATGCATACCCATATTGTTCTTTAACACAAATTGTTTATCAATCTAGATCAGGTTTGTGATAATGGGAAGCGTTAAAAACCCCATTTCCCCTGACACTGTCCCAATCCATTTCATGACCCTCATGCTATTTACAACAGAAAAAACAACAGAAAAAAAGCAAGGATTAATGCTACGATTAATGATGTTAATAATAAATATCATGTATAATATCATGCTTGGCATAGAATTAGCAACTGATGTTAAAAAAAAATCACAGCACAATCCTAGGCATATCTACTCGAAAGTAAATCTTACTCAACTCAATAAGACTTACTCACATGTAAGTGTGTATAAGATTCCTGCCTCAGGCCCAAATCCTAACCAACTTTCCAGCACTGACACAGTAAGGCCAATGGGAAACATTGGCCAATGGGGCCAATGGCCAGTGGGTCAAATGCTAAAGTCACAGTGGCTTCCTCAAGGTAAGGGAATGTTTGTTTCCTTACCTCGAACCTGCATTGTCCTTACCCCAGTGCTGGAAAATTGGTTAAGTGTGCATCCTCAATCTCCCCCAAGCTTCTAGTCCCAAGTCTATAAAAATGTGAACCAAAAATCAGCTGGTGTTGGTAACATTTTCTGATCTTCATCCTGAATCTAAGGAACAAACAAGCATAACTACAATTGCAGTATGCTTTCTTCCAAACACCCTTTTTAATTTATAAAAATTGCTTAGAGCTTGCATACAAATTCTATACATTGTTAACAAAATCCCCATTGCGGAATGGGTATAAAATGTGACTTCCTCAGAGCATTTTGAAAGTTCAGCCCCTAATAGTTGGAGTTCAATTATGTGTTTGCTTCTTTTCTGTTTCTGCTGAATTCACTTGAAATACAGTAATTACATTCACGTCTCTATTATGTTTTTGTTCTCTCTGCAGCTGTAGAGCTTTTACTGTGTGGGAGATATGCTTTCTTGGAATTTGGCTGCATAAGGCCTGTGAAAAGAATGGAAATGGTCAGAGATAGATGCGTAAAACTAGAAATGTGAACCTGCAGGGCAAGAGAGACTGCCACAGCTGAATTATCTTCCTCTAACCCCTTCCCAGCACAATCATTCTAGTATTCCCAGAGCTGATTCAGGGCGCAATCCTAAACTGAGTTAGGCCGGCTTAAGCTAACCTGCCAACCTAGCAGTTCAAAAACATGTAAAAATGCAAGTAAATAAATAGGTACCACTTCGGTAGGAAGGTAATGGCGTTCTGTGTGCTAAAGCGTTATATTCATGCTGGCCACATGACCACGGAAGCTTGTCCTTGGACAAACGCCGGCTCTACAGGCTTAGAAACAGAGATGAGCACCGCCCCCTACAGTCGGTCATGACTAGACCATTCAGTCGTGGGGAAACCTTTACCTTTTAAGCTAAGCCAGCAAAGTTTGGCCAGCACAAGGGGCACCGTAAAGTATGTTTGGACCACTCTCGGAGTCAAAGAGGCCAACACACAGACGTGAGCCATCCTCCCTGACTCCAAGGGTGGTCCAAACACACTTTACGGTGGCCCTTGTGCCAGCCAAACTTTGCTGGTTTAGCTTATGCCGGCCTAACTTCAGTTTAGGATTGCACTCTCACATGATGCACAAGCAGCACACCCAGGTTTGCTGCTGACAGTACACACCACAAAGAGCCTAAGCCAATCTGCTCTCCGGCAAATGTGGCTATAAGGTAGATGGATGAAACGTACCCCTGATATTTTACTTGGGAGTACAGTACTCTGAGACCTCTGTCATTTCCATTCCCATTTCCTGAACGATCCCTTTATAATCCACAAGATGTCACTGTGCAAAAGTAAAACCTTAGCAGAAGCAAAAACATTATAAATAACTACCTGTCCTGAAGGCCCTTCATGATCACTTCGGAGATTTTCATAGCCATAGTAAGAAGAAGAGGGAGATCAAGAAATGAAGTAATGTGGAAATCTCGCACGTTTGACTAATTCAGGGGTTTTCCATTCTTATATTTAATTGCATATATTTAACATTACAGTTAATTGCATGTAGCTCATAAAGAGAAAATAATGCAACAAGAATTTCAGGGAGTTCCTTCTGAAGGGTGGGGCTGTAGAGAAAACTTTGAAACAATGAGTTTGATTTGGTGCTGATAGCAACAACAAAAATTAACTCATAATAATTTATGTTGTAAGAAAAGCATCTGAGAAATGCACACAGCTGCTAGGGGCAATTGACAAGAGGGACCATACTTAAAACATGTACAATGTAGTACTATCCGTTGAATACAGCAGTTATAACGAAGGATATTACTATGTTCTCCGTAATTTAAAATGAATTTAAAATGAAGATATCTACAAGTAGTCCCAGCCCCAATCAAAACATTGAAGCATTTTCTGGAAATCTGGAAAGAAAAGCATTATAGTAATTACTATATAGCTGTAGTTCTCAAACTTTTTAGACTGGGACCCACTTTTTAGAATGGCGCTCATGTTGGGACCCACCGGAAGTTATGTCAGAGCCAGAAGTGAAATAATTGAGCAGGAAGTGCTGTCACTGTGAAGTCATTACATGTGTGTCATTACATGACACTCCTGGAATGCCAACTTTGGACTGCAGCAATTGCACAACCATGAAACATCCCTGACAGAAAGCAAGATTAAGACAAAATATGTAAAAGCACTAGGTTAAAAAAACCCTCACTTGAAAATTCAAACCGTTAACATTCACAACAGAAATATAGCAAGAGTAAGTTCTGCAGCTTCAAAGATGGCTGTTCCAAGCTTTCCGTGACCCACCTGACATCAGGTCATGGCCTACCAGGTGAGTCCCAACCCACAGTTTGACTAATAGTGCTCTATAGCATCTGCAACCAATTCTATAAGGAACATATTGAAGGGCAAGAACATAAACAAAAACACCTTAAAAAGTTAAGGAACTGTCCTACAGGCTTACAGCACCATCAGCCAGAATGATGCGAACATTATTCTGCTATCTGCTATTCTGCTACAGAATGTAGTTTCATGCTATATCTCCTTGCTCAATAAAGACATGTGCAAAATCAAGTTCCACCACAAATTTCTAAAATCTGAACTGAAAGTACAGGAAAGCCACGATGAAGGACGGAGCTTTTACTCTTGAGGCTGATAATGCATCCAGTTTGCCCCAACCATATACAGTAATTGCATCCAAACTGCCACCTTGGAACTTGATTTAAGTGTTTAAATTGCGTGGGGGAAAAGTCTGAACATTCCACCATCACACAATTATGCAGGACTGTACATGGGGTAGGAAAGTGATATACAAGCTCATGCTTCTCTCCACATGATTTGATGGAGTTGGTTAGACATATTGTCTGAATTGGCCAAAAGACTGCTAGTTCTTTCACTTCTGCTACTGCGCCTTCTCTGCACTCCTGTTCCGCTCTGCTTTTCAAATGGCAGCAGGGTGGGAGGGAGCAGGAAGACGAAGGCCTGGCAGAAAGACAGAGCGACAGTGGTGTATTGGAGTAGGGCCAGTACATCCATGATGTGGTTCCCCGAGGGACCGGATTGGTGGTGGTGGTGGGGGGCACCCATCTCTGTGCACTAACCTGCCTCCGCTGCTCCTCCTTCCACTCCCTGGATTGGAAAAGGAAGAGGGGGACAGGGAGGAAGAGGAATGTGGAGGGGAGAAGATCACTGAGCCAGAACACTGGAGAGTGGGAGCAGAGGTTGGCACAGCACCCAGGAAAGGTGGCAGTATTTGGCATGCTGCCTCAGGCATCAGGAGGTCCTGGGCTAGAGCAGAGTGCCAAATTGTTCCTTTCCCACGCACACTTCTTCCTGCCCATGCACTCTGCCTTTTCAAAGCCGTCCATCTGGGAGCATGGAGGAGGAAATCAGCAGCAGTGGGGGGGGTGATTGCTGCTGCTGCTGGGCAAACAGAGGCAGCTGATCCTGCCTCTGCTACTGCTCCACGCTGCCACTATCCAAGCGAGTGCAGTAGGTTAAGAGTGCTGATGGCAATGGGGTGAGGTACTGGTTGTTGGCTCTGGGGCATCACCATACTTATTCTGCTTCCCATGATCAGGTGTGTCTGCTGTCACTACAGCACATTGTTTGATTGGTTTTCCCATTCCTCCCAACCCTAACTATTGTTTTTAAGACATTTTCCGAGTCCCTGTTTCATCTCTGGAGTGCTACTACCTCCACATCAGACCAGGAAGAATGGCGGCCCTGGATGGAGGAAGAGTGGGCAAGAACTACTATCTATTTGTTACTCTTGGGCACATGGCAAACTCCAGCTCTGATGTATTCCTATAATGAAAACTACATGTGAATGCATGCTAGAGTACTAAAAATATGAGATTATGCAGTAGAATTCTGCTTAGTATTTTTGCTGATTAATAATTGTCACATCCAAACAGCAATGTTGGCTTTATAAGTATACTGTATATCCTTAGCCAAAATAGAAGGCTGCTGTCCATCTGCCATTTTTAATGTCTACTTGCCAGAACAAATAAATAAGAGAGGAAGACCATTTTAGAGCTATATCAAAACTAAAAAGGAGGACAAGAAATAGGAACCATACTAAGCCCCAATGCAGCAATACACTTACTGGATCATGGCCTAGATGTGTTTTGGCAGAATGGGCAATATAATTCTTGATTAAATTACTTCAGTGCTCTTCTCAGGGAAAGCACAGGCTGAGTTAAAAAGCAACTTTCATACTCCTTTTTAAGAGTATATTTTATTAGAGATATGGCATTTGGCTGTACTGAATTAGACTCAATGAAGCCAAAAGTACAGGATTCAAATACCAGTATAGGAAGAAGAATAATTCACTTGATATTTAGATGGAAGAAAGCCAGCATATTTATTTGAGTCAGGAAGTTAAAAGAATGCAAGTAACATGTACTGTATGTTGTAACTCAGTCAGGTTGAAGGGCAGCAAGAAAAGCAGGCAGCAAGAAAATACACCCTGGGTATTGGACCACTATAAGAGGAAAACATCAAATCAGCATGGATCATAGAAGCAGAAACCAATAACGAGTGCAAAGTTGAATTTATTAAGCATACAGAGACGCTTTGTATTTTGAGCAAAGCTAAGCACTTCAATAAGGGGAGAAAACACATTAAAATGATACTGCAATTTAATATAGAAATCATGGCTATTATATGCACCTGAGTATTTAGTTATTGCATTTTGTATCCCTAGAGCCTGGAATTGCAGTGTCGAATGGAATACTGTAATCTCTCATTCCTCCAATAGGAAAACAGAGCAGAAGACAAGCACTGTAACAAGTCATAACAATCAGTAATAATATTTTCACATTTGTTTCTTCCTTTCCTCCACAAGTGCACAAGGCAGTATCCATTTGAGTTGAATTCCTTGTCCTCACAGTAACTAATCTGTTACTCAGGTTAGCTGAGACTGTGTGACTGGCCCAAAGTCATGCAGTAAATGTCATGATTGAGCATAAGTTCAAAATCACCCCAGTTGAAGTTCAACACTATACTACATCACTTTAGTATCAAAGAGATGATAAATTCTTTTGTACTTTTGTACTTAGGGCGCAATCCTAACCTGGAGTTAGGCTGCCACAGTTAGGCCAGCAAAGTTTAGCTGGCACAAGGGCATGTTTGGACCACATCCAGTGGTGTCATCCTACCGGTACGCTGGGCGGGACATCCGGGTGATTGGCAGCCCGCCCGTTGCGTATCGCAGCGTTACGCCGTTTGCGTAACCAGTTACGCCGCTTGCGTACGTTATGCAAACGGTGTAACGCTGCGGTACGCAACAGGCGGGCTGCCAATCACCCGGATGTCCCGCCTAGCATACCATTAGGATGACACCACTGACCACATCTCTGTGCTGGCCTCTCTGACTCTGAGAGTGGACCAAACATACTTTATGGTGTCCCTTGTGCCAGCTGAATTGTGCTGGCCTAATTGTGCTGGCCTAACTCCAGGTTAGGATTGCACCCTTAATATGTGTTAAAGGCCCCGATCCTATTGGCAGGACAATTGTCCTGGTGGCAGAAGGTGTTTTCTGGTGTTGCAAAAGGCGACACATCCGAGCGTGCAGGCTGGCCACAAAAGCAGCAAGCAGCTGGCTTTGTGCACCAGCAGCTTCCAGCGCCCCCTGGCCCTGGTAATGCATAGGGGGTAGAAGGCAGGAGCTGGGTGGAATGAGGTGGAGTGGGTGGAAAGGGTCAGTGACATGGGTTGGGAGTAGGGCAAATCAGGACCACGAAGGAGATCCCAGGCTTGATCCGCCTTCATGGATCCATGAAAATTTGCACCAGGTCAAGTAGGTCTACCGGGCCAGGAGGGGCTTGCCCTGAAGAGACCTCTGGAAGCCAAAATACCCCGTTGGATGCAGCAGGTGTCACATTGAATCTGCTGCATCCTTGGTTGGGACCTTTGCTGGGTTAGGCTGTAAATAATCTAAAGGGTGTTTTTTTTTTTTAATTCAGGAAATTAAAAAAGAATCTCATTAGCATTACGGAACAATGTTCTCTCTTTTGGTGGTAAGAGAGACCTTGGTATGTTCTTGATGGGCATGAAATATATTTTATAATTCTATATGATATTATTATACAGATTATGATGCAATCCTATACATAACTTACTCCTTAATCCTACACTAGGTAGTCTCAATGAACTCAAAATTTACTTCTGATGAACCATACTTAGCATTGTGCTGCACATCTGTTAGAAAGGTTTGGGTATGAAAGATTTCTGTCAACATGAACAATTATCAAGATAATTATCAGAACTTGCTAATTATCTTGGATGCCTTAGCCGAGGCATTTGGAATGAGGCCTTGTTTTAGAATAAAAATAGTCAACAGATGACTTCAGAAGGTACTAAGCAAAAATTGATAGGGTTGCCAGCTCACCAAATAAAAATGGGCTGGTCTGTTCCTCTGACTTTGACATAAGAGTAATATGCATGAATTAGCACATAAAGGTTTTTATGTTCTCAGTTCTAGAAAAGTGTTGCAGAACAAGTTGCCTCTGAATATCAGTTGCAGGAAAGCAACATTGGAAGTGGCATGCCTTCATCTCTGGCTTGTGGTCTACTCAGAGGCAACTAGTGGGCCACTGTGAAAAACTGGATGCTGATGGACCTTTAGCCTGATCCAACGGGGTTGTACTAATGTAAAATGCTGTTAAAGGAATAGCATACAAGAAAGGCATTGCCAGTGCTTTTCTTATGGATAGCTGCCATGCAGGGTTGCTTGGATTGTGATTGTGATTGTGTAAAAATAATGGTATTTAACCCTTTACTTCCACACCACACCAGTCAATAATCACATCCCTGTAGTAGCTATTTAACATTGAAAGTGTCATTACAACACATGGCTCTTTGGGACCATGTTTCTATACCCTGATGCATTTAACATTTTGTGTTGATTTTTTTTTTTTTTTGAAAATGGGGAAGAAAATAGTGTCTTACCTGCAAAACCTAAATCCACATAAATGCAGGAAGGCCTAATTCAGAGCAAACGCCTAATGCTTAATTCCCATTGATGCATCTCTAAATTAATTACTCTTACCCAGACATGTTATGTAGCGGGTATGCGGGGGTATGTGCGTACCCGTTCCTAGGATTAGGGCTGGCCCCAACCATTCGCCTGCCCACTCGTCGACTCCGTCGGCGCTCCGCTCCGCCCCCTGCAACGTTTGAATTGCCTGCACGTTCTTAGAGCCAGGCAGGCAGGCAACAGAGCGAGGGAGACCGACGGCAGCAGCAGCGTGAGCAGGTAGGCTGCCTGGGGCTCCTTCCTGAGGAGGCACGGCGGTTCCTGGGGGGGAATCGGTAGCCCACGCGGCGGCCCTGGGGAAGGCCCGGGACTCCCGGGCCTTCTCCCAGGCCGCCGCATGGCCTACCAAGGAGGCGCGGCAGTTCCTGGGGGCGGTTCCTGGGTTCCGGCTATGACCTCACTTCCGGTGGGCGGGCCCCAACACAAGTGCCAATCAAAAGTGAGTACCTGTTGCTAAATCATTTAGATGCCATTACTGCTCTTACCGCATCCCATTGATCTCAAGTGGGACATACCAGTATTTGCAGCTTATATAGCTAAACAAGCCCTCTTGCTATTCATTTTATGTACCATTCTTTTCCGCCTCCAATCCATTCGCCTTGAAGTTAATGACAAGGGTGTTTCAATATGGGCCATCTTTCTAAAATGTAGCACTTAACTTCATCATAGCTGTTCCACTTCATCACATTCTTTGGGCAGCTTTGGAACACTTGGAATTGGATGAGATCTCTATTTTGTAATCACTCTGAGATTTTTGGGGTCATTGCCGCCACCTTTGCTGCTACACTATGACTTCTGCCATACTCCCAGCTCTTTTATTTTAGTAATATGGTTGCAAAAGCTTTAACAGAGCTTTAACTGCAGAAGAAACGTTTTCCATGAGTGAGCATTAGTGAGCTCTCAACAGTATGGATAATCTGTAGCACAGTTTCCCACTGAAGTGACTCTCTTCTTGTTCCTAATATTTATTTTTATTGACTATAATTCAAAACAAGGTCATTTAAACATAGTAGACAGAAGCTGGATGAGTGGGTAAAGACTTAATGCATCTTAGGATATTTTTCTGACTTGGATAATGGTAGCCTCAATTTCCACTGAGTTTTTTGCAGACAGGAAACTGGAGTCACAGTGCAGCACCAAGGAAGGCAATCATTTCAGTATTTCCTCTGGTCTGCTGGGTTTATAGTCAATGACATCAAGAGGCCTCTGGGACCTCCCAAGAAGGCCTTGTGGCTCTAGAAGGAGCATCACTGCAGTGGGTAGTGAACCCATTTACTGGGCCATGACGTGAATAGGCTATATCACTTGCTCAGAATTTAATTTTGGCCAGCACTGGACTCTACTTTTAGAGATACAGACTTGGGACATTAAAGTAACAACAAAGAGTGTCTCTGAGCATGTCCTGACAGCTCCCTGAAACATCTGGTGGGCCACTGTGAGATACAGGAAGCTGGAGTAGATGGGCCTTTGGCCTGATCCAGTCAGGCTCTTCTTATGTTCTTATTTCCCACATTATTGATTACAAGATACTACCTCCCCAATAATCTGAAATTAGGAAGATACTACCTCCCCAATACCATCTCCAAATTAGGAAGGTACCATCACCCCAGTAATCTGAAATTAGGATGGACTTCTGTATAAGAAAGAGTATAAGAATCTGAAAGGCAATGTTTTGGTTTATATGTATCAGAACGATTTGGGCTGCTGTCCCTGACATGGTCTTCATTCTCTGGAACAGGAGAGAAGGAGAGAATGGGAAACCCACACTCAAATCTAGGCTTGTGGAAGGGTGATGGGGAAGGATCGCAGCAATAGCCTTAATTTCTACCCTCCAAGTGGTTGCTTCACGTCATCAAATATCCTCCATTTTTTGCATATCAGAAGCAACCCCAATCTCATGTTTTCTATTAGGTAACTAATTCTGCCCAGAAGCATACCGGGGCTTAATGGCGCCCTGGGCATGCCACATTGCGATGTCATGACATCGGGGGAGGGGTGTGTGCGGGTTCTTGCAGGCTCTGCTCAGGTGAGCGCCTGAGCCGCTGCCGTAAGAGCCCAGCCAGGCAGCAGGCACCTCTCTGGCTTCCTGGGCCGGGATGCCAGGGGGGCGCATGCAGGCCCTCCCAGCTGGGGCTGGGGCAGTTTCGCCCAAGCCGCAGCTAGGAGCACCCAGGCTGCAAGCGCTCCTGTTGCATCGGGAGCACCTGCTGGCTGGGTGCTCCTAACTGCGGCTCAGGCGAAATCGCCCCAGCTGCGGCTGAAAGGGCCCACACCCCCCACCTGGCTTCTTGGGTTGGGAAGCCAGGGGGCACATAGGGGTTCTTGCGGTCTCCAATTGAGTGATTTCACCTGAATGGCAGCTGCAAGAGCTCAGCCGAGCAGCAGGATACTCCTGGGCTTCCCAAGTTGGGAAACTAGGGGGCGCAAGTTCTTTCTTAGCTGCAGCCTGGTGCACTTTTGCCCAAGTCAAGGCAGGGCGTTCCCCAGCAGCAAGTGCTCCTATTGCTTTGGCAGCGCCTGTTGACTGGGAAAGCAATTGGAACACAAGCACTGGCGCCACTCCTCCAGTGAGGCCCAGGCCATGTACCTTGTTGTGCCCCAGGGAAAAATACCCCTCCGATTCTCCCTATAGTAACACAGTAACAGTTACACAATTGTCCCCGGAGAGGGCTGGAGCTCCAGAGAAACAAACTGCATGCTTCTGTGTAGGAGTGTGCAAAGAAGCTTGCAGCTTGCTTACTTTCCGGTGCTCCAGCCTTCTCCTACACTTCTCAGACAATTTTAATAGCCTGCCTTGCCTTGCCCTTCCCTTCTCAGCCCAACCCAGCCCTTCCAGGTGCTAGTGAGGGTGCCACTCCCTAAGTGTCACTCAGCATCTAACAGTTATTTAAGATCAGGGTACAGAAAATGCATTGCTCAGTATTTGTTGCCTCAGGCAGGTAATTTGCATGGGCCGTTTGTGTATCAAGGCAGAAAGATTAATCACAGCCATGCTTTCTGGAGTGCTAAAGTGAATCTAAAAATATTATGCATATGTATACACACACTCCAGGAATTTTTGTATAATCGTCATAATGACTCTTAGGAGCAATTGTCAGCACAAGCCTATGCATGTCTACTTAGAAGTAAGATACACTAGGTTCAAGGATTGCAATCTATATCTTTAATATAATATCTCTCTGTGACGGTGGTTCCCAAATCTTTTAGCATCTATAAAGAAGTTTCACTTTCCCAGCTGCTGAAGCCTCTGTGGCTAAAATGGTGATTGGGCAGCAGTGCTCCCACTAGTAATAGGTTTAGCCCTTGATGCACATAGCCTAATTTACCCTGTCAGTTTTGCGAACCACCAAAACATTGAGACATGGCCCTCTGGTGGGCCACAGATCGACAGTGTGGGAACTGCTGCTCTGTAACATCTCTCATGATACACAGCCCAATTCTATAGATGCCTTTCGCTGATGGAACAAATGGGATGGAACCACTCTGTTCATGCTGTAGCTAAAGCAACTATGCATGCAGAAGATTTGCCACCGTGCAAGACTGGTGACCACCACCAGAATACCCAGCTACCACTCAAGGATGTAAGTTGGCATGGGGGGTGGGCTATGAATGGGGAGGATTGGGGTGAGGAGTGGTGAAGATCAGAGCAGGGATGAGGGCCATCAGGGTGCATGTCGAGGGAGGGCAGGGATCAGATATTGGTGACAATGGTCTTGCCATTATCCTATGTCCCACTTCCAACCTTAACACGCCCCTGTATCGATGTGGACATCCAGAGGCATAGCATGGGGGCCACAGGGGCGGTTGCCCTGAGTGCAAAATTCGTAGGGGTGCAAAGTTAGCTGGCGCTCCTCGACCCCAGCTAATTTTGCACCCCTAAGAAGCCTGGGAGAGGCACACAGAAGCCTGCAGAGTTCTGTTCCTGATGAGAATGCCCCCAGTGTTGTCCTTGCTTGTCCGTGCTTGGGGCACTGCTTGTTTCTGTGCACTTCTCTGAGGCTTCAAGTGAAGTGGGAAGAGACATGCCAAAGCCATGACCCCGAGAAGAATGCCAGCAGTGTTCTCCTTGGGGTTGGGGTGCTACAGGATTCTGCACGCCTCTCCAGGCTTTAATTGGAGCTGGGAGAGGCATGTGGAAGCCTCAATCCCAAGGAGAGCACAGCTGGTGCTCTCCTCAGGGTGTGGGACGCTGCCAGGTGGGTGCAGTATGTGCCTTGCCCTCAATGCTGACAATGCACACTACAACTCTGTGGCCATCCACATACACAGATGTGCAGATCTGAGTGGATTCCTTGGGGACTTAATTCTGAGTAGACATGCATAGGACTGGCCTATACGTTTTATAGAATACCAACAAGAAAATGGCATCCTATAAAACCTACAGCCCAATTTTATGCAAGTCTATTCAGAAGTAAGCCCCACTGTGTCCTATGGGGCTTATTTCCAGGGAAGTGGTTATAGGATTGCCACCTTATGCCCAGGTTGCCTGGCGTCTACCCAAGATTTTACCATTCCGTTAAGCATACACTAATAGGCTCCGAAGAGAAACCCCTGCCACCTCTAAATTCCTATGGGACTTTGGTCAGGGATTAGACCATCTATTCCTAAATTCTCCCACAATGATCCAGCTCTTGCTATGGGTAGTTAGACATTACATTGCACCAGATGGTGGATAGAGATGTTCAAGTGAACATCCAATTGAAATAGATTAGACATCTGCATCTGGATTCAGTTTCTGTCCCCCCAATTCCTGATCCAGCAAGTGATACACACTTACTGAAACTTGATCCGCACATGCATATCTTTTTCTGCATAGTGTGTGTATAACTCCTACCTAATGCTTTAAAAAGTTCTGTATATCAAAAAGGAGCATTTTTTCAACCTGTTGGATACCCTACAGAACAATAAGTCATTTGGATACTTTTTTTACCATAATATAATCCCTGATGTCACTTCTCAACGTGATAGACAAGAAATCTGTCTCTTGAAAAAGAAAGAAAAACTATTGCTGTAAAACTCAAGCCAAATTTTTTTTTCTCTCTCTGAGCTTTTGCTCAAAATATGCTATGTCCTTTTTCCCCCCAAGGACTGCTGGGAAAAGGAAAGGAAACCTGATCTCATTGCAGCAGTTTTAGGAGCATCAATTCCATTTAGCAAAAACGAAGAGAGAAAAACTAAAAACTATGGTGAGTTGACATCAGGCATGATGTCATATGATGAAAAACAGCGTCCAGATGCCTTGCTGCTCTGTTGGGTATTTAATAGGTTGAAACAACATTTTCATTTTGGTGTTGTCAGTAGGTCTAAGTGTCCATTACGTGTTTCTCTGGATTATCCCTCAGACTGATGAGCACCACCAACGATGTGCATTTTTATGTGCATCATGATGTGCACCACCACCAAGCATTTTCATTTATTTATTTACTTACTTACATGCCATGTTTCTCAATGGGCTCAAAGCAGTTTACATGGGCAGGCTAAACATAGATCCATTTTTCAATGAGGCTTTTACAAATATTATTCCATGATAGAATCTCATAGAATCTCTGTTTCTCCAGGTGTTTCTCTTCATAGTGGAATCATCATTCTTCTATTTTTTTGCCAGCTGACTCCACACTCCACTCCTCTGTATAGATACAGAGTTGTCTTTTGGACTCCCATTAAAGCAACTGATTCTCCCTAGCCTTTTCACACAAGGCGACAGCTCAGCCTCCATGCCACACTTCCTGCCAGTTTTTCCCTGTATTGGTGACCTGGAGATGTCAGTGCCTATTGCAAAAGTTTCACCTATTGAAGGAAGCCTTAATTTATTAAATGGGCCAACATTAATTAATTGGCTAATTAAAATTACATGTGAATAAAACAAGTTATAAAAAGCATATTTTATTTTTTTGAATGTTCATTAAATAGCTTAAAAAGGAAAGGCACACAGCGCTGCCATGCACGCAGGTCATTCTGTTGGCACAATTTTGAACACGTTTATTTGCTCAAATTTGCAGTATGTAAGCATTTTTCTGTAGGGTGAGTGGCACATCTGCCTGCCCTCCAGCACCACCTTTTCTGATTTTCCCTGTTTATGTTCCTTCGTCCTCCTCCTTCCATGCTGCTCTTTTGAGTGCCTGCTGGTACCAGTGAGATCTCCTATTGAGGAAGCACAAGAGTACCTAACTCCAGGCACAATTCTAAGTGCCCATTAGGCGGTCGCAGGCCCCCTGCACCAACCTCAGAGTGTCACAAATGTGCCATCAGGCACATCTGCACCACTCGGCTCCGGGCTAGGCCGGCATGAGGACATGTGTCAGCTTGCCTGCCCTGGAGCAGCCCGCAGGTAAGGCTGGCTGGGTTTGGCCAGTACAGGGCCCTTGGGAGTGCAGAGGAGGGCGAGGGAGGCAGATTGGGGCAGGGGCAAGGCAGAGAGAGGGCGGATCTATGGATAGGGCAGCCCAGGGACAGGAGGGGAATGCAGATCCGGCACTTAGGCCTTGGACTTGCGCCTTACCCTAATGTGAGCTCCAGCTGCTGCCTTACCTGCATTGGATACACTGCAGGCCAGCCAGAGCAGATTAGGTTTGGGCTGGAAATGTTTTAAACCGATAGTTCTCAAACTTTTTAACACAGGGACCCACATTTTAGAATGGCAGACTCACAGGAAGTGATGTCATGGCTGGAAGTGCCGTCAACATGACACCAGAATCTGCTGTGTTCCTAAGAATGCAGCAATAAGTTGAGCTATTTCTCAGCCATTTTCCAATAGCAACATGAATCAGAACGGATAAAAAAAACCTATTTGCAATCTTGACACAAGCAAAACAATCACACACCTCAGCATCCCATGCAGTGATGTCATGCAGGGGGAACGCGGGGGAACTCAGTTCCACTAGTTAAAATTAGGGCTGACTCCGCCCACTTCACTCTCCCCCTTCCCCCTCCCAATTCCTCTGCAAAAAGCTTTTCTTCTTGGTTGGCCGGCACTCAGAGGGTTAAAGGGAGCGACTCCGGATTCCTGGGAGGGGGGCGAAGGCAGTGATGTCATTCAGGGGGAACGGACCAGAACGGGCGTTCCGGATCCTAACGTGGCTGGTTCCGGGTTCCCGACAAGTGCCAATCAAAAGTGAGTTCCTGTTCCTAAATCATTTGAATGACACCACTGGTCCCATCTTCCAATATTTTCAATATGGCTGCTCTAGGTGCTTCAGAACCCACCTGAAATTGGCTCACGACCTACTGGTGACTATAAATAAAATCTGCTCCCTAATTAATCAGGGGCATGTTTTAAACTGAAAGTTTTTCAAAAGGCCTATTTAGATGTACTATTTTAAAGAGTTGGGTATTTTCCTGTTTTTGTTCTCTCTCTCTCTCTCTCTCTCTCTCTCTCTCTCTCTCTCTCTCTCTCCTGATATTTTCACAGAGATTTTATGTTTCCTTTTTTTCCTCCTGTCATGCATCTCTCAAATGGCACCTGCGCTTTCAGCAACTTCTTTTGGCAAATGCTTTGTGTTACTTATTCCCTGTGTGTCTGTCTTGCATTGCCAGATGTTGGAAAGTCTGGAGCACCTCCTTTGTCATTACAGTCGAATTCATCTTTTATCACTCCGTGTTTTATTTCAAATACTACTAACTCTCCTTGCTGTGGGATGCCTGGTGGCCTGAGGCAGTAGCTCATGGGGCTGAGTACTTGGACCCAACATATCTCTGGAGCATATGTATAAGAACAACATTCCCATTGCTTAATTGTATGGGAGATTATGCCTAACCCTCTCACTTTTGTGATGTCACTTTTTAATACTGTTTTTAGAAAGCTACTAGGAGGCATGATTAGGCAAAAATGGGGGGTAGGTAAAGTTAGTGAATTTAATAACTGCCTATTTTCCACCCATAGCAGGGGTCTCCTGCTGGGGACTGGGGGCCAAATCCAGTCCACCATAAGACTATACCTGGCCTGCAGCAACTTTTTTTGGCCGGAGAAATCGCTAATGTGGACATTTTTACCCATTATACATATATCATTTCTGAGTTTTTCACTATTTCTCAGGCATTGTTTCTTTGTAATTGTCACATTTTATTCTGAATCATATCCTACTGATTACAAAAAAAGATCCAAGTAATCATTCATTTGGGGCATAAACCTAACCTGGAGTTAGGCCAGCCCATTAGGCCAGCAAAGTTTGGCCAGCACAAGGGACAGCGTGAAGTATGTTTGGACCACTGTCATAGTCAGAGGCCAGCAGACAGATGTGCGCCATCCTCCCTGATTCCAAAAGTGGTCCAAATGCTCTTCACAGTGGCTCTTGTGCCAGCCAAACTTTGCTCTTAAATTGATTCAGGGTGCAATCCTAAGTTGGGCTGAAATGGCGAGGCCATATCCAGTCATATGTAGCACCAAATCCAGCACACATTAGGCATGCTGGGGACCCTCCCCCCCCCGGGGCAAGGGCACATTTGCGCCCTTGCCCCTGGGGAGGCTCCAGCCTCCCCATAGGGTTCCTCGGATCTGAGGAAGCCACACAGCCCAGGGACGGAGCCTTGGATGTGGCCTACCAGCTGCATCCAGCCCCTTCTCCATCCCTGGGCCAGCAAGCCCACTGGCCCACCCACCTCTGCCCAGCACGGGGGGTTGGATCTGGCCTATGTCAGTCAGGGGTATTCATCCCCATGCTGGTCTGCCCACAGGCTCACCCTCCCCACACCCCGAATTGCCTCTGCGATGCCCTCCCCAGCCCCCTGTGTTGGTATCCCTTGGCTGGTCTTACCTTCTTGGTGCAAGTCTGGGAAGTGGCATGGAGAGGTCAGCACGCATCCGTACACTGGCCTCCCAGACTTGAAAGGAGGCACAAATGTGCCTTATTGCACATTTGCAACACTCTTAGGCTGGCCCAAGAGAATTGTGCTGGCTGAAGAGAGCCTCAGGATTGCACTCTAAGCCACCTGTGCATCACTTTTATCCCACCAAGCCAACACACAGCAAACCAGCCGAGTAATATGGCCTGCCGTATAAAGAGCCCACATGCTTTTGCAGTCCCAGGCAAGCAGCAAAACCAGAATGGTGTACTGAGCACTAGTGGCAAATAAGCTGCATTTGGCTTGGTGGATCACAAGTTGTAGAGACCTGCCTTGAACAATTTTTCAGTAAGTCAAAGCATATTGACACACTGCGTTTCCTGAGGCAACTATGTTTATGTAAATATTTATGGGGAAGTTCTATGTACAGTTATTGTCGAGAACTGAAGTGTCATTGTTGAGGCTTGGTAGGATCCCCTAGCATTGTGCCTTTGATCGGCTAGAGAGAGATCATTGTTTCAGTCTAAGAGGAAAAAAAGCCCCTAATTTACACACTTTAAAAAAAAATAGCTTTTTAAGCAAGTGGGATTTGACAACTACAGGAAGAAAATGCCAGTACTGTTCTAGTTTTGTCCAGACAAGTAGAAAAGGAGAGGCATGTTGAACTTCCTGATGGGCTTGCCCACCTTCTCCCTCTTCAATGAACTTGTTTGACTTCTGTAGACAATATTGTCATATGCCAATATAGGTGGGCCTATTGCAGCGGCTGCCCATTCAGAATTGTTCTTGCATGAATCACTCTTCTTATGAATGAACACCGAAGATGGGAAAGAAAAGGGCATGGAACTCGTTGGTAGTGCCTGCGTGTTGAGATATTTGGAGTGATTTCTGGAAATAACATTCCATTGTTTTTGTCTTTTTGAAGGAAAGGGGCTTTCTGCTATCAGATATTGCATTCACATTCCTTTACTACTAGTTTCCAGCCTGAATGACTTTCTGAAAAAAGAAAAGAATATGCAATGCAGAAGCAAATTGCTACTGAGCCTATTAAAGGGTTTCTATTTATTTATCCAAATTCTATTTCTATTTATCCAAATAAAAACATTTGTAGATTGATCATCAGCCTGCTGACCAATTGGTCAGTTTAAATAAAATAGCAAATTATCAAAATCTCAGTCTAGATTATTTTTTGAGAATCTAAGGGAAGTGTAATTCCCTGCTACAGTACTATGCAACAACTAAATTTGCCACAAAATGTGTACTTTTAATTTTAAACTGCAATTAAAATTCACACACACACACACACACACACACACACACACACACACAGAGAGAGAGAGAGAGAGAGAGAGAGAGAGAGAGAGAGAGAGAGAGAGAGAGAGATCTTGATGACTCTCAAAAGGGGGCAGGATCTGATTTAAAACTCATTTACTACCATCTGTTATTTTTACTACCAATTAATTCCAATTAATGTTTTAGAGATTTTTAAAAAGTGGCTCCACCAAATTACCTGAAACTTGCACTGTATACAGTGTAAGGATAGACCTTTTTAGAGGTACAGTTGTTTTGACTGTCCACCCATGTCATCATTTAAGAAACAGGGGCAGAATTTGGTTTTTTTTTTTTGTTTTATGGGGTGCTGTTTCTGAATCTGACTGGGGCCCCACAAATCTGAAATGAAAGTTGCCATTTTGGCTTCCTGTGTTAGGGCAGGGGCTAACCTTTCTCACTGAGTCAACTTTAAAGCTTTCAGGTACAATTAGCACCTGTAATAATTTTTTTAATAATTGGTAGCCAAAATCACTAATGGTAGGACACGCGCGTACTTCCATTCAAACTATAGGCTATTCCATTCAAACTATTCAAACTTTGTAGGGTTTCTTTATCTTTTTACTTTGGGGAACAAGTGCAAGAACACAGAATAAGATTCAAATAATATTCCTCCAAATCAGCACCTGGGCACAGTCCAATGGTCATTTTCATAGTGAGGTGAGTTTTTTTCACATAGTGATGTGATTTTGCTTCACATAGGAATCATCCTTCCATAGTGATTTTGCTTCACATAGGAATCCTTCCAGCAACTAAAGGGTTATTTCTTGAAAGGTTATTTCTTGCCTGTAGCTGCTAGAGCAGACAAATCAATGAGAAAGATAATTTTTTTTCTCCACAGCTTGTTCTAGGGCTAGGGTGGGAGGGAACCTCTAAAGGTGAAAGGTTCGCCTTGTATCAGTATATGGGAAGCTGCAAGCAGAGAGGGGTCAAGGAAAGTCCAGGAGACTTCTTGTCTCCAGCTCATTAGCTGGAGTGCAAAACAGATAGCAAAACCCTGCAAAAAGAGCTAATTAGTCAGATTACAGCAGTCAAAGCTATGCCAAATACCGTATTTCCCCAAGTATAAGACGCACCAATATATAAGACGCACCTTAATTTTGGGGCTGGAAATTTGAAAAAAAATGTTCGTTCGCTCCCCTTTCCTGGAGGGGCTGCTGCGTGTGGAGTTGTCCTCCCCTCAGCCCCAGAGCACAAAGCAACTGGGTGCACGTCGACTCCTTCGCCCTCAGCAGCTCAGCTCCTCCGGCTGGAGGGCTCTCCTCTGGCAGAGGACAGCTCGGCCCTTTAAGACAAGCGGGAGTGCGGAGAACCGCGCTCCCGCTTATCTCAAAGGACGGCAAGTGGCAGCGTTGCCACCGTGTCTTTCAGGGGATCGGATGCACGTGCATCCGATCCCCTGAAAGACCGGTCTTTTGAGACAAGCGGGAGCCCGGTTCTCCGCGCTCCCGCTCGTCTTAA
>JAJKFI010000089.1:4127090-4199051 GCA_029204185.1 Lerista edwardsae
GCCCCATTCCACTTTTCCCACCCCTCTCAAACCCCCCATGCTGACTTCTTTAGGCTGGCCTTACCTTCTGGGCACAGGTCCAGGAATCGGTATAGGGAGGACAGCACACAATTCAGAGCCTGCATGAGAGACTTGTGCCAGCCCAAAGAGCACTTAGGATTTTGTACTCCTAATCAAACTTTAGCATTGTATACAGCAGCAATGTTACATTTACATAATTTGTGAAGATCAGCTTCTTCTGATTTTGGTCATTCACATTTAGTTCTGATTTCGGAGGACTAAAGGCTGGGTTCTAACTGCAGTGGAAAGCAGTAAAATGAGAGTAAAATCTGTACAAATCCATAAATATATATACTGTAAAAAACAACATTAAACCTGAGGTTATACCATTTAAAACAACATAAAACCTGTGGTTTTACCCCTTTAAATGAACATTGTTTTTGCAGTTCTCCTCAACTGCCTTGGTTAAATGACTCTACTTGCAAAAATAAAACAATCTGTACGTACAGAGTTATTAAGGTGACTTATTCAGATGGTATGGCTGAGTTATCGTTATCAAATAGGTGGCATAATCGCCACATATTTAGGGTTACCAAATACAAACTTGGACAAAATGCCTATACCTTTAACCAAAGGCGTTTCTATAGGGATGGCAAAGCTCTAAATTTTGCAAGAAGCCTTACCCTGTCATGTAAATCCCTCCTCTCCCTTGCTGCTGTAGCCAGTAAGCAACACCAAGATGTTGCTGTTCCCTGTGAGGATTGGCTAAAACGGTGCAGGAGAGGAGTGATTTCCATTTCAAGGTAAGGCTTCTTAGAGCTTTGCCATCCCTGTAGAAACACCACTGCCTTTAACCACTGTATAGAAGAGGAAATTTGGGGAGGCTCATCACGGAAGGGTTGAAAAAACTGCACCTGCCAAAATTCCCTCTTCCATGCAGTGGTTAAAGGTATAGGCACTCAGTCCCAATTTGTATCTGGTAACCCTACCAGATACGTGTTCATTCATGTTTTCCTCAACAGTTTGCATTTTGAGATACAAACTACCCAATCCTATCTCCCGCTATGGCCTAGGTTCTAGGAGACCTTGACCTCTCCAGTCTCCTATTTAGGGCAGATCCATTGATGATGCAGTCCAGCATCAAGCAGTGGGTTTTATCCACTGCCAATATTATTTAGCCAATATTATCATGCCATTGTACAAATCAATGGTAAGGCCACACCTGGAATATTGTGTCCAGTTCTGGTCGCCGCATCTCAAAAAGGACATAGTGGAGTTGGAAAAGGTGCAGAAGAGAGCGACAAAAATGATTACGGGGCTGGGGCACCTCCCTTATGAAGAAAGACTGCAGCGTTTGGGGCTCTTCAGTCTAGAAAAAAGGCGCCTGAGGGGGGACATGATTGAGACATACAAAATTATGCATGGAAGGGATAAAGTCGATACAGGGATGTTCTTTTCCCTCTCTCAAAACACCAGAACCAGGGGGCATCCGCTAAAGCTGAGGGTTGGGAGAGTTAAAACAGATAAAAGGAAGTACTTTTTTACCCACCGGGTAGTTAATCTGTGGAACTCCTTGCCACAGGAGGTGGTGATGGCATCTGGTCTTGATGCCTTTAAGAGGGGATTGGACAGATTTCTGGATGAAAGGTCCATCGTGGGCTATAGGCAATGATGGGTTGTGCAACCTCCTTACAAAGGTGGTGGGCTACTGGTACCGGGTGCAAGGGAGTGGCAACGGGATGCAAGCATCTTGTTGTTTCATGCCTCCCTGGGGCGCCTGGTGGGCCGCTGTGAGATACAGGAAGCTGGACTAGATGGGCCTTTGGTCTGATCCAGCAGGGCTCTTCTTAGGTTCTTATGTTCTTATGTTTGATGGGGTGACAGAATGTGGACCGGAATTCTGTATCTTGCATCTTCCCAGTGTCCTTTCTGCCCTTCTACTGATGGAGACATTCCAGGCCAAGCTTCAGTCCTTTCCTGCTCACTTGGTTGTGCATATTGTTTTCTATCAGTGCTTCTGAGGCTTCTGTTAGAAAGTTTTGATGAGTCTTGGCAGGGGCCACCAATTTTCCTACAATAGCATTGAGAGACTACAGCAAATCCTCAAAGTTGTCAACAAGTTCTTGGAAACTGCAACTTTAAAGCAAAATACCTTATAATTAGTGTTACCAGATACAAACTGGGACAGAATACCTATACCTTTAACCATGGAACAGAAGAGTGAATTTGGGCAGGTGCAAGTCATCATGGAAGGGTTTCAAAAGCTGTACCTGCCCAAATTCACTCTTCTGTTCCATGGTTAAAGGTATAGGTACTCTGTCCCAGTTTGTATCTGGTAACCCTACTTATAAAGAAACCAATTTTACTAAAGGCTCATTGATATATGTAAACAAGAGTTATGTTCCTGCAACATTTTTCTGGTCACAGAAACATCAGCAAACTTCTAAATAAAGACTCCAAACATTTCTAATATTAAACATTGAAATAAATGTGAGCTTTCCAGGAAAACCCACACAGACATGGGGAGAACATGCAAACTCCACATGGAGAGTGGCCCTGGCCAGGAATCTATTTTTCTCCTCATCAACTTTATAATGAAATGATTTAAAATAAAATAAAATAAAATAAAACTTTTAAGTAAAAATCACAAGGGGAAAATACATTCTTCCCCTAGTGGGAAAAGCAGACATGTTAAGCAATATTAGCCACTACCAGGCAAATGTGGGAAAGAAAAGAGTTAAGGCATCTCTCTTCTGCACCACTCTTCCACTCTTAAGTGGCAGCTTCTGAGACTGCATTTGTTGAAAAATAACATGTTAGAGAAGAACTGTATGCAATTCAAGTCCTATTTAATTTTCAGGTTATTAACCCAACACCTGAAAGGGGGACGGGATTGCACCAGCTGACCCTGCCCTTGACGTTTTCTGATCCAACCCCCACCATTTTATGCTTTTGGCTGAAGGTTCTTCTTGGTTGAAGAACTCCGGCCACTTTTTCTCCATGTGTTCCACAAGCACATGGAAAAGAAGTTGAGGAGCTCATACAAGGAGATCATTAATGAAAGTATGGGAACAGATAAGATATAAGATATATTTAAAGATACCAAGATAGGTCAAACCCTTAGAAGTAATGAGTAGACCGGATTGGACAAGAGACTATCAGAATAAGACATATCAAGAATGACTAGACGAAAAAAGAAACCTCATAAATAGACAAGAACTGGAAAATAAAGAAATATACTTAGACTGGTGGAAAGAAATACAACTTAAATCCAGGCTTAAAGAAGATAAAAAATAGGAATCTATCAAGAAGAAGTAGAGTTTGATAAGCTATTTTTAAATGAAAAGGACAAATATATCAAGAAGATGTACGAATACTTACTTAGACTCAAAACAGAAGAAGAAACGATAAAAGAGACAATGATAAAATGGACAAAAAATTTTGGTTATGAGATAAATGTAGATTGGGAACGGATTTGGAATACAAATATAAAACTCACAAAAGCGTCAACATTTAAAGAAAACATTTACAAAATGTTTTACAGATGGCATCTATCACCAGACCTTATAGCCAAAATGTATAAAGGATCTTCAAACCAATATTGGAAATGTGAAGATTTAACAGGCACATATTATCATATGTGGTGGACTTGTAAAAAAGTAAAAGAATTTTGGAAATCAGTACATGACTGGACTCAACAAATTTTGAAATGCGATATCCCATTAAAACCGGAACTTTTCCTTCTCGATATTGTATTGACAATACAAGATAGACAAAGGAGATATTTAGCAATATATACTATAACTGCGGCGAGACTAGTATATGCACAAATGTGGAAGAGTAATGCAACTCCAAAATTAGAGAACTTGATAGAAAAATTATATGATGTAGCTGAAATGGATATCTTGACTGAAAGACTTAAAGAAGGAAATTTGTGAAAAATAGAAAATTACTGGAAGCCTTTTTATGAATGGATTGATATACAATCAAAAATTGAGTAAATGTATTAAGATGTAATGTAATCATTTGTTTAAGATAATAATAGATTAGAAATACTGCTATCCCAAGACAGGAATCCTTTTTTGTTATCCCTAGTGTCCCCCTCCCCCAAGTTATCATTATCCTATACTGTGTCCTTATATTAAAATCAATAAAAATCTTTATTTAAAAAAGAAAAGAAGGTGAGGCTAGCTAGTTCTTCAGGGTTGTATGTAGTTGAGGCCTAAGTGTTTCCATATGCTACTTTTTCACACCTAGCTGATAGGACCACTGATTCCTTTGCCGAGTAGCTGCCTTAGATGTGTGGGTGGGTGCCTGACAGTTCCAACCTTGTAGAATTAAACATTTGGCTAATCTCTTTGCTCTGAAGTTAGGGAGAAACTATATCTCCATGATGAAGGATGAGCAGCCCAATCCTATCTAAATCCACATGCAGTGATGCAGTAGTGCCAGTGGGGTCTCCTTTGCATCCCCTGGAGGATTTTTGGCCACTTGAGGTCTCCTTGGGGCAAAGGGATGCCCCAGCAGCCGCTAAGGAGCAACGTGGACCTGCCCCAGCAACTGAGCTGGCACAATTCCACATTTTTCCATGCAGACAGATCAGGGCCTTTGGATTCAGCATGTGCTGCCTCTGCCAATCCCACGCTAACCCAGGCCTAATCCACTCTCCCCTCCCCATCATTGCCCTGTTCTACCTGTCCCTCTCTGTTCTTCCCTCCCATATCCATTTGATCCCCTTCCTGCCTCCCTACAACCCCCTGCACCACCTCTCCTCCCCTGGTGGGCAGCTGGCATGTGCTGACGCACAGAGCAGGGTGTTTGCTGTTTGTGGTGGCAACCAGCCTGCATGCACTGGCCTAATCACATTTGTGACAGCCATCAAGGAGGTTACACCAGTGGAACATGTGTCCCACCAGCATAATCCTTCAATCGATATTGCAACATTTTCAGATAACCTCCATACAGAGAAATTTGTTTTTGTAAAAATTTCAAGATGTTTACCTGAAAACTGTTGCATTTGGTAACCTATGGTAGTCAACATACATGTTTTTAACAGGCAAAATGGTATCACTGCCTGCCTAATGAAATCACTTCTGACCTTGGGGGTGGGATGGGAGGTCCCAAAAGTTGTCATACCTAAAAGGTGGGTCCCAGTGCTGTAAAGGCTGGGAACCACAAGACATCAGTTTGAGCTAGGAAGGTTGCAAATGGACTAATTTAGAAGTCTGCACATGTTTTAAATTTTTATACCAACCTTTCACCAAGAAACATAGGACACTGAACATTTTCCCTCACCTATTTCTCCTTTCACAACAACTCTGGGAGGTCAGATAGGCTGATAGCAAGTGCTGCAATGGCTATCTAAGCTATTTGCTGAGGTAGCTGCATGAAGCAAAAAAAAAAAAAAAGCACTGCCACATTTATTGAGTGGTGAATGACATCCTGTTCTTAGCAGTCTGGATATAAATGAATACATGTCTAATTTTCCAATGAGTTCTGAACATGACTTACTGTACCATTTTTCTGCCATATCTCTTCTTTGTTCTTTTTCTATGGCTGCATCACAGCTGAGGAATTCATTAAAAGTCAGAAATTCAGATCTCTCCTGCATAGCCCCTTAAAAAAAATTCACACACACACACACACACACCCCTTGATTTTTTTTTTAAGGGGCTATGTAGGCGAGATCTGAAAAAGATACTTATTTATTTATTTTGCTCCCCTGTTTACTCTTTGTTTGCAGTTTTAATGGCATGAATGCTATACCTTGAGGCAATGGTTCCCAAACTATGTGCTGTGGAGCTGTAGAATCCTTGCGAAAAACCCTCTGCCCTATACAAGGTATAGGATTGTAGATGGGGACATGGCCATTGTAATGGGGAGCATGGCCAATGGCCCAGTAGGTCAAGGGAGCCACCAGTTGAAAATTTTTTGGAAAACACTGCCTTATGGATAAAGACAGTCCTCTTTCTTAATTTGTCTTGCTTTGGATTTCCTTTGTGAACACATTGATTTTCGTTTGTATTCAATTCCCCCTTTTTAAAACAAGATTGTAGCCCACACCTGGTTAGATGCTCTGCTATTATTATTGATCATCATAATATTCATCTTTATGTACTGCTTCTCTACTAAAACATTCACCATGCCCACTGCTCCACAGTGCCTGGTTATTTAAGCACACTGCTTAGTAAACTATTACTAATATCATGAGTAGCAGTACCTCTCAACGGTCTTTTGCTACAGATGATGGCTGGAAGCAAAGAGTGCCATTTCTAGTGACAAGAAGCAGCAGCTGCTCCTGCAAGGAAAGAAAGGAACTGGGAAATAGCTTTGTTTCTTAAGGTTACTTTCTGGGTGTCTGCAAGTCCTTGAAACCAAGTGCCCTATCCCATGGCTTAGAAGCAGATGGAGGGGGAACCAGCTGCATTGAAGCATTCTGTCCCACTTTAAAAGAATTGGAGGATAAGGCACAGCTTAACACATTTCTGCAGGGGGGCATTTCCAACATATGACTGCTTGGAACAAATTGCTGGAGCCATGCCAGTGTAGTAGATAGTGGGAAACCACAGTTCACTGCTAACAAATGCACAGACTAAACAATGGTGAGTGATGTGGTAGGAAAGATATCCACAATCTGAACGGGCAGTGCAGCACGTGAGTGTTGAGGGAAGTTGTGTGACAAAGCTCAGGTCTTCAAAGAAAACATACAGGACCAAAATCACAAGATCTGCCATCAGGTAGAGATGGCAAAGTCCAAATTTCGACACACAGGGACTTCTGGGGGCTGTAGTATCTGCAACACAGTGCATTGATTGCAGTCTCTAATATGATAGGATTCCAAACTAAGGAATAAAGCCTTTAAAAGAAATTGAGCAGTCACTAAGGGCAGAACAGCATGTTATCTCTGCAAAGGCTTGTTCCTAAATTCACATTTGCTGAGATAACACAAAGGCATTTGCCATTTGCAGGGGAAAATCAGTTGCTAGGAAGTGGGGGTGCTTCCTGCATTTATTGTTTCTCCCCTAAAAATCCTTTCTCACCCTTTACCCTTTAGTCTGCCTAGCTTCTGAATTTGGAGCCCAGATGTAGAAAAATATGGGCTAATAATGGTCAGGGGTGGCATTTTCAGGGGAAAATAAATAGAAAACGGACTGACTAAGATTGCACTTCCATCTATCTGTTGATTCTTCCTCTAAAAATCCCTTTCCCCTTCAGATATTTTTAGCCCATTGTTTTCCTCAACCAGAAGTAATCCTGACTGGGGCAGAAATGACTTTAGGGGTGGGTGGAAGTTTGCAAGGAGGAGTGGATGGGTGGGGTACTGCTTAAGCCCTCTGTCTCTTCTGTCTATCAGTTTCCACCCACCCTGCGAACATTTCTCACCTTCCACGCTAGTGCAGTTTTGCTCTCAGGAATTAGCTGCCACTGAAATATAAGTACAACATTTATAAACATGAAATGCTGTGTTCTTTTTTTTATTAATGTTCAGAGAAAAATGAATACTGGAATATATGAGAACATAAAGGCAGGAAACCAATGCCCAAACCTCATATTCCCCTCTTTTTAAATGAAGGTGCAATCTTAACCAACTTTCCAGCACATTACCTGTGCCAATAGGGCATGTTCTGCATTCTGCAGTGATGTAGTAGTCACAAAGGCCACCTCAAGGCAAGGCAATGTTTTTTCCCCCTTACCCCAGACCTGCTCAGACATGTTATGTAGTGGGTACGCGGGGGTATGCGGATACCCGTTCCTAGGGTTCGGGCTGGGCCCGCCCATTCGCCCGCCCACTCAACGACTCCCCGCTCTGCCCCCGCAACGTTTGAATCGCCTGCACATTTCAGTTGCCTGCACGTTCTCAGAGCCAGGCAGGCAGCAGAGTGAGGGAGACCGACGGCAGCAGCAGCGTGAGCAGGTAGGCTGCCTGGGGCTCCCTCCCGAGGAGGCGCGGCGGTTCCTGGGGGAGGGAATTGGTAGCCCGTGCGGCGGCCCCAGAGAAGGCCCGGGACTCCCGGACCTTCTCCTGGGCCGCTGCGCAGCCTACTGAGGAGGCGGAGCGGTTCCTGGGGGCGGTTCCTGGGTTCCAGCTATCACCTCACTTCCGGTGGGCGGGCCCCGACACAAGTGCCAATCAAAAGTGAGTACCTGTTGCTAAATCATTTAGATGCCATTACTGCTGCATTGCCCTTTCCCCAGTGCTAGAAAGTTGATTAGGATTGCACCCTGAGTGGCAAATTCCTATAAAACAATTTTCAGGCCCTCAGTGGTCAAAGAAGATGCTCCTGGAGTTATTTTGTGTACCCTTCAATCAGATTCATAGAAGCCTCCATTGTCTTCCTGGAAACAGGATAAATTCAACCCCTACAAGTAGAGGAAAGGAAAGGTGGAATACAAACACAGGCTGAAAAATTGCAGCTCTTCCTGCATTTGAGATCACTTGTTTGAGCCTGATAGTTCCAAAGCTGTCTGTTAGTGATTCCTTGTTAGTGCTCATAAAAGTGCAGTTTTTATTGGGTTATGAAATGCTTTCTAAACAATTTAAAAGATCTGCGTGGTTTTAGCAATGACTTACAGCCGCGAACAAAACCATGTTATAGTGACACAGTTACAGTGTCATTTGGCTGCCATTAGCAGATGCTTACAAGCAAATCAACAGTGTGCAAGTCTGTAACGGCAGAGATTAATTTCACAGGAGCTCTTAGAGCAGTAGAATTGGATCATCAGAAATTCAGGAGGGTGTTGCACCTCCTTGCCTTCTCCCCTTACCCCACAAAAGGAGGGGAGCAGCCAAGGGGTCCACTGAGGACATGGTAGGATGGCTCAGTAAGAAATAGGCCAAAACACAGGAAAATAAGTGAGAAGAGTTTTCTCGCAGAGGTTCTCAAGACAGCCCGTAGTTAACTCGCTGGAGGACTGCAATACTCAGACCCAAGCAAGTAAAGAGAAGGACAGCATCACCCAAGTGAAATAAAAATAAGGCAACACTTGACCGGAAAGTGCTTGACAAGGTGGAGGGGAATAGAGCTGTGCCCACGCACAGGGCATAAGCCTAACCTGGAATTAGGAATTAGCAAAGTTTGGGAGGCTCCAGCCTCCACCTACCCAGCACTGGATAGGACACTGGCTGGCCAGCACTCCTATCCTAGCACTGGGTAGGATTGCGCCCTCAATGTCTTTCCAGTACTAGGTGATGATGTTTTTGCTTACCCATGACTTTTAGATCTGTTTTAGTTGGTGCTTAATCTTTGTATGACTCTGGTTTTATTTTAGCATCTATTCTGCTGTCTAGTAGGTCCTTTGAGAGCGCAATCCTAACCTGAAGTTAGCTTGGCACAGTTAGGCCAGCAAAGTTTGGCTGGCACAAGGGTCACTGTGAAGCTCGTTTGGAGCACCCTCACAGGGAGGATGGTGCATATCTGTGTACTGGCCTCTCTGACTCCGAGAGTGGTCCAAATACTTTATGGTATCCCTCATTCCAGCCAAACTTTGCTGGCCTAACTGCGCCAGCCTAACTCCAGGTTAGAATTGCATGCTAAATATATTTTGATGGACATTGTAGATTGTTTTATTCAGGGATCTGGGATCATCCAACTTCAGAGAGTTTAGATTGAATTAAAAATAAAATGCTGTATTTCCAACTACAGTGGGAATACCAAGATTTGCTCCAGCATCCTATCTGGAAACAGGGTCTTCCTCTCAGCTATGAACATCTATCAGCAAGTCTTTAATTAAAACTTATGGGCCTGCCAGGGCATCATTTGCCAAAAAATATATTTCAATATTTAGAAGAAATGATGCCCAATTCACATTGGAATCACCACCTGTCTATTCCAGAAATTTGGCTGCTTAGAGTTACTTTGAAATTGGCCAAGAAGACATTTAAACTCAAGATCTATGATAAATATATTATGATCTTATGATCAGCAAAAAGCCTAATGTAAAGTTTGCAGTAGCATAGCTAGAGGGGGGGACACAGTCCCATGCAAGCAGCCCCTCCCCCTTCCCTTCAGAGCTATTCCAAGCAACTAGAGCACAATGGAGGAGACACCTGATGCTGCTCCTGGCTACCCATGGGAGCATAGATGCACCCGTGTGGGGGTGGGCAGTGAGAGGAATGGACCAGGGAGGAGTGAGGAGCAGCTGTCTGGCAGGGAAGGGTTAGGCAGGGTGGAGAGAGGGGGTGAATCCCAACAGCACCGCCATGTACCAGGATCCTGTCCCAGTTTCTCCTCCTCTTCTTTTTTCCTTACTGTCCTTAATCTGCCCCAGCAAAATGGCAGGTGCAGATCTGAGAAAACCTACTGGGGCAGCAGAAGCTTGTCCCACAATAAAGGAACAAAATCTCCCTTACCATGAGGCAGTAGCGCTGAGTTGGGTGTGGCCTGGGGGCCAGTGGCCCTCCCAATATTCCTGGGGTGTGGCTGTGCCACCCCAATAATCTGGGGCCCCCTGCAAACAGGGGCAACACGAGCATGCGCAGTGGTCGCAACACGTGGCAACCACTGCACATGCTCAGACTCTCAGGGATCGCGAGCATGTGCAGTGGTCACCTCCTGTCGCGACCACTGGGCATACTTGCGATCCCCGAAAGCCTGAGCATGCACAGTGGTTGCCTCGCGTCGCGGCCACCATGCATGCTTGCATTGCCACTGGTTTGGGTATTTTTGCCTGATCTGCAGCGGAGGGAAACCACGTGCTTCTCTGGCTCCTGGAGTGGGGAAGATGCGCGTGTTCCCCCCACCGCAGATCGGGCAGTTTTGCCTGAGCAGCAGTGGAGGGAAACCACGCGCGCCTGAACATGGGGGTGCTGCGATGACAGGCAGCCGCTACCGAACCTGGATCATGGCGAGCGAGGTTAGCTCGCTCACTGTGGTCCAGGCTTGGAAGAAGCTGCCTCTCATAGCAGCACCTCCATGTTTGGCATTGGGCTGGAGCGTGCCAGTTCGTCAGAACGATCAGACCAAAACATGCCTGACCGCTCCAACAGGTGCACTTCCGATCCAGTGCCTAACATGGGCCACATCCGAAGTGGCTACGTTAGGGGGGCGTGGTCACTCAGCCCCCACAATGTTCGGGGCAAGTTGGTGCCCCTGCCACGAGGAGACCTCCACTTCTTCCCCTCACCATTGGGTGCAGCATAAACTCTGTTGGTACAACTGCACTGGCAAGGGGTTCAGTTAGGTTTGTGCTAGCAAATGCCCACATACAAATATAATTTCTCTTTCTCACACACATACCCCGCACACACACATGTGCATGCATGCACACATTTATTTAATAAATGTGCATACCTCCTGTCTGACAACGGGCATCCAAATGGTGGATAATAAAAAACAATATACAATAAATATAATGTGATTGTTGAAAGCAAAAATGACTGCTCAAGGTCAGGGGAGTGGCAGGGCAGGGATGGGCCAATTGAAAGGGCCACTCTGACCATCAGGTTAGGGAAGGTGGCAAATGGGCAAGGGGCAGTGATGTCATTCAGGGGGAACGGACCAGAACAGGCGTTCCAGATCCTAACGGGCTCCGTGGCTGGTTCTGGGTTCCCGACAAGTGCCAATCAAAAGTGAGTTCCTGTTCCTAAATCATTTGAATGACACCACTGGCAAGGGGTGCCCCACAACCTGTGTCCACCTATCAACTCCTCCAGCCTGCTGCCCCATCTTCTTTCACATGCTCAGAGAGGAGGAAGGGGTCACTTCCTCCTCTACGTCACTGCCACCCGCTTTGTGTTCCTCCCTCCCCCTAGTCACTCTCCTGAGCATTCAGGAAAGGGGCTTTTCCTCCCTGCTGTTTCCTACAATATGACTAGGTGGGGAAGAACAGGATCCTTCCAGCTCAACACTTTATAAGAGCTGGTGGTGATGGTGAAGGAGGACAGCGGTAAGGTGGATGTTGGTAGCATGCGTATGTCAGCGTCTGTGCACATGCATGTGCATGCATGCGCGATTCAGCTGCCTTGAAGACTGCTGGCACATGGGAGGAAAACTGGCCCACAATTTGAATTGGCAGGCAGGACAGTTGAATTTGAGGTAGGTGGAAGACAGATCAGCTGCCATTTTGGCCAATTTTACCGGCATACCTATGTTACTTAAGCTGTTGGTATGGCTATTTGGGTTAGGAGCTATTCTTCATATAATGCCACAGAGAATTTAACCCTTGATAACTCACAGGAAGTTGGAATGAAAAGTCACACTGTACTTAGCCCATGATGCCCAGGTTGCTATTGGGCTGCCAAGGAACTATTACTTAGCACATCCCTTTCACTACTTGCTAGAGAATGGCTGAAGAAAGCAATAGCCTGTAAGACAGAAAACTGTTAAGATCATGTCAGCAAGAAGTAAAAGGAGAGGTGATTTTAGGAAATGTAATAGTTATGAATCAGTGGCACTTTATGAGAAACCTCTGACCTCACCTATGAAAGATTTATTTGCAGATTGTTAAAAAGATGTGCAAGGCTTCAGTTTTATTAGGGTAAATTGTTTATTTTGGTCAACCACCAGACAGTTAGGCGGCACCATTTTTGCATATGTAAGTGAAATGTTTTGTTAAAAGGTTTGGCTTTGCTCTTACATAAACATCATATATATTAAGAGGCTGTTCTCTTTTGGGAGTTGAAATTGTATGGGAGAGGAAGGCCTTCTTCTACATTCTATTATGAAAAGCCCTTTTCAATCAGTCTACGCCTGATCAAAACTGTATTGTACGTAAAGTCACAGCTTTCTCCATACAGTGTCTGACAGTTTCATAATAATGTGGCACAAACAATGCAGCAAATTGCCTTTACCAGTAGTGTGAGCATCCTTCAATAGTTTACATTTCACTATGACAATTAACTTTATGCATCATGTGGCCCATCAGGATATTTTCCATGCTGCGCATGCAACTCATCCATTTTGAGGCTGCACCTCAGACAGTGTTTGGAATGAAAAAGCAAAAAGTGTAAAGGTGCTGGAACACTTTATTACAATGGTCCCAACATGCTCCAGATTGCCTTTCATCAGGGCAACATAACTATTTCTCAGAAGAAGAGCTGGATATTATCCAGCAAGGACTAGTTAGGGTAGAGAAGTGTTGCCAGTCTCCATATTATGCCTTTTATAGCAGCTTGAGGTCCAGCGCTTCTGCCTCACCACAACTGCAAAAGTGCTGTAAGGCACTCTGAGCCGGCGGTCAACCCACAGCAGCAGTGAAGAAACCCGCACTAGTCAGCACTGGGTCTCAACTCTGGATAGATGTGACCCAGGAGTGCTGGGTGGTAGGTTTCCCTGCTGGGTGGCAGGAAGGCTTTGGGGGGCAGGGGCAAGTGGCACAAAGGGAGGGGTGGAACTGGGTGCGGTAGGGTGGAACATGGGAAGGATTGCCCCAGGAGCGGGCAGGGGTGGCAACACATGCTGCCTCCAAATCCTATACCCTCTTCCAGGTCACAGAGACTGACACGGGTCTCCTCAGTTCTGTGCCCATTAAATAGTGGGTGCAGATCCAAGTAGAACCTTCAGGGTCGCCTGAGCTCAACATGAACTAAGGAAACCGCTATTCCCTTACCCCTAAGGAGACCTTCGGCAACTTCCCTACCCCACAGGATACAGCGGTGGCCATTTCATCACTCCTGGGCACTGGAGAAGTTTAGGATTGGGCTGTAAACCCGCTAGCTTCTCCAACTCAAGATCTTCTTTAGGGCATAAAACCAGGTTTTTCTGTGGCCAGTTGACATCAGTAGAAAAAGGTGAGCTTAACAGCCCTGTCCACGATTGGGCAGTTGGAGTTATATGTATAGAAATGGACATGTCAGAAGGATTGAGCTTTTCTCAGCCACATAGGAGAAGCTGCCACAATTCACTATTCCATACTGAAGTGTTTCTTATTTGGTGCCAAATTTCTGGTGCGTCCCACAAATCCTCCAATGAAAACATAAATGATGGAAAGATTTATTAACTAATTGCCTCAGGCCCCGAGGCCATTCAAAAATCAGATGGCTGCTGCCCTGCAAAGAATTGAGCCCCAGCAGTGTGCCAGCTTGTCTAAATACAGGGACATAAATGTTAGAGTATCTTTTTTCTGGTGTGGTCCCCCCCCCCAGTCCATCAATGATAGGTAGGGGGCAGGTGAAGGCTGGGTCACATAACTAAGCCCCGCAAGCCTTGAAGCTATTCATTAGGGATGCCTCATTACGAGAAATGGATCAAGCTTTTTTGAAAATAATATTGCTTGTAAATAAAAAAAAACAGGTGGACCCTTTTTGTCTGTTCCAGGAACCACGTGGGCAGCGCAATCCTAGAGTGCACACAGCGCCAGCACCACAGGGTTGAGCCAGCGCTGCGTGCCTAGCGCTGCATGCCTAGCGCTGACGCAGGGGCGCCAATTAGGTGCCCTGCGTTGGTGCTAAGGTCACAGGGCCAGTGAAGCTGGCCGGCGCAAGGGAGGCAGCATGACAGCGCTAAGGGGTGGCCATCCTTATTATCTAGATAGGGCAGCGAGTGAATCCAGGGGGCGGGGTCATGCCCCCTCTATGTATAATAACTCTATGGACAGCGCCAGCCCTGGGGATTGGTGGGAGGAGGGCGGAATGTGGGTGGGACGAGGGTGGGACATGGGTGGGCCTTGGGTTTGGCCATAATGCTGAATCCTAGGCCGATTGGAAAGGCCGCACAGCCACAATTCGGGCCATGTGGTCTCCTCGGATGTGCACCCACTCTGTAGTGGGCGCAGATCCAAGGCGTGCATAGGGGAGGCTGGAGCCTTCCCTGTGATAAGGGAGCAAGCATTCCCTTGCTGCGGGGAGGCTTCAGCCTCCCCAGCCCAGCGTCGGATATGGCGCTCACCAGCTGGCCTTGCCATTCCAGTGCTGGGTTGGATCAAATCCATTTAAAAAACAAGGATGTTCCTTTAATTAGCATTAAAAAAAAATTTCCCCTACCATAGCAATGTGGCTGCAGGCATTCTCCAAGGGGCTCAGAACAGATTAGTATCCATTCGATTTGAAATAAGACTTCTTCACTTTGCCCTGGAGCCAGGTGGAAATAATGCAAAATGGATGTGATTGATTATATTTCCCTGGGGTTCTAGGGCAGGGGAGGAAGGCTTATTCAGAGCTAATTGATAGTAATCTGTTGTAAGCCCCTGGAGAATGCTTGCTGCTGTGTTGCCATGGTAAGAGAGGCTTTTAATAAATGGATTGCTAATTAAAGGAATGTGCTAATTAAAGGAGCAAATGGCATTCCTTTCCCGCCCCCCCCCCGCCCCCGTGCTGAGTCAAATCAGTGGATGAGAAAATAGCAGATGAGAATGCTGTACCTGTATTATTATTTTTTCTAGATCACAAAAACTTCTCGTAAAGCTAGGTGAGTCCTGATAGAGTGTCATTTTAAAAAGTGGGTCCTGGTGCTAAGTAGTTTGAGAACCCCTGCTATACTGGGGTTATACTGTATACTGGGGTTATACTGTATACTGGGGCTATACTGTATTACAATTTGTATGCAGTCTGACCACTGACATCTAGCAACAGAGAGAGAGAGAGAGAGAGAGAGAATAAAATATTTAAAGTTACCCCCATTTTGCAGGTAGGGATGAAGGTGGCTCTGAGCCTGAAAAGACTGGAGGCTGTGGATAACACCAGCTCTGCTTCTGACAATGACTGGACACAGTGATTGGACCTGTTACGATCTACATAAGGCTGCTACCAAAAAACAGCATTCCTGAATCTTCTCCTTAACCCTACTATGGTTCATAAATACAAAACACAATGTGACATTTGTACATGGTGAATTTTCCTGCCAATTCATATGGCTGGGAAATGGAGTAAGGGAGAGGAAAACTCACTAGGCAGTGACTTCATACCATGCGTGTTGGATTAGTAGGTGTTACAGGGGAGAGAGACCAAAGAAATGTGGGGCTGCTGTTGTGTTGTGACTTTCAATTTCAGTCTGTGCTTCCACTTGTGCATCAATGCATTCAAGCATATCCGGCTCACAGAGTTGTGCTTGTGCAAGCACACCTATGCTCAAATGAACCATATTTGCTCACAGTAGATTTTTTTTGGAGTCATTTAAGTTTGAATTCCTGATGCTGATGGCACAGTCCTAATCTGGAGTTAGGCCAGCAAAGTTTGGCTGGCACAAGGGACACTGTAAAGAATGTTTGGACCACTCTCGGAGTTAGAGAGGCCAACACACAGATGTGCGTCATCCTACCTGACTCTGAGAGTGGTTCAAACGCGCTTGTACTAGCCAAACATTACTGGCCTAACTGTGCCGGCCTAACTCCAGGTTAGGATTGTGCTCTGAATTTTATTACAAGACCTCAAAAGACCCATAAAGCTAGTACTGTAACTGGGGGAGGGAGGTGAAATTGGTCGCAGAAGAAAGTAATGTCATGTGCCAAGTCTGTGCAAGGAAAAATGTCATTAATAAAAAGCCAAGTCAAAAATGAATACTTATGCCAACAGTAATATAACAATGATAGTTATCTGTCACATTCAAGATGGTACAGAGCTCTCAAATTCTATGCAGTGATTCTTTGCTATAATTACTTTAAACATCACCTGTTGCTGAGGAATGGTTTATTTAACACCATCCTCTTGTAACAACACAAACTGCACACTGTACACAACCCCAATGGTTTTTGTGTTTCTTCTGCCCCATGTCCCTGAACACTATTCCTCTTTCCTTTTTTTTAAAAAAAGTCTAGATTTCCCACATTGTTGTCCACAAATAACCGTAAGTGTAATTTTCTCATGAGCACATTACATATTTGCCAAAACTATTTTTATGTAGCTCTTGGGTGCTAGTTTTGCCTGTGAGTAAATGTGAGACATGTGGTCTGAGAAAGTGTTTGTGCTTCAATGGAAGTATTTTCAACAGGACCTGTGCCTGGAAGAGTAATTATACAGCACAAAACAGTAACTTTCTCAGAGGTATGTAGCAGTAATTGAAACTCTTAAGGGCAGCACTTTATATTCCTGGTGTTTCAGTTCTGGCTACATATATGACAACTCTTGAGCATTTTGAAATTCAATGAGCAAGGTTGCCTTCTGAACCTTGTTCTTTGCTTTTCATTTCTTCTGCTGGAGCACTTGTGGGGCCCAGGTGCACGACACCTTGGGATTGTCGATACCTTTCCCACAATGCTTTGGGGGATTCTTCTATGGAAGTCTATGTTGAAATGAGTGTGTGATACACAGCTTGTAACATAGTTTGTGCTTTCAGAACTGGGGGACTAGATGAGTTCCAGCCCTAAACCCCTATATAATTAAATTTAGCCTGCAGTCTTAAGTACATTTACCAGTGAATACCCAGCCAATGCAGAGCATTTTACTTTTGAAAAATGGGTATAGGATCAAATTGTTTATATGTCCAGTTGATTCATGTCACCTGTTACAAACCCTGCTATCAAACGACCCTGACATTAATTGATGGTTTCTGTCACTGTTAGGGGTGTTTGGTTTTTGTTAAAAATGCATAAAACCACAAAACACTACCTTTTGGTGTTAAAATATCACAAAACATCGAATTTTGGTGTCTAATGTATTTTCTAGAAATTACAATAGATTGCTTTTCTAATTTGATGTATTACTGTGGCTACATCTCTGACACTGTATCACCCACTTAGTACACTTTTATAACATTTAAAATTACAGGTGTACCCAGCAATGGGATCTACAAATGACTTGGGGGAACGGAGGGCGGGACTTAGACGGGACTACCGTTTGATTAGCAGCCCGTCCGTGCACTTCCGCTTTCGTTCCACTCGCCCCGCGGCCATCCCTAGTCACCTGGGGGAAGGGTGGGGGCCACCCATCCCCTCCGGGCAAGCAGGCGCCCCCTCCGAGGCCAGGGACGGCCGCGGGGCGAGCAGAACGAAAGCGGAAGTGCACGGACGGGCTGCCAATCAAACGGTAGTCCCGTCTAAGTCCCACCCTCCGTTCCCCCAGATTGTTTGTAGATCCCATTGCTGGGTGTACCCCAGTATCCACTGATTCTGTATCCATGGATACCTAGGATGCCTGTTAAAAAGATTGGGAAACATTAAACAAATCTCTCCTTTTTCACCTTGTTGCAGCAAAACCACTGATGTTCCCCTATCTTTAAAAAGGTGTCCCCGGTATACACAGTTTCAGGTATCCACGGGTGTTGATAGTGTTTGGAACGAAACCCCTGCAGATACCAGGGCATGCCTGTACGCTATTCCAGAGAAAACAGAGCTGCGGCTGAAACTACAGACATGTTGAATTCCCTCCTTCTGTTGAATTTCCCTACTTCTGTTTTACATCATTGGGGTTGGCATCCGCGGGGACCTCCACTCAATAGTGCTTATGGTGCTGGGCATAAAGTGGGCACCTGGAAATAGTTGGTGGTGATACAACGGTATCATTGGGCTTCCAGGAGGCCCATTTTGGGCCATTAGGAGGCAGCAGCAGGTGAAAAATCCCAGGGTAAAGCTGCTCTGCTCACCCCACTGACTTACAGCCTATAGAGATCCTGGCCACAGCAGCTGGCAATATGCACACTGTGCTGGTTTGGAGCCCCCCAAAGTGCAGGGCCTAATGTGCCAACATTGGTCACATTGGGTTAAGGCAGGCCCTGGACGGCAGCCTTGCCACTCACCCATGTGCGCGGACACTAGCAACTGACTGGCAGCCTTGTGGCACTCACTGGTGGCATTGACAAGCGTGACACCAACAAGATGTGCACCTGCCCAGTGCCCCTCGTGGGATAGGGTTGGGCTGTTAATCTCTTATGTCCATTCTGCTCCTTCTCTAAACTTCCTTATATGCAATAACCAGTAAAAAGAACCAACTGGTGTTTTTTAAAAAAAAAAAACCAAACCATTTCCTCACATGAAATATGAACAGTTTTTGTACTATTGTTCAGAATAAAAATAGTCCCCAATCGTTTTCGGGCAGATCTGAATAGCAGTGCATATCTCTTTTACTACATGACTGACCTTCCCTCCTCCCATTGGATCCATGACTACTAAAATAAATAAAACAGGAATCTATTGGTAGGAAGTGACTGTTCTTCCCAAAATTACTATCTACGGGAGGTATAATCTACTGTGATGAGTCACTCACTGGTGGTGACTAGCATTAATTCAGCTTATTCACCAGTGGCTGACAAGTAAACTATCATGGCTTGTTCTGAGACAATTTCCTCCTAAAGTTGCACTGATTTTCCTTAATCTAGATTTTTGTTGTAATTCTTTAGAATTATGAGCCATCGTATGACTCATGCAATTGTATGTTTAAGATTTCCACAAATATTCTGCATACAAATGCCCATCACATTATCTCTTGTTATTCATTGGAGACATTTAAGCATTGTCACAATTTTCTCATTTTATTAGGTACATTGAAAGAGTCAGAGAACACACTGAACTATTCCCTTTTATAGGAAAAAGAAAAGAAACATCATTATCATCTCTATATTCATTCGATTAAGAGGGAGGTCCAGGATCCTGCTACATACTCCAGATATCAGTGGTCCTATGACATGGCGTATGGTCACTGAATTGCCCTCCATACACCATACTGTAAGCAGATTCACAAATCTGTCTGACCCAGTCGGCTGCCCAATCCAAGCTGAATTCATGGACAGTTTGTCCAATGGTAGGGTCATCCTGTCCTAGCTGTACTACATACTGTTCTAAAATGAACAATTTCTAAGCTCCGTATCTTGATACAAATTGGACTTACATTTGAACCCATTTTTTTCTGGCAAAGGGAGATGCTGTCCAAGGAAAGCATGGCCTAAACGTTCATGAAGCAAAGACTTCCTGAAGCTAAATAGTTTTGGGTCTTGGGAGTGCAAGGGTGGGTGATTGCCTGGAAACTTCATGTATACTGCCTTGAGTTCATTGGAAACCAAGTTAAGATATCAATAACACTAGTATAGTACAACACATACTTCACAGTCCGTACACAACCATGACAACTGGCTCTTACCCAAAGAATCAGACTACACAAAACAGCTTTTTTTATCTTGTGACTTGTTCCAAGCTAAGTAAAGATTGGACAACATAAAGTCCAAGAGCCAGAAGTGACTGCAAAAGCTTCCTGTCATATTCTCCAAGTGTACCTTCTGATCCAAAGAACACTGCCCCACCACACACACAGTTACGTATTTCAGCCACTTTCAGGGTCCACCCACAGTCTCGCCCTCCCCCCACCCTGATCCGTGGGTTTGATTCAGCATGTGTCCTTTCGCCAGCCTAGCCTGTTCATAAGATGGTGCGAATGTGGAGGCAAGTTCACAACACTCCTGGGCCAGCATAATGGACAGGCTGGCCAAATGTCCTGTTAGGACTGTGTTCTAAGACATTCAGGTTAACCTGCACAACTACCAAAAAAAAGTTACAAAAATCATGACATTTGTTGCCACTGAATTCAAGGCAAAACTGATGGTCTTTGCTTGAGTTACTATCAAAAGACATTTGAAGGAAGTAAAAATGAGCTTTGATATGGCTAGCAAAGTCTCACAATACAAGCCAGGGATAGGGCAAAATTTGGGAAGAGTAATAGAAAAGAATGTCAAGCAAAATTTCTTCAGGAGGGGAATTGTAGGGTACATTTAGCTAATACAGATAATCCTATGATGCATGAAACCTATGATTCTTATGGCCAAATCTAAAAATCATATACCCACAACATGGAGACCTCCTCAAGTTACCTTCCATGTCAGCTATCTCCACATGATGTTAGTGATGTACTATTCAGCACATCCATGAGATTTTCCCTGCACCACTACAAATATGAAAAAGTAACTTTGGCAGTATGGAGAAAATTGCTCATCCTTTTGAGAGAGCCACAGGAAACAGCTAACTATCCACACAGAAAAGCTGCCTAATGCAGTGATTTAAGGGCCAATCATAACCTAACCGTAAAGTGCATTTGGACCACTCTCCGAGTCAAAGAGACCAGCACACAGATGTGCGCCATCCTCCCTGACTCTGAGAGTAATCCGAACACTCTTTATGGTGGCCCTTGTGCCAGCCAAACTTTGCTAGCCTAACTGTGCCAGCCTAACTCCACGTTAGGATTGCACCCTTAATGATGTCTTCATGTGACTGCAACCACTGTATGCAAACTATCTTAAAGTCAGCCTATGGTCATTTTATTACATTTTTAATAAGCAGAAAATGCAGACGAAAAACTTAACAATTACCACCTGCTTGGGAGATTTGAAGTGCTGCAGGACAGGTGTTGAATGCTGAATTGAGCTTTCCAAAGTAGACAAAGATGTTTTCTGAACACTGGAATAAGATCTTCTCAGCTGGTGTGAATCAACCCTCTTTCATTGACTTCAAAAATGAAATTGCTTAAGTAAAAGGCAAGCTGTGTTGATTTAACCCAGTGCAAGTGTTGGCCCAGTATTCATAATTTTTCTTACATTTTGTGCAGCTCTGAAGGTCAGGCTCATTACAATAGTATTGGATGGGGCCCCGAAATGTTTGAAATGCATTTCAAAAAGACAAATTGTGGTTCTCCTTATTTTAGACCATGAGCTCATAAAAGCTTTTTCGTAAGGATTACAGTGTCAGAAAATGGGTTTTAGAAAAAGAATACAGGATTTCTAACACATCTTCTCCAAGAACATCTGAAATATGCCTCATCCCAGTTAAGGGAAGTAGTGGTCTCAGGCTGGTGTGGATAGCACATACTAGATGAGGTAAACCGAGAGTGTGTGAGCCTCCTTTGACTACTGACATCCTTAAGACGGCAACGGTCAGCCTCAGTGATGTTCCATATGTCTTCAAGCTGAGCAGTAGCAGCAGCCCCAGACAAAACGAGGAGGCAATGTTCCAGCGCAGTTTAGGATTGTGCCCTAAGCCTAATGCTAAGCTCTGCAACAACCTTGTGAGGCAGATCACTATTTGCATTTTACAAAACAGGATGGGAAACCTAACAGCAGTAGCTTAGCAAAGGAAGAGACTCCATAGCCAAAGTGGATTATAATCTTAGGCAGCCAGCTTTGGAACTGGTCCTGCTCCTGTGTCTTTAACTAAGTCTGCATGCACAAACTGAGCTGGCAAAATATTTCCCAACACTAGCAGGGGTTGAAGCATCTGCTGTGCCCTTTGTTGACATGCTTTAATAGAGTCCGCAGAAGTCTGTTGTTTTTTAACCAAGTGCTGAAAACAGGAGGATATCCAAATGACCGGTTTGTTGGTTGGTTGCTGTAAGTTTGCCCCTTTGCAAATTTACAAACTTTCTTGTCCCTCCAGTCTTTTTTCTAAGAAAAGTAGCAGCTTTTGACTGAAATCTTTACAACTGAGTGTGAAATTGTGAAAGATTTCCCTTCCATTAAAGCCATGGGCCTGATGGGAAGTTTGTCATTGGGAAATCAGGAAACAGCCACTTAGGGCACAATGTTTTTGAGAATTCTGTTCAGTGTGACGTGTCTGGCATGGGTTCTTGTCTTGGTTAAATAAACAAGATATAGATTGTTTTATGTATGGTTTCTACTTACAGTGGTGCCACAGACAGAACTGCCTTCATACACCCTCATAGCTTATCTTCACCTCAGAAGCGTTCTTTTTCACTTCCACTAAAATAATGCACATTAAAGTGTCTACAAAGTGACAACCCTAAAAGCATATCGGCATTTAATGTCTGAAGTTTCTGAGAGAGAGGAGAGAAAATAATGTTGACATCTGAGAACTAGTCACATTTACTCTTGAAGTAATTTCTATTTATTTTAATGAAACATGTTTCTAGTAGATGTGATCAAGGAGTGCAGTCTCGTGATCCCAATGTGCAACAATTCAATGACACTTAGGGCCCAATCGTAGCCAACTTTCCACCACAAATGCAGCTGCAATGCAGCCCCAAGGTGGAGGAACAAATGCTCCCTTACCACAAGGATCCCTCTGTGACTGTTCCCCCTCAGCAGCATGCAGCATACACCTCATTGGCAGGGTTGCATCAGTGTTGGAAAGTTGTCACTCTCTATAGCTTTTTGTCACAGGGTTCCCTTGATCGAGCCTGGCAACATCGTTTTCCAGGATGTCCTGAAGGTCATGAGGATGGCGTGAGAGACCATGGGGGTGGGTTTCCCTCAATGTAGGGGTGAGGGAGGTGCGTCCAGGTGGCCCAGGTGATTTTGTATTGTGTTCTGCCACCTTTGTAACATTGGCATGGCTGGGATGAAGGAGGAATTATCACAAAAGGTGGGGAGAGATTCCACGTGCAATCTCCTTGCACTTCAGAACACCTCCTGGACACAACCAGAACTCTCCAACACAAATTAGAAGTGACTTCCAGTCACATCTGGGTGGCCCACTGAGGCCCTCTAAAGCACAGGCTTGGTACCCACGGATGCTCAAATCCGCAGATGCTGAACCTATATATAAGGGGAGCCAGCTAGCCACTTAGTAGATCATAAGATTCAACTCTTCACTTCCAGGTTCACTCAGTGCCCACCTATACATAATATAGGCATATTAGTCTGGAAGTTAGGCATGCCCCAGTATCTACTGGGGTTCCGTTCCCGGACTGCCCACCCCCACCCCGTGGATACCTGAAATCATGGATACTTTTTAATAGGCATTCCAGAATCCATGGTATCTGTGGATACCTGAAAACATAGATACCAAATTAATGGATACCAGGGCATGCCTGTAGTTAGAAAGGAGTTATCCTGTCCCTTAGAAACATCCTGTGTTTTTTTCATAAAGGTCCATAGTACAATATTTTGTCTTAAAATTATGTTGGCTTGTCTACTGGTTCAATCTTAGCATTACAGTAACTGGGATATTTTCTAGTCAGTTTGTCATGCATATACTAAAAGCACAGCCATCATATGCTTGTTCCTAGCTGGCCTGAGTCAGAGAATGACACTAAGCATGTAAAGGGTTGAATGGGTCAAAAACATTTTTCTTTCTCAAAAGCTGCCTTGGGACAGTTGTCAAAGTTGACCTTTGTGTCCCCAGTGGAATGAATCAGCTGTTGATTTAAAGCCCTCAGATATGCACTTTGACACTTGTCCTACTAATATGAGTCCAGCTGAGAACTTGTCTAGCAAGGTAAATACACTGGGTACAACCCATTGGGAAATTCTCCTGCCGTTTCCATTGAAATGAATGGGAGCTGTGCAAGAGCACATTTAAAAAAAAAAAAAAACTCTTATTCATTTCATGGTTTCTTTGGCAGAAAAGAATGTTCAATGAATTGTGCCAGGGCCAACCGAGCCATACAGACAGAGTAGGCAACTGCCTAGGATGGCAAAATTGAAAGAATCCCTATCTTCCTGTATGAACCAAGACTAGTATACCGCAGAATCTTCTGTGACATCACAAGATGTTCTGGACACATCTTGTAGCTAAACCAGAGTACACGTAAACTAAAATATTGCATGTTCTTTCCCATTGTATCCTTGCACATACTTCATTCCCCTTCTTCTGTTGTCTTCCTTGAGTTAATTTTTAAATTGGGAGCCACTGAGACAGGGACCTGGCTTCTCATTACTTGCAAAGCATCATGAGCACAGATGGTGCTACATTGATTGATTAATTAATTAATATTCTTTGCATAGGGGATACCTTTGGTCCACCATCTGGAGCTGCAAGAAAACTCAGAGTAGCCGAATAGTGCTCTGAATAGGTTTCAGAGTTTGTATTTGTTCTAAGTGGAATTTGCTGTAGTAAGTGCCTCTTAATGTTAAATCATAACCCCGGATAAGAAAACTGGCATCAGATAGTTCTAATTAACTCGTACTTAGGATAGTGACATCTGGCTCATTCCATCATTTCCACGTGGTGAAGCTTTTAATGATAAGCTGCCAAGTCTGCTGATCAAGATGCAGACTTCTTTGAAAATGCTGTTTCTTTGGTTGAACTAACTTTTGTATCTCATTATTCTCTTTTTCGACCTTTGAGTAGGCATCAACACAACTTGCATAAAACTAGTCTCTAAATAAATGTTAACATGTAAATGCACAAGGTACCTTGATGCTCCTCTGGATATGATCTTGAGATTTTAGAGAGCGTTGGTCCCCAGTCACTGTGGCTTTGCTATCTTCTTTTAAAAAGCCTGCCTGCCTTTGGGAGTTTGGGAGAAAGGAGTTGAGGTGCAATGGATAGTTCCCCCCCCCCTTAAAAAAAACACCTTCCTAGCTCGAGACCTTCAAGTTGTAATGGAAACAATGCTCAAGATATTTGATAATGAAAGATCAAAACAATTCCATTTCTTTTCCTTAATTTACTATGAGAAACAAAATTGGTAATTCCTCATTCTCATGAAAGCAAATTAATCTGTTGCCATTTGAGTGACACATGCAGCTCATTACACTGAATGGAATTAGTCTGATTATTTGAATTCTGCAGTAGAGCTGTTGCCTTTTTCTTCCTGACAGAAGCTCTGTACAATAGCAAACTGGAAGGCAGGCTGACATTCAGCAGGTGGGGTCTTTTCTCATATGGAGCTGCTTTAGAGAAAGCAATAATAATCATGATAAGAGTAGTAATTGGACAAACTGCATTTAAATCCCTGCCTTTCAAGCAGCTGCCAAGAAACAGAAGTAAGGAGTGCATGGAGATCTAGGCATGTGCCTGTCCTGCTCTGCAGTGCTTCATTCCTGCCATCTGATAGCCTGTTCCTAGCCCCGATCTGTCCACTCACTGGCCCCTTCACACACACACATGGCGCACTCACCCGTGCCAATGGGTATCCAGAAGCCTCTGGCACATAGAGCTGGTCACTTGCCACTTGCAGCAGCAGCCAGGGTGTGTGCTCCAGTGTGTCGTGTTTTGCAATTGCTAGAAAGTGCCTAGTGCCACTGGAACACTCCTTCTGGTGGCATATGGCTCAAGTATAATTGGGCCATAGTATGCATTGTGCAAAGAAAAGATTTGGGCTTTGGACATGCATCATATCAGGTTCAACAAATATTTTCCCTTGATGCAGAATATAAAGAACAAAGCAGTATATAGTGGCATGTCTATAACTATGAGGCCACCCACATACAGAGGTACTATTCTAGAAGAATGTTGTGATAGCATCCTTCTAAATATTGCAAAGGAATGGTTTGACATATCTCACCACAAATGTCTCTCACAAGGAGTTGATTCATAGTGGCGTTTCTACAGGGATGGCAAAGCTCTAAGTTTTGCAAGAAGCCTTACCCTGTCATGTCAATCCCTCCTCTCCCTTGCTGCTGTAGCCAGTAAGCAACGCCAAGATGTTGCTTTTCCCTGTGAGGATTGGCTAAAACGGTGCCGGAGAGGAGTGATTTCCACTGCAAGGTAAGGCTTCTTGCAAAACTTAGAGCTTTGCCATCCCTGTAGAAACGCCTCTGGATTCATAGAATAACTTTCAGAACTATGGGATACTTTTTGAAGAGGCAAATATGGAGAGAAGGATGTTCTGAATTGTTCTTGGATCTTGTTAAGAATATACTGTACATCCAACAATGTATTTTACAAGTCTAATCAAAAGTCTACTCCTTAAGGAATTAAGGTATTCAATGTAATGTTAACATTTTCTGTTTGTAGTTAGATATCCAGTTGTTTTGATTATTGTATTTCAGTTGTTCCAAAACATCATGGGGAGATCGTGTCCTCCTTCATATGAAAGAGTTTGATATCATGCCAGAACATGGCCACAAAGTTATGGAATTGTGTAACCATGACCACAACCTCCATCTTAATACTAGCTGCTGGGAAGGAAGATGACAAACCCAATAAAATTCTAATTTATTTGACGGGCATTTCTAGAGGTTTTAGTCAGCCAAATCACAAATGTCTGCCCCATTGGTCGGTTTTGGGAGCACTTTTCTTATAATATATGTACCTTCAGGACTGGGGAAATCCTATTATCCCCTTTAGTTCTAGCAAGGCACAGAATTGCTACTGATGATTTTGAAGCCAAGAAGCAGCCAAGTTAGAACTCCAGCTGTCCCAGTTTATAAACCATGCACCAAGAGTCAAACTATACATGATGCTAAAAGTATAATTTAGGATTCCATTAAAAAAATTAAAACAGGGTATATGGAGGGTTATTAAGATGAAGACCACAGTCCACAGAGAAGGGGTATATAACACTTTCCCCGATACTACAGTCCTGACAAAAATAGAAGGAGCTGTGTGCTCCATTGGGGGGGATTTAATAGCAGTGGGAATTGCTCATTAGGCTGTGTGTGTTCTATTTTTCTTTCACTGGAGGAACATGTGATTAATATAATCAGGGGCAACACTAAGGAAATACGGGGTGTGTGTGTGCAGCCAATACCTAGTATCACCTCAGGGAGAGTGACACCAACACATCCAAGCCTTCTTCAGCTCTGTTGCCAGCTGCTGCTTGTGGATCACAAAAAATCCTCTCAGCACTCTTCGTCCCTCTTCAGAGAACACGTACTTCATGTTATCACGATGACAAGGACCTCCAGAACCAAACAAAGAGCACTGAGAGTTTTTCACAACCCACAAGGAGTACCCAGCGTTAAAGGAGCAGGGAGGGGCTCTGGTTTACTAACACAGCAGTGCCTTCTGCTGTAGCTGCTGCTGAAGATTAATGTGCTTTGCTTCCCACCACTGCAATGCTTGTGAAGGCATGGGGCCTCAGTTAGCACACTGAGGGCGCAATCCTAACCTGGAGTTAGGCCGGCACAATTAGGCCAGCAAAGTTTGACCTGCACAAGGGCCACCATAAAGCGTGTTTGGACCACTCTCGGAGTCAGGGGGAATGGCTCACATCTGTGTGCTGGCCTCTCTGTTTCTGACAGTGGTCCAAACATACTTTACGGTGTCCCTTGTGCCGGCCATACTTTGTTGGCCTAACTGTGCCACCTTACTCTAGGTTAGGATTGTGCCCTGAATATCTGGGGCTGCCCAGAGCCCAAGTTCACCAGTGCCCACATCCCTATCTGGGATCTAGGTTACCTGATGGGGCCACACACTGCACCCCAGCTCCCACACCTCCCACCATGGCTGCAGACTTGTGAAGGCAAGCAGGAGAAAGATGCCTCAGGTGCCATTCTGCAGGACTTTGGGGGTTCTTTCCGGTGCCTGGGCAGTCTGGAGACATAGCATGGAGGCCGAGATCCCATTCACCTGCCACCACAAGTAGTGGGAGCTGCAGCAGGAAGTTCAGGATCTAGGGCGTGGTGCATAGCCCCATCAGGAAAGTTGGATTCCAGATAGGGACACAGACACTGGTGTGCTGGGACTTTGGGTGGGCCGGCTTGGCGGGGTGGGCCTCTAGGTCACCTGAGATCATGCTGGAGCTTATATTAGAGCTGGGCAGCTCCCAAAGTAATTAGCCTACAGATACAGTATGTGTGAAGGGAACAGGGCTGGACCATGGGGGTGTGTGTGCCAATCCTAGTGCCTCACTGGGTGTCACCCCCTCAGGACACTTCTGAATATTACCACAGTGATCCTCCCCCCCCCCAAAAAGAAACCACCACTATCTTTCCTTATCCCTGTTCAATTTGCCAGTCATAGAATGCTGTTTTACCAGAATTGACACAAGCAGTCATTTACTACCATTTGTAAATCAGCCTACTTAATCTTTCTCATACCGACATGTGCAATCACCTAAATCTGGGTATTTGTTAGAAATTTGTAATTTTTTTTCTAATTTGAATATCTAAGTAGGCATAATTAACAAGGGCAAATGCCCATTGTGAATGAACTGTATATCCCATTAGTTTGATAAGATCTGATTTTATTCAAGCCAATTCTGTATCTGCTGTTCTGCAAGAGTTTAATTAAATCAACTGCCAGGTGTGCTTTTAATTTGCTTTTATTTTTGTTACATAATGGAAAAAAAACCAGAACTAAAAGACTAAGCAATGGACTTAAGGAAATGTTTTTTTCTTAGATAAACATGGGCATGAGATACCAAATTCGTTCTTTTTTCATCTTGACTTCCTCTGAAGGATGCGCATGTATTTTATGTTCCATTTAGAGTTGGACATAATTTGTCACAGATATCAGAGGAGAACAATTTAACCTACAAAATGTTTGCATATGTACCTACTTAAGGAAATTCATTTCAATTCATGTCTAGTCATTTTAATTCATGTCTGGCTGGGGTGGGGTTGTTGCTTTTTAAGGTTGAAAACAGTTTTACATTCAGGTATCTCACAGTTCAGTCCTATCCTTTTATTTCTCTCATCTGCAGTTCCTGCAAGGGGGGAGGAGTCCCATAGGTGCTCCCTTACTTGGAGGTAAGCCTCCAGCACCAGGTCTACTTAAACCTGTGCCAGCAATTTAGCTGATGCAAGTCTAAACTGGGAAGGTGGACTGAGGCCTGGGAGGGGGGGATCGGATATCAGGAGCAATAGGAAATATTGGTGGGCATTATCAGTGCTGCTGCCGCACATGATCCATACCCCGTTCCACTCCAGTCTCCTCCCCATTTTTCCCCTGCCTTGTTCTTTCTCCTCCTTATTGCAGGGGGTGTGCAGGGGGCTTGAGGCAGCAACCCAGCTGCTCCAAATGGCTTGTCACTGTTTGCAAAAACTGTAAAGGACCTATGCTGTCAGAACACTAGTTCCAGCAGTGTAAGGCCTGCATAGGACTGTAGCCTCAGTCATGTAAGACTATATTATTATATGCTAAAGCACTGTTATTCAGACTGTGGTTTGGGACCCACCTGGTGGGTCACAACCTGATGTCAGGTGGGTTGCGGAAAGCTGGGAGCAGCCATCTTGCAAACTGCAGACCTCACTCTTGTTATATTCCTGTTGTATTAACAGTTTGAATTTTCAAATGAGGGTTTTTTTAAATTTTGTTTTTAGTTCAGTGCTTTTTACATCATATTTTGTCTTCATCTTGCTTTCTTCGAGGGATGTTTCATGGTTGTACAATTGCTGCAGTCCAAGAATGCCGATTTGCATTTCAGGAGTATCATTTTATTTTGTTACAGTGATAGCACTTCCTGCCTGATGATGTCACTTCCTGTCACAACATCACTTCCAAGTTAATGACATCACTTCCTGTGGATCCCAACACGAGTGCCATTCTAAAAAGTGGGTCCCAGTCTAAAAAGTTTGAATACCACTGTGCTAGAGGTATTCTTAAACGTTTTTATTGTTTCACATAACTCGTTTTTTCCCCAAGAAAAAAAGTGCACAAAGCGGTATTATGTGTTTTTATTCCACGGGTGCATTTTATATATTTATAAATCATAATCACTTTACAAGTATACTAGGTAGGTGATCTAGGTGGCATAGTGTCAGCCACAGTCATTACAAAGTCAATTAGTGTTCAAAAACGGTGGTGGTGGTGGTTGTTTTTGCAGATCTCAGGGTTTTTGTCATCGTCGTTGATAACCGTGGAAAGTGGTGTTATGTGTTTTTATTTCGTTATCACCTAAAAACTACACATCTATATATTGCAGACATTGTGTAACTGCCCTGAGAAGTGTGACTTGCCTCAAGGCATATAGTGGAAGCGAGATTCAAACTAGGGCCTGGGTCATATTGTACGCTCTTACCCACTATGCTACACCAGTTCTCCAGTTTGTTTCAGCATTGTATCATGTTTTCAGCATGTACTTTGAAGAGAAAGCCTTTCTGTGAGACTCCTGAACTCAGCCCGCAAACTGTGCCTTAGCTCGACAGAAGGATCAGTCTGGAAGTTTCTGCTCCCTGATAAAGATCATCTGAGACTTCCTGTGCTGGGGATGAAAAGTTGAGCAAATGGCATGGTCATCTGTGTTTATGTTAACAATACAGAGGTTGCACTATGTTTTGTAAGAAAGTTGGATCATTATTTATCCACTTGTCCTTTTTTCTTTTTTTCTTTGCTTTGAGCTGGATGGGTTTGCTTATCGTGATATTTCCAACTCTGTAAACAGCCAAAGAGGAGAAACTCTGCTTCCCTAAATAGAGTGTTAGCTCACTTTTTATTATCAGTACAATAGAGAACTGCCCATCTGTTGCTCTTTCACATCTGGAACCACAGATGCTCTCTTCTTGCAGCCATTAATTATTGCAAGGAAATTACTACAGTATGTTTACCATCTTTGTACCTTGTCTCCTCTTCTTCTCACGCTGCCTTTACACCATTGCTAGTGTCTTTCAGTCATAGTGATTTAGGAATAGCACCAGAAACCAACAACTGAGTTCCTCCTTGGTATAATCAATTTTGGAAATATATATTGTTGCAGGGAAAATGCCCTTTTGTCAGAGGTTTCTCATTAATACTCTCTTAACTGCTACTTGTGTATGATCCATCATTGCTAGGAAAACAATCAAATCCTTTGTGGATATCTTCTAGATAGAATGACAAACAAATAAGAAAAAATAGGTATAGAGTTATTTGAGATTGTGCACATACTATTGAAAGATTATTTGTATATGATAGGAGCTTGAAAGATATTGGCATATATGGGACTGTGGAGCATTATAAGACAACATCAGTTGTCATCAGTTCACAACATCAGTTGTACCCAGGTAAATTCATTGTTAATCTATACTAGGGTACAGTTATTCACACATTCAAGTCAATGATAATACAAAGTGCAATGCTAATCTGGAGTTAGGCCAGCAAAGTTTGGCCAGCACAAGGGACCCCATAAAGTAGGTTTGGACCACTCTCGAAGTCAGAGAGGCCAGCACACAGGCATGCGCCAAATGACAAAAGACATTTTATAGATGAGGGAATTTTGGCAGATGCAGCTTTTTAAGCCCATGTGGAGCTGCACCTGCCATAATTGCCTCTATACAATGGTTAAAGACATAGGCCCTCTGCCTTCCATTGTATCTGGTCTCCATCCTTGACCCATGCCATGGTCCTGATCTGGAATGTGCCTCCCCCTCTGCTATTTAGAGAACAATGCTAACCTGGAGTTAGGCCAGCACAGTTAGGCCAGCAACATTTAGCCAGCACAAGGGCCACCGTAATGCACATTTTGACCACCCTAGGAGTTAGGGAGGATGACACACGCGGTGTGCTGGCCTCTCTGATTCTGAGAGTGGTCCAAACATGCTTTACGGTGCCCCTTGTGCTGGCCAAACTGTGCCGGCCTAACTGTGCCGGCCTAACTCCAGGTTAGAATTGCACTCTAAGACAACAGAGGTTAAGTACATCAGGACCAATGACACATTTGATATAATGCACACTTTAGCTTTCAGTCAGTAGAAGTTTAAGCAGAACTCTCTGTTCTGGTTTACAGATGGGTATGATCCTGTTCAAGTAATAGTCAAGAAGCCATCTGTTAAAGCAAGAGTTGTGAGAACACAATCTCAGATAATCTTCCAATTTCAAGTGCAAACAGTAGATCTGTTAAGGAAATCTTGCTCTAACACTTAATCAGTCACAACTAGTGATCCTCAGTAAGAATCCACATCAAAAGATACATGCAGCCAGTTCAGAGACAACCAAGTGAGCATCATGATGCAGATCCCTATGCACATCTTCATAAACAGAACGCCTGCTTCTGTGCGCAGTTCTCTCAAGTTGGATCTGGACACAATCCTGAAGCTGCAGCTGAATTAAATAGCAAAGTTCCCATTGAGTCTCCTAGAACTGGATTACCTCAAATTTGATATTTTCAAAACATAAATTGAGAGTTTCAAAGCTGGTTTTAGGATAATACAATGGGGTCATCACCCCAAAGATGAAAACAATAGGATTTATTTATTTATTTATTTATTTATACCCCGCCTTTCCTGTGCCGAAGCAAATGCCCAAAGCGGCTTACAGTAAAAACAATGTAACCATAATAAGTAAAACATAATAAGTAAAACACATTAAAACAACAACAAATTAAACATTAACGGGAACACGGAGAGTGAACTGGAGTGAAAGCTAGACCCAATTCTCCATATCAGGACGTATGGGAGGTTGGGAAAAACAATTGACCAGGGGAGTGAAACAGACTATGACAATATACCAGAGGGACAGAGGGAAGACAGCCACACTGTCATCCAAAGGCCAGGTAGGTATGATTTGATGGACCACCGTGACCAGGTCAAAACGGCACAGGTATGGTCGAAGTTGGCACACCAAAAGAAGTTTATCGAATTTATCGAATTTATCAATTTATCGAATGATAAATGCAATCGAAGTTTATTGAATTTATTGAATGATAAATGCAAGAGCTGAAGAACTTGCAGCAGACAAATCCAATGTTCTGTTAGTTATCTCCTTAAGTTTTGATAAAAGCATATGATCATGTTAGCCCAGTGATTTTCAACCATTTTCATGTCATGGCACACTGAGAAGTGTGACATGGCATACTAAAATTGTCAAGGCACACCATCAATTTGTTGACAACTGATAAGGCACACCATGCTGCCAATGATAAGGCACACCATGCTCACATCCCCATTGGCCCTACTAATAAATGACCTTCCCCCAAATTCCTGTGGCACACTTGTGGACCACTCACGTTACACCAATGTGCCGCTGACAGTGGTTGAAAATGGCTGTGTTATCCAGTATGATCAGAACAAGTAAAAGTAAAAGAACTGAAATGACAATCAATCAGTCTTATTTATATACTGCTTTTCAACATAAAGTTCACAAAGCGGTTTACAGGCTAATAATAATAATAATAATAATAATAATAATAATAATAATAATAAAGTTAAATGGTTCCCTGTCCCCAAAGGGCTCACAATCTAAAAAAAATGCATAACACCACCAGCAACAGCCACTAGACAAGACACTGAGCTGAGGTGAAGAGGGGCAATTGCTCTCCCCCTGCTAAATATAAGAGGAACACCACCTGGAAAAGTGCCTCTTGCCCAGTTAGCAGGGGTTACCCAGTTAGCAGGGGTTAACAGCAACAGAAGAAAAAGAGCTGTCTCACTGCAGATCTGAGCCTCAAATTCATTGCAGAACTGAGTATTGTTTTTTAGTAGTAGTCAAGTAGTAGTAGCAGTCTGGGTAAAAGAAACATATTCTAGAAATTGAGGTTTTACTTCAAAACTTAACTAACTTAGAAATTCTCTTATGTCACTACAGGAACTATTTACTTAAATAGTAGACAGCAAAGACTGCTTACGTAAATTGGTTCCTGCATAATAAATATCTTCAAATCTGTTTACGTAAATTGCAGATAGCAAATAAAATTTACAATATGACTTCGCTTCTCAAGAACATCTGATGGTATTCCTTCATTGGCTTTCCATGCAAATCAAAGTGGCATTCATATAGCACAAGTCTGGAGGAAGGACGTACTCCCCCTGCCTGACATTTTAAGCAGCTTGCTTTCCCAGGATATAGAGACTTGTTATGTGGCATAACAGTTTTCTGCGTCGAAAACCATAAAATAATGTTATATGATGCACCTTACCTTTCTTGAGTTCATTTCAGCTTTGTGGATCTTGGTTTCCTCTCCAGTTTTTGACAGAGAAAAGAAAATGTAGAAAAGCTTTGAAAAGCTGTGTTCTCCATGCTTTAACACATTAGCAATATGGTTGGTCTGGAAACTAGGAAGATGGGAAGTAGAAGAAAAATTGACTCACCAGCTGTAAATTGGGTTGTAATGCTTCAAAATAAATATATTGCAATTCAATCATGTAAATATTGGAGGAGGGGGCTGTTACTGCAGAGGTATCACACTCCAGGCTAAACTAGCCATGATCTGGGAGTGCTGTGATTGGAAGTCCCAACATTTTTTTTCTTTTTCAAAGAGCAACTTGGGGCTTTGCATCAATCCTGAAATGCAGAGGGAAGGGGGTCTATTCCTTTACCCCTCCACTGCAACCCTGATCCAAATTGCCCACCAACTGTTTTTTTTGAAAAAGAAAAAAATGTCAGGTGTTCCTTCCAATCACAGGACTCTCCTGTTATGTCTGGTTTGGCCCTCAGTATAAATTATTACGGACGGTTAAAGTCAAGAAAGGAGCTTTGAAAATGTCACCCTTTTAGCTATATGCAATCCCATATATGTTTCCACCTGCACCTGTTCTATGAATTCAGTCAATGATGGGATGTGATTACAGTATCTATCATACTTAGAATCGGGGCTTTGAGAACTAAGGGTGCAATCCTAAACAACTTTCCAGCACCGGGGTAAGGGAAATGCAGCTCTGAGGTGAGGGAACAAACATTCACTTATCTTGAGGAGGCCTTCGTGCCTGTCCCCCAACTGCAGAATGCAGCACTTGCCCAACTGGAACAGCTATGTCAGTGCTGGAAAGCTGGTTAGGATTTGGGCCTAAATCTGTCACCAGATACCGGGATAACTCAGCTATTGTGATAAAAGTGACTACATCAGTGTTACATAGATATTTTCTACAATAAACACACAGTAAAGGGTTGACTTGTATCCCTGGTGTGTGGCCATTATGCTTTTAGGGACACACATCTGCCCTTTACACTTAAATATCCCACAGACTTTGGAATGCATCAGAGCCGTTCTCAGCTCACAGTGCGCCTGGACGGGGTGACGTCACTGCGCCCCCCAGAATGGTCACCCTACCCCTGTGTTGCCCGGCCACACCTCCCTGCGCCCGGAATCACTCCATTTAGGAACAATCCGAGTGCAAGAGAGGGCAGGAAGATGGAAAAATGTGTGAGTTTTTCCATGCTGCTGCATCCTGCCGCAGCCAGGGCTAGACTTGCCAGATTTTCAAAATGACAATAAGGGACACACATGTATCGGGCTCCTGCTTTCTAACAAACTACTCCATGGTTACCAGAAATAATATAAAAATTATGCAGTTTGATTGGAACAAGGGCCACCGTAAAGCATGTTTGGACCATTCTCTGAGTCAGGGAGGATGCTGCATGTCTGTGTGCTAGCACAAGTGACATTGTAAAGTATGTTTGGACCACTCTCGGAGTCAGAGAGGCCAGCACACAGACGTGCGCCATCCTCCCTGACTCTGAGAGTGAGTCAGTGTCATACTTGACAGTGTCCCTTGTGCCAGCCAAACTTTGCTGGCCTAACTGTGCCGGCCTAACTACAGGTTAGGATTGCACTCTGAGGTTTGTGACCATTACATGGGACCATGATTGCACTATTCTGCATCACATCTGTACACATCTGTACACTCCCACTTTCTTGCTCAAACTGTGTTGGCTCTTTTTGAGAGCCATGCATATGTAACCCCAGTCCCAGCTGCTTCCAGTGTGTCCAGTTGTATCAGAATCGGCCTGCTCCGTGCCCTCCCCCACCACGAGCCGCCCACAGCCCCCCCCCACTACCACCTTACCTGCTCCAGTGTGGCCTGGTGTGGATTGTTGGCATATCCAGGGAGGTGCCAGCTGTTTCTGCTGGTGGCTCCTTCCCACTCAGCAGCAGCACACAAGTTCTGCCATGATGGCAATTAGGATTGGGCCTAAATAAGTCAAGTACTTGGTTAGATGTGATCATTTTCTTTTTTCCCCTTTGTGTACGTCTTATGGCTCAATCCTATACTCTTCCCCCCCTCCCCGCCAGTGCATCCATGCTGAAAAAGCATGCACTGAATCCAGATACGGGGGTGGGGGTCAGAGCAGAATGGAAAGGGGATTGAAATCTCCTTTCTCCTCTGTAAGCATTCTGCCAAATAATGGGTCTCCTTGGACCTGCACCAGCGACACTGCCACAAGTCTGAGGGGAGAAAGGGGGCAGGTAAGGAGGACAGGATCTGGCTCATTTCATCGCTGGATTCACCCTCTCCTGCAGCCTCTCTACCCCATGTTCCTCCACCATTCTTGCTCATTCACCCCTCCCGCTTCCTGTCCACTCTCTCCCAACCCACTTCTTGCTTTGGTTTACCTGCTCCAGCAGGCAGTCAGCACAGTGAGGATGGACATAGGAAGGCTCTGGCTTTCCTGCTGGTACACTGGCAGCACATGTTACCAGAGCTCGCTTTATGACTTCCTTACAGCAGCCAGAGTTGGAGGACATACTAGTTCTGTGAGCAGAGAAGCCTGATAGGATTTAGACCAAGGCTGTCCAAACTATGGCCCGAGGCCCACATCTGACTTGCCACAACATTTTATCTGGCCTGCAGCAAAATATTTGATATTTTTACTCATTATATATCTTTTTTTTCAGTTTAAGCACAACATTGTTCCTTTATAAATGTAAATTTCTCTTTTGTTCTGATTCGTATCAGGCTGATTACAAAAAGAGATCCAAGGAAAACTTACTCATTCAATTAAATTTCATCCATTCATTTCTAAAACTGAATTTTTTTTGGCTAACGAACATCTGTAAAATATTTGATGTGGCCCTCATACTGAAAAGTCTGGAGACCCCTGATTTAAATTGTTAGTTTTCAAGGCACAGCTTTGTGTTTTTGGCCCCTAATTATTTTTTTAAGTGCTTAATACATTGTTGAAGATTTTATGGTCAGGGCGAGGGCTGAATCTTACTATTATTGAAGGGACTAAAGTTTCTTCAAATAGGATATGTAACACCTATAGTTTGAGCTAAGATTATTAGGGTTTTTTTTAATATCTACCCAAACACACATTTTGATTCTCTAATGGCTGTGTTCTTGGATTTCAGTGCAGTTTAAAACAAAACAAAATCCCACACAACCAAGAAGCATAATAGCTAATTGTTAACCATATCCATCAAACAACATAGAAATCATTGCAAAGATAGGAGAAAGCTGGAACACCCTGTCATCTATCAAGGTTGTAATTACTGAACCTGCAAAATATTTTCTTAAATGACAGGAAAATCTGGGTGACAAAGGAGGAAAATCTGCAGTCCTTGGGAGGCAGTGATAATGGCTCTAAAGGGCAGCAGAGATACTGTGGCAACACAGGCATTCCTAGTGTGTTGGTAAGCTGGAAAAGTGAGATGCTTTTGAAAACAAGAGGGCATGGAAAATACTAGCAGCCGTGCTAATTTCAGAGCTTTTAGGAGGCGGGAGGAAACAGAATGTCACTTTCCTCTAAGCTTGCACTTTGCTAATCTGGCTTTTTGATGGGACTTAAGGATAAGTGACACTTGGTCTCTATTCATGTGCTTCAGCTGCCCTTTGTATCCATGATCCTTGCCTACATGTAGCTATAGTCCCAAGGATACGTCCAACGCTAAATGTATCGTTTGACATTGAAAAACAATTCATTTTGTTAATTTGCAGACAGCTACCTTAACAAAATTCCTTGCTATACTTCCCTCACTGTATTTTAGTTACTTGGGTATTTTAGTTATTAGAACATATTTCAATTATCTTTCCTTAAAAACAATACTTTTAAAGCATTAAAACATGCACCCACATGATGCGACTGCGGACACTCACGGCCTCTGTGGGGCTCAGAATGGTTGTTTGGCTTAAGAAAAGCTACTTCTGGCTTTCGGCAAAACCCAGAAGTGACATTTTTATGCCCTTATAGACCTAGGGAAGCCCCAAAGGGCCAACAGAAAACCTTCTGGACCAAACTAGAGCTCAGCCTCATTTAGGTGGAGGTGTGCCCCAAATTCCACAGGTTTCAGTACCATGGAATTTGATATCTGTGGGGGTTCCAGAAATGGAATACTGTACATACGAGGTCCCACTGTATGATATATCATCCAGCTCTTTTCATAGATAATAGTGTTCGTCCTTGAGAAACAACGAGCAACCAAAATCTAGAATATATGTGTCATCTCAAATGCTATGCTCTCTGCAGACTGCTAAAGCTTCACAACAAGGAGCTCTCACAAAAATTGTGTGGGCAAAAAGTGCATTAGCCATGCTCGTTCTCAAGATAAACTGGCTATTTATCAGGACACATGACGTACGTGAGTGTGGGTTTCCTATGTAAACTCACTTGGCTTGAATCAGTAAACATTTCTGCATTGTCGCAAATAATCAACAAGTGTGTAACCAATGCAAGTTTAGCTTCAGGCCTGTCTGTTTATCATTATGACTTTAAACTGTTTATAAGAAGGGGAGCACTTTGAATGTCCCCCAAGAAGGTGGACAAAGCCATATGGGGATTTCTTTGTGAAACAAAGTTCAGAGGGATATGGATGGGGTTTTGTTGCTGTTGTTGTTGCAGCCGTTTATCATTTTAAAACATTAAAAGCCTGTGCTGACATTTAACCATTATGCTAACTTGCAAGGTTCATGATAACTCCACCAACACAGTGAATTGAGAGCTGTTACGCAAGTAGGCCTAAAGCTAAGCCTGTACTGGTTACACTCTTTATGATTTGCAACAATGCAGAAATGTTTACTGACTACAGCCAAGTACGTTTACTCAGGAAGCCCCACATGCACCTCATGTGCTCAGTAGCTTATACTGAGAGCGAGCAAAGATGATGCTTTCTTTATCATATGTATGGTAAGTTCTAGCATTTTGCAAAGGGAAGCGAAAAGCTTGAGATAAAAACTCCCATCTCATTCAGTCAGTTATTTGTTGCAAAGGGTTAAGTGATGGAGCCTTCATCTGTAGGTCCAGATGAACCTACATTGCTTAGATTGCTTAGATTGCTGTTGCTTAGAATAGGTGGAAAAAGGTCAGAGCACAGGACTCTGTCAGTGGCAGAAAGGTGTGTGTGGAGGTCCCTCTTCTGCCTTGTTTCACTGCCACCTCAAACTCACCGCAAGGGCTTCAAATTTCTCAACCTGGCCTATCAAAAAGGGTTGTTTCTGAAGATATGGATATTTTCATATCAATGGAAAATAAGGCAACTCCTTTCTGGAACTGCCCATTCTGTCTAAAACACTGAAATAAGATTTAACATCAACAATATGTGTTCTTGAATAGGTTCTTCCCTGGAAATGGGTTTAACCCATTTATACGCATATTTCTCACTCAGTAGTGGGGAAAAAGCAAAAACAAAGCACCGTACCAATTAGCTGAGGAATGAATGGGAAGGTTTTTAACTGCACTTTCAAAGTTGCTCAGCATTGGCAGGGGGCACAAAACCCTGGGACGGAGGATTTACGGAAATCCAGCAGACAGGGAAACAAATCCCACCATGCTACCCTTTTCAGCACAGTTCGCGTTATACCAAAACATAGTGCAGCCACTATTCAATTTCAAAAGAATATGTAATAAATTGTATTTAAAAATACAATGCAGCATTTGCAGTGTAACAATTCCATTTGGGTTTCCTTGGTTGTTCTTTCCCTTCATGATGCTGCTTCTTGATCTTGATGGATTGGTTTTTGGTCTTTTTTAAAAAAAAATTGTGCCATCTTTTTCACCTGCTATGAGTTCCTGGAGCATCTTTCTGCATTTTTAAGACAGGAAGCCTTTTTTTTGTGCCTCAGGATCCACAGAATTCTCCACAGAATGTCTGAAAATTCTGTTGTGCTTTTCCTTCAGGAATACCTTTGTATTTTCTTCCTTTCAGGTTAGAATTGTTAAGTGCTTATTTTCTTCCTTTCAGGTTAGAATTGTTAAGTGCCAGAGGAAAAGGTACAGCACCTGTATTTGCAAACAGAAGATAACAAAAACCTTTGCCAATTAAGATACTGTCATCTCTTATCTTTTTCATATCCATAAGATTTTCATATTCAGAGAGAACCTGTTTATATGGTCCCATTATTAAGAAAAAAAGAAAATGGTTCTAGAATTTTTAAAGGCATTATTTTAATTGTGGTGTGCCCTTCACTGGTCAGTGGAGTTGTCAGTTGTCTAACAGCACTATGCTCAGATTTATTATTGTAAAATAAGAATGCTGCATAGGTGGATCCTGTTATTTTTAGTGTTAGATGTATCATCTTGGACAGTACAACATAACTCAGTTTTAGGAAATATACGTTGTAGAGGCTAAACAAAAGAGCAGCAAATCAACTGTTTCAAATCTGTTTTGAACACCAGAAGGCATCTTTGGCAGTGGAGCAGCCCAGTAAAAAAAGAGCAATGTATAGCTAAACACTTCAAAACTTTTTCAAAATATGAATGGATTAAATAAAACAGATGTGGGAAGAGAATAAGAGGTCAGATGGTTCTCTGGAGACCCTGTTTTGGTTCCCTCAAAGCCTAGATTCCCTGGATGACCTTGGACAAGGGCCAGAGTTCTGACATAACCTTCTGCCATGTGGTCCCCGTGGAAATGGTGAGCATTTCAGGCTGTGCTGCTCTCCACATGTATGTGCATTGTAGAAAGCTCTTAAGAGCTCTAGAAATATACCATTGCTATTATTAGGGCTCTTAAGAGCTCTTTCTGATAAATATGGACAAATCCCTCAATACAAGTTCTTTGGGGGGGGGGGGGGGGCCCGTTTCTTTCCCTACGTGGCTTGGTGCCGCTTGCAGATTTTATGGAGCTCTACTTCTTAGGACAAACAAAGTTGTGCTTTGAAGGATGACACACATGTTTACACTGCGGCTTTTAAAGTCAAAAAAGATTGAGTGCATCCCTCCTATACTCCCCCTTCTAAGATCCCAATTGTACATGCAACTGTGCAAAGCTTCTAAGGGTGCAGTCCTAACCAACTTTCCAGCACTGACATAGCTGTGCCAATGGGGCAGGTGTTGCATCCTGCAGTGGAGTAGTAGTCACAAAAGCCTCCTCAAGGTAAGGGAAAGTTTGCTCCCTTTCCTCTGAGCTGTATTGCCTTTACTCTTGTGCTGGAAAGTTGGTCAGCATTGCGCCCTAAGTAGGATTCCCATCTTCTATGCCTCACAGCAATCCCAGCAACAGCACAAAATATCCTTGGGCAAGTGCCATTTGGCAAGTGTGGGACAAGTGCCACAAGGAAGCAGAGCTATTGATGCTATCTCCTACACTGCCACTGGGGGTGCAATCCTAAACTGAGTTAGGCCGGCATAAGCTAAGCCATCAAAGTTTGGCTGGCACAAGGGCCATCATAAAGTATGTTTGGACCACTCTCGGAGTCAGAAAGGCCAGCACACAGATGTGAGCCATCCTTCCTGACTCCGAGAGTAGTCCAAAAACGCTTTATGGTGGCCCTTGTGCTGGCCAAACTTTGCTGTCTTAGCTTATGCCGGCCTAACTCCAGTACAGGATTGCGCCCTGGGCCCCTATAATTCAGCCGTTTTTGTAACATGTGAGTTACTTCTAACTGGTATGGCATTTTCAGTTTTAGGTGATTTTTAAGAAAGTGGCTCAGAGAAATATTTTAAATGTGCAGCTAATATAAGCCAATTAAGCTGGTATCAGAATAGGGATTGCTTTTGTCATTCAAATAATAACAAAACTATGCTTGAGTTGCTTTGCAATTCATTTGTGAGAGGCAATTAATCATCAATTGACAAATGCAATCAGCAGGATTAGATTTTGCCTCTTTAGCCAAAACAGAAGCCAAAGTAATTATCAATGGTAGATGGGCTACTTACTTCAGAGTAATGGCATTTGCTCTCCTTTTCTCACTCTCTCATGCTCACTCTCGCTCTTCATTTTCTTACAGAAAACTACTGCCTGCTCTCTTGCGCTCTCTCCCTCTCCCTTGCTCAGTTTGCATGACCCGTAAAGCCTTCAGGGAGCAGGGTGGGACAGCATTTGGTGCTTTGCCTCAGGCACCCAAAGATCTTGTGCTGCTCTTGGGCAGAAGAGGATCACTTGGAATTTGCAAAAGGCCTCATTGCATCTCCGTTCTGTCTGCAAATCTGACTATGCAATTGGGACATTGCTCTCGGGTGTTGGAAGCCTCAACTCTGCTTCCTGTTCCATTTCCTTAGTTACTGTTTTCAGCAGTGTGCCAAAAAGGTAGACGTTTTTGACATCTCCTGCTATACTAGTAGGACTTGAACCCACATCTCTTGTTTCTCATTGTGGGCACAATCCTAAACTGAGTTAGGCCGGCATAAACTAAGCCAGCAACGTTTGGCCAGCACAAGGGCCACCATAAAGTATGTTTGGACTATTCTCGGAGTCAGAGAGGCCAGCACACAGACGTGAGTCATCCTCCCTGACTCTGAGAGAAGTCCAAACATGCTTTATGGTGGCCCTTGTGCCAGCCAAACTATGCTGGTTTAGCTTATGATGGCCTAACTCCAGTTTAGGTTGCGCTCTGTGTTGCTTTTTCGCAACAAGCTTCCATACAGGTCATGGTATTGCTGCCTATGTGGAGATTTCCAAACATTGTCTATGTGGAATCAAGGCTTAGATTCTTTTCCTCAGATGTCACTGATAGGTTCTACATTATAATGACCTCACTGTGGACTTTAGTGGGCTGCTGTAAGTAACAATTCTTTCTAACCAATGTTGCTATTTTCCTGGTCAGAGGGATTGTTTGTAGACCACCTTGAGGCATAACTGTGAACAGTTGGAGCTCAAGAGCCCCATAGTGCAAATCAACTCTAGAAGACTCATCTGCACAATTTGGAATTTGAAACATGGCACATCATGCACATTTCCTATGGGTTGCACATACAAATCTTTCCAATATCTGGAAAAGATTCAGCAATTACAGTGAGCAAGTGACTTTCATAGGTTCCAATGACATATGTCTCTGCCAGCTGGGCAAACCCCTGCTAACTGGGCAAGAGGCACTTTTTCAAGTGGTGTTCCTCTTATATTTGCAGGGGGAGAGTAATTGTCCCTCTCCACCCCAGCACAGTGTCTTTTCTAGTGGCTGTTGCTGGTGGTCTGCATGTTTTAGATTGTGAGCCCATTGGGGACAGGGAGCCATTTAATTGTATTATTATTTGCCTATAAACCGCTTTGTGAACCTTGTGTTGAAAAGCGGTATATAAATACTTTTGATTGATTGATATGCTATTATAGTGGTTCAGCTTTTTAGACTGGAACACACTTTTTATAATGGCATTTGTTTTGGGGCCCATGGGAAGTGACATCATCAAGAAGGAAGTGCCATCAGTGTGACATAATCAAATGTCACCCCTAGAATGCAGACATTCTTGGACTGAATTGCACAACCATGAAACATCTCTGACTGAAAGCAAGATTAGGACAAAATATTATGTAAAAGCACTGAACAAATAACAATTTAAAAAAAAAAAAAAAAACCTCACTTGAAAATTCAAAATTCGCAAAAGGAATATAGCAAGAGTAAGGTCTGAAGTTTCCGAGATGGCTGCTCCTAGCTTTCAGCAACCCACCTGACAGCAGGTCACGACCCAAGTGGATCCCAACCCACAGTTTGAATAACACTGTGTTAATAAAGAATGTTAAGTACTTTCATATTGTGCATTTCCCTACAAGTTAAAAAAAATCCAGATTTTCACAGTGAGATGTCCTAACTACAAATATTGTAATGGATGCAAAGTATCTCACTCTCAGGCCCCCACAAAATGTGCACTTGTTCCATGGGAAAATGCATCATAATGGGTGGACTCCCAACCAATTTTCCAGCACCAGGGTTAGGGCAATGCATCTCCAAGGTAAATAAAAGGAACAAGCATTCTCTAACCTTGAGGAGGCCTCTGGGACTACTATTCTACTGCAGAATGCAGAATATGCTCCATTGGCACCACCATGTCAGTGCTGGAAAGTTGGTTAGGATTCTGCCCTGAGTCACACCCATGAGTGTGAACTTGCAACCATACATACTCTAATCTGGGGGTTTCTTTCTGTGCATTTCCTTCTAGCATGCCACCTCCCTCTCAGAACACAACTGGATGGTGGGCAAGCACAGGTTGTGGGACATGCCCTGCCAGTTTGCTGTCTTCCATCACCTGACACCTGAAGTGAGGGATTCAACCAGATTCATGGCTGTACCTGGCAACCCCTGCACCCTCTTGTCTGTGTCAGCAACTGAGGGGCCAGATGTCACCCCTTAAACTGCTGGAGTTGGACCTCAAGCTTTCAGTTGCTGAACACAATCCCAAAGCCTGATTTTTATCGTTCATTTATTGTAAATACGTTACCTGTTAGTAACATATTACCTGTTAGTAACAAGTAACTAACCTGTTAGTTAGAGAAACCTGATACTGAGAAACCTTCTATCTCTTGTATATAAAATCATTGCCTGCATGATGCAGTGTTTGTGATATTGTAGACTTCATTGACATCTTCTCACTCTAATTTTTACTGGTGGAACAAATTTTAGGATCAGACTGTCAGTCATTAAACACACTTTTGTTACCCTGGTTTAAGCAAATTATTAAGTAAACCAAACTTCTGAATTTTACTCTTGCGCCCTCAGCTCAGCATGTTTCTGTTTTGCTGAACTGACAGCTAAAATAAATGACCTGTCACTTCAAAGATGTTGATTGCACATTTTGCATTGTTGTCAATCACATGTAAGCAGAGGCGTCATCCAGGCGGAACGGCCCGGTACTCCGTCCCGCTAGTTCCGCGGAGGGTCCGGGCCGCGTCACCTCTCCGGAGGACGGGTGAGCTGCTGCTGGGCCCGCCCGCCCTCCCTTGCATCCAGAATCGCTCTAAAATGGAGCGATTCCAGCGCAGTGAGGCTTGGGAAGGCGTGGCAGCCCTCCGCCATAGCTCCGCCTCCCTGTATGAGCTCCATTCACAGAAAGAGCTTCTGATATCAGGTTTGCTAGTCGAAATACTACTCATCCACCACAATCAGGGCTCGCCATTTAATATGCCCCAATGAGACCAGTGGTCCATTATAGCATATTAAAAAAGGTGGCAAATTGCTCTTCTGCATCTTGAGCACTCTGTGTCATGAGCTCCACATCAATACCTGAAATCTCATGCCCATTCTTCTACTCCAACGCAGTAGCCAAACCATGGGAGGAAGGCGCAGGCACACAGGGAGTTATGGTGCCCAGTGAAAAACATTTTGCACCCCCACAGGGTCTGCTACTCACCAGGATGAACAGCAGTGGTTGAGGCACCAGCTGTCGCCACCAACTACTTCAGGAGGCTGATTTCAAGCCCATCGGACCCAGGGGCAGGTGAGGGGGGTGCTATCTATTGGCAATGCTCCCCTCTCCATACTCTCCTTGCAGCAACTTAGCATGGAAGATTGCATGCCAAAGCATCAGCTACAGATTGCTCCACTCGCTGCCCCAGTGCGGGGCCCCTCCTGGCCTGGGCCCAATTTGGCCAAATTGGTCATATTGCCCTCAGACGGCCTTGTAGGCACGGGTACATTGGGGATCAAACCATTTTATTTTCAGGCAGCCAGGGAGGACAAGAAGTAAAAATTGTCTTCCTTCTACATCTTCTCCTCTCTTGGCTGAATTACAGACTGTAATTCTTCTCCCTCGTGACTTAACTTCCCACACATTTGTGTTCTCCACCACCGCTCTAGGAAAGGGGAGAAGAATTTGTGTGATTTGCTTTGCACACCAGAAAAGAAGTCAATTGCCAAAAATATTTGGGGGGCACGCTACAAGACAGGACTAGGGCACCCCAAGGGTTTGGATCAGGCCTGGCCATAATCTAACCTAGATATAATCCTTCCTAAACGAAATAGTTTAAGCATGCTTAATTCTGACTTGATGGTAGCCATTTTTCACAAAGACATCTAAAATATATTAAAAACGCTTAACAAAAACTCTTGACCTCCCTTTACTCCACAAAACCAGGTTGATAAGGAACATTTTTCTTATCAACCTAAGATAACATTTTCTAATGCATCCGTGAGATCACCAAGTCCAGCATGTAACAATTACATCACATCACACACACACACACACACACACACACACACACACAAAATTCCCTGTGATTTATTTTGTTGTTGTTGTGTAACATTTACTATTGTAAATTTTAAAATGAGGTACTCAGTAAAATTATCTGCTTGGTTATATAATATCATAGGACCGTATTTCCTAGACTGTGGTTTCGGAACCACCAGTGGTTGACAAGATGAGTTTTGGTGGGTTGCAAAAAGTTTTTGAAACATTAAAAAAACAAACTTTGGAAGAACCCTTGCTGGTTTGCAGAAGAACGTTTTACCTGGAATGCTAACTTGTGGTATTAGGTAATCTTCATACTCCCCAAATTAAAATGTCACATTTTCTTATTTTTTCTAGCAATTGGTATGGCCATAGATCACGTGTGAATCCAGTTTCAGCCTATGTCTGGCCTTGAAGTCCCTAACTGCACGTTTTACTTTCCAGTTTAGCCTTCTGGGTAAAGTTTGGGAGAACAGTCCTTCAACTCCATTTCTAGGGAGAGTCTAGCAAATGTCCACACACACATACTTTATGAAAAGTCTCTAGCAGCTTTGAGCACACCTGATTATTATGATTATGATTATGATTAAATACACGATGTTAATATTATTGTATACTATATGATATATTATATAGTAATATAATAAAAATATTATTAAATAAATAAAATATTTTTCTAGATTCCTCTCTCTCTCTCTCTCTCTCTCTCTCTCTCTCTCTCTCTCTCTCTCTCTCTCGTTCAGCAGTCTCCAAACTAGGGACCACAGTATCCCAAAAACTCCCTCCCCATCCCGAGCAGTGCTTACTGTTCTGCTGCAGCCCCACTTCCCAGCCGATCTGGTGCCAGGGATGCTCTGGGCAGTTGCGTCTATTTCCTGGCATCCCAGAAGGCTGTGCTGAAGGATGGCCAGGCAGAGAATGCCCTGCCATCAGGTTGGCTGGGAAATGGAACAGCGCTGCAGCAGAACATGCTACTCACAGAAGGGAAAGCTTTTCCCAAACCCCGGATGTGGCCTGCGAGCCAGAGTTAGAAGAGCCCTGGTCTAGTGAGTCACAATAGATTGTCATTTTAAAAAGCGGGTCCCTGCACTAAAGTATTTGGGAAGCACTGTCAAAGAGCATTAAGCAGTACTTCGTTGTATTTTCAAATGCTATTCTGAACACATTTGTTCAAGGGTTTTTTGTTTTTTTTTATGATGCTTCTGCATCTGTTTATTAATTGAACTGTAGACTCCTTAATACAATGGCAACAATGAGCATAGCAGGCAAATTTGATTGACAGGAACACCAAGAACAGGATAAAAACAGTTCTATTTTGACAGCTGCTGAGCAATCTACATCCACAAAGAGTGGGGTTAAGCTGGAAATTCTGTTGCTGGGGGTTTAATGAAGCTAACAGATCAAAGTTGGAAAAAATTGGCTTCTTAGAGTTGTAGGATTCTCTGGAGTTCTATGACGCTCAGCAGGATTTGTTCTAGGCAATTCTTTGACTTGTGGAATGTCCGTTCTGGAGAATTCTGTGGAGTCATTAATGTAAGCTGGGCCTCTTTTTCTTGTGAAATGCAGGGTACAGACAAAACATGGCCTTCTAGCAGGATCACACTTTAATAATGAACAGCTTACCCCAGTGCCTTCCAAACAGTGAGTCATGGTTCCCCAGAAAGCCACAGAAACCTGCCAGGGGAGCTGCAGAATCCTTCAGAAAAACCTACCACCCTATACAGTGTATAGGATTGTGGCCTTAATTGGGAGCCATGGACAGTGGCCTAGTAGGTTAAGAAAGGCGCCATTCAAAAAAAATTGGGAATTCCTTCCCACTTCCTTGCCCCTTTCTCCTGCAGGGCAGCAGATTAATCATGTTTACTCTTAAGTGGTAGAGTTTAAAATGTAACAATTTTATGATTTAATAACTCATTAAAAATGTTGATTAGCAATTAGTAAAGTGACTACAATCACGTAATGTCTTCTACTGTAACATCATATGGAGATGATAATACCTATAATTAGGGGTCGGTGTTTTGTTTTGTTTTTTGTTCAAAACACATAAAAACACAAAACACCATCTTTTTGGTGGTAAAATATTTGAAAAAAACACACACAAAACACTGTATTTTAGTGTTTAAGGTATTTTCCAAAAAATTACTTTTCCAATTAGAATGAATACACCTGCCTAGTACACTTTTAATGCATTTAAAATTTATAAAAATGAGAACTTGGAATGAGAATAAAATATATATAACACTGCTTTCTTCCTATCAAATCATAAAATCTGCAACAAAAAAAAAAACCCCAACCCAACCATTTTCAAATACCCTTACCTATATTATGTATCGCTCAGGTAGGCAATGTGGGGCTCGTGAGCTACCAGTAGCTTGCAGGGGGGTTACCAGTGGCTCGTGGCCCTTTTTTGGTTTGGAACAGCTGCCACCACTGAGCAGCCAGAAAGGACTGGGGGAAAGCACAGAGTTGGCCAGCCTTGCCCATTCCAGCTGTCGCCTTGCTCGCGAGCAGGTGGCTGCTCAGAGCGGGACTTGTGGTTGTGGCCAGATGAGGCAGCAGAAGAAATGGCTTCTCCAGGATGGTAAGAGGTGGAGCAGGGAAAGCACAAAGGGAAAAGAAGGGAAGTGAAAGACGCCTCCCTCTCCTCCCTGGAGTGTCATGAGTGGGGGATTTTCTTAGAAGTTCTCCCAGCCTCCAAAGCACACCCTGGTGACCTGCCCTGCTGTCTTGCTCTGGAGATTTTTTTTCCCCACAGTTAAATATGGGGGGGGGGGTCACGGTAGCTCTTAGCCAGTCATTCTTTAAGTAGCTCATGTATATCCATCCAACGGTTGCTTATCCTTGATATAAAGGGTTGCAGCATAATTGCATCCGTAGTAAAGTGTATTGTTTTAATCGCAAATCTGTGATACTATAACAATACCTGGGCAATGTAAGCCCAATTTTGCCCAACTATCACTGTTGTGAAGGAAGTATATTACCTGTGTCCAGGAGTGAGGTGACTGAATGATCTGTTGTCTGGTGATCTGTTAGTGGGGAAGATAAACATCATTCCATTGTTAAGGACAGATCACTACCTTTTTGGGTTCTTAGTCTTGACTTCTACAGGGGTGGAGAAACCTATTAGAATGTATCACTTTTGCAGCACAATCCTAAGAATTGCTCAGTGTCGACGCAACAGGGTTGCGTTGGCACTACAGCAACAGGACCGGTGCTACAGGCAGCGCAGGTCCTGTTGCGCCTGCGCTATGCCTCCCTTGCGTCGGCCGAACCCAGCCAGCACAAGGGAGGCACCATGTTGGGGCGGGGGAGGGAGTGGGCAGGGGGAGGGCGGTTCTGGGTGGGATGTGGGCGGGCCGGCAGGCATGCTGGGAGGGAGGTGGGCCTAGGATTCGACCATAAGGCCGAATCTGTTGCATAGATCCAAGCAGTGCAACAGGGAGGCTGGAACCTCCCTCCGGTAAGGGCATTAATGTTCCCTTGCTGCGGGGAGGCTCCAGCCTCCCCGATACTGTGCTAGATTTGGCGGAGGCCTGCTGGCCTCGCTAATCCAGCACAGTATAGGATTGCGCTCTTAGAGACCTTTGGATCTGGATGGATTCCTGATAGTTCTGGGGGATTCTCTTGCCTGCCACCAGCAATGGTGTTGAAACTCTAGTTCAGTATTTCCCAACCTGAGGGTAATAACTCCCCCCCCCAGGGAATACTGTATTAATCCCCTTAAGGCGATTGACAACCTGGCAGTGAAGGCAGGATGGCAGTGACGGCTCTTCCAGGTTCGCATTGCCAACTAATTTTTAAAAAGGGGTTTTGAACTCACTCATCAGTGGCAGCAGCTGGATACACCACAAATCTTGTCTTACCACCACCGCAGCAGACTGGCAAATCCAAAAAACCCTTTTTTTCACTTAGGCAATGTTGTGAACCTGGAAGTGCCATCACCATCATCACAGCCAAATCACCATCTCAGTTGACAATGCCCCACAACAATTTAGTGGTTCCCTTGCTTTTAGGTAAAGGTTGGGAACTTTTCTAGATGGTCATTGGAACCAGAAGATGACATGGGCTATTAACTTGATTGCCATCAGATGCCTTCTTTCCTCTGGCAAAACTAAATTAACTCCCTGGCTTTCTGGGGACCTGAGTATGATGAAACCACAGAGCTACAGCAACAGTGGCAAAATTTTTGAGATAAGTCCAGATGAACACAGGTGATAACCCCTCTTAAGGACTAACATTGGTGGCAGCAAAGAAATCCTACTTTTCTCCTACTGTCATATCTGCTCAAGTTAGGTGAGTGCATTCAACAGGGACCCTGTTCTCTCACAGGGACCGCCTGGCGGATCTAGCAGGAATATCTTCTTCCAACCATTAAAGGTTCAGATTGCCCTCTTGCCGCTGGCGTGCCGGCTGGTCTCAAAGCAGCTCCCCCCAGTATAAGGTCAATGTGAGGGGTGTTGATGACTGTTGATGACTGTCACTAGGTTGTCACTAGGTTTAGGCTGATATACCAGTTGTGTCTTTTCTTAGATTGGTCAGACCTAACTACCCATGCCATTCGGGTTGGACTACTACGTATATCATACTCTACTTGGAGCTATCTCTGAATACTGTTTGGAAACTACAAGTGGTATAGAATGCAGCTGCAAGACTGCTACCTGGGGGCGCTTGACCCTCTCCTTTGACTACTACTTTTCCCCCTTGACTACTACTTTTCCCTTGACTTCCTACTTTTCCTGGGGGTGCTTGACCCTCTCCCTTGACTACTACTTTTCCTTGGGTCCTGCCTAAATAAAATGCTTTTCACCAGAAACAGGAGTTTGCAAAGTTAAACAGGTCTGGAACATCATTGGGGGGGGGGGGGGAACAAGGGGATTCTCAGTGGAAAAACAGAGAATAGAGGGTGTGACCATGTCATGCCCCTGTTAAAATATCTGCACTGGTTACTTGTACGTTTTCATTCCCACTTCAAAGTGTTGGATGTAACCTATGAGATCCTTTAATAGTTTGGGACCTGGGTACCTGAAAAACTGTCTCTTCCCATATGAAACTACGTATCTCATGAAATCATCACAGATAGCCGAGTTGTAAGTGCCATTGCCCTTAGATTCAGTGGGTGGCTATGCATGGCAGGACTTTTTTGGTAATGGTTCCCAGCCTATGGAACTCTGAGATCAGGAATTCTGCACCTTCGCTACTGGCATTCCAGGGGGGAATGAACCCTTTTTTTCTTTTCTTTTTTTGGCTTAGGCTAGCATTTCACTGATCGTTTCTGCTTCTGGCTCAGGCAGCCCAATCCTGAACTGCCCAACTGCCCAGGAGTGCCAGGTGGCTACCGCTGCATACCAAAGCAGCCAGGCAGCCGTGGGCGGGAAAGGTAAGGGTGCAGGGCAGGCGATGGACTTACTTGTGGTAAGGGCACAAGGCAGGCAATGGGTCTACTTGCTTCTCTGCCGGCTATTCAGCCAGCGCTGAAGCAAGGGCCTCCGAGTAAGACCACGCAGCCTTACTCAGAGGTCGGGAACTGGTGGTGAGAGTCACCGCCAGTCCCATCTCTGCTTCACCCCACCCCCCCCCCCGGTTGTGCACCTCCCCCCCCCTGCCCCGAAAGGCTGCATTGCCAGCAAGCGGCAAACCCACTGCTCACCAGTGACTAGTGCTCCCTCCAGGGCACATGTGGGTGGTGTTGCCATGGCACTGCCCCAGTGCCGGTGGTAAGGGCTTACCGCTGGTGTTGTAGGCACTTTACGGTGCCATGCGTGACAATTACCCGGGCGGTACAAGCGTGCCACCCACGGTAATGGGCTTTGGATTGGGCCCTTAGTTATTAGAACGGGGCTGCTGATTTATTTGCTGTTTGGGGTGATTGTTGATTTAAGTTTGTTTAATTTTTATTGCTTTGTATATCAATTTTATAGCTCAGCTATGAACCACTTTGAGCTGCCCTTTGGGCTCGGGATACCAGGTTAAAAATGCCTCTAAAAATAAATAAAATATAGCCATGTGTTGCTGTAATGTGTGAACCAAAGTCTCAATGAACACAGCTATAGAAACTGAGCAATGATTTCTTTGATCAGTGACACCATGCAGAAAACAGGACCTCAGCCTCAGTTCTGTGAAAGGTTAGGAAATGGACTATATTAAGTTTGCATAATTCTACTACACTTCTGAATTATTTAACCCTGTAACTTGTTACAAATGAAGTCAAAAGAAGTAATGCAGTTATTAGGCTATGATTGCAGTGCATCTTGTGGGTCCAGTGCCATATGTGTGTGTTTTAAAAACTGTGCAGGTTAGTAAAATATTTCTGTGGATGTTAAGTGGAATGAGAAACACTTTCCACAAATGAGGTCTGCATGACCAATTTTAAAACATCTGGATCAGGTTCTTTAAATGGTACCAACATTTGATAGGATGGGAAAGAAAAGGGAATTCCCTTTGCTTTCCAACTGCATACTTAAATGGTTTTGGGTTGCCCGCAAATTCTTTAAATTAGTTGTAAATATCTGCAGTTTTGATGTCGGATAAGATAGTATGCAGTCCTCTTTTCTGAAAATCGGTGGCTATTTGAAGGGAGATAATGGATTGGACAGCTGACTAAGCACTCTGTTGACCTCTCTAACAACCAGCTAGATTGATGGTCCTTTCCTTCCCTCCTGGGGAACTGAAGCATGCAAACCTATCTTTTGTTACTTTGGAAATACCAAGGTCTTCTGTAACACTTTATTGAGCAGGACTCTGTAAGGTAACCTGTGAAGGGGAGACACCACTAGGACACAATAGATGCACATCAAAGCAAACGAGAAATGGGGAGTTCATAAAACGTGAAAGTGAATACAGTGGAGGATTGATGGTCACGGGAGCAGAAAACCAATTAAGTTAAATATTCAGCTGGCAAAGAGTTTCCTTCTGACAGGCAGGAGACAGGGATAAGCAGCGAGGTGGCCAAGTTTGCGGATGACACAAAACTTTTCCGGGTGGTAAAAACCAGAAAGGATTGTGAAGAGCTCCAGAAGGATCTCTCCAAGTTGGGGGGAATGGGCAGCAAAATGGCAGATGCGTTTCAACATAGACAAGTGTAAAGTGATGCACATTGGGGCAAAAAACCAAAACTTCACCTATAGGCTAATGGGTTCTGAGCTGTCTGTGACAGCTCAAGAGTGAGATCTTGGGGTGCTGGTGGACAATTCAATGAAGGTATTGACCCAGTGTGTGGCAGCAATTACGAAGGCCAATTCCATGCTTGGGGTAATTAAAAAAAGGGTTGAGAATAAAACAGCCAATATTATCATGCCATTGTACAAATCGATGGTAAGGCTGCACCTGGAATATTGTGTACAGTTCTGGTCGCCGCACCTCAAAAAGGACATAGTGGAGCTGGAAAAGGTGCAGAAGAGAGTGACGAAAACGATTACAGGGCTGGGGCACCTCCCTTATGAAGAAAGACTGCAGTGTTTGGGGCTCTTCAGTCTAGAAAAAAGGCGCCTGAGAGGGGACATGATTGAGACATACAAAATTATGCACGGAAGGGATAGAGTCGAAAGAGGGATGTTATTTTCCCTCTCTCAAAACACCAGAACCAGGGGACATCTGCTAAAACTGAGGGTTGGGAGAGTTAAAACGGATAAAATGAAATACTTTTTTACCCAGCAGGTAGTTATTCTGTGGAACTCTTTGCCACAGGATGTGGTGATGGCATCTGGTCTAGATGCCTTTAAGAGGGGATTGGACAGATTTCTGGAAGAAAAGTCCATCGTGGGCTATAGGCCATGATGGATTGTGCAACCTCCTTACATTAGTAGTAGGCTACTTCAGAGTACCGGGTGCAAGGGAGTGGCAACAGGATGCAAGCATCTTGTTGTCTCATGCCTCCCTGGGGCACCTGGTGGGGCCGCTGTGAGATACAGAAAGCTGGACTAGATGGGCCTTTGGCCTGATCCAGCAGGGCTCTTCTTATGCTCTTAGGAGGGGGAGAACTGTACTATGAGATTCATGTGCGCCTGCATAGTCTTTCTCAAGTTCTGGAAGCATAATGGAACAGGCTGTAAATCAGGTGTCAATTCATATTTTGGAAATATTGTTGAATTATATTATTGACATGTCATTGCTATTTGTCATACCGTTAGCTTCCAGCTAGGGCCACATATGGGGAGTGGGAGCGCAAGGGGCCTGTTTTCTTCCAGGACATACCAGGATCTTGCCCTGAATGGCTGCTTTCACTTTAGAAAAGAAATTTTCTAGCACATTTGCAGATATATAATTAAAAGCATGCTGGTAGTAGCCTGTCAAATTATTCTGTAAAAAGTAGTAAACCCTCTTCCACCTTTACTGCTGCATGTGAATGAATACATGAAGCAAAACTCCAACCATCAATTTTTGTAGAGAAGAGCAATTTTCAGAGGGGCAATTCATTTTGAAGAAGTGGTAGGAGGGAGGGGGTGCTTGACTCTCTCCTTGGATTAGTACTTTCTCCCACCTAAACTCCACCTCCGCTTTTCACCAGAAGCTTGAGTTTGCAAAGTTAAACAGGTCTGGAACATCACGTGAGGGGGAGCCAACAAGTGGAGTCTCGGTTGAAAAACGGAGAAGTGAAGCATCTCTTTGCCCCAAATGTCCTCTTCCCAAAACGGTTTTGCCATACTAAAAGCTATTGTTAGCATTTTCTGTGAGACCTATTTGTATGCAACATGTAGTTCCAATCTTATGTATAAGTAGTATAAGTATAACCTTTATTGGCATAAATAGATATCACCACAACAATAAAGGCCTAATAATTGCCCAAAGTAATAAAACAGAAAAGTTAAACTTAAACGCAGAACTTAACCAGGTTAGATTTACTTGTCATCTAACTTCTACATTTGGTGGACTGAAATAGTTACCATTCGCTAAGAGAGGCTCTAATTTATTTTATCCTGGGCTTGGATGTAAACTACCTGAAGCAGAAACCAAGAGACCCTGGCCAGGACTTCAGGTGAACCATTATCAACTAAAATTTTAAACTTAGTTTGATCTGAAAAACCGACCGATTTGGTCAGAATAGGGTCCAAATGAGCCCGACGCACACTGGCATACCTAGGGCAATAAAACACAATATGATAGATGGAATCAATTTCCCTCTGACTACAGGCATACAACCGTTGCTCATAAGGTGTCCTGGAATATCGCCCTTCAGTAACCTGAGTGATAGCACATTAAATCTAGCAAGGGACAGGGCCCAGTGCTCAGAAGCTTATGAACAAACTAAATAGGATGTGGGACCTCCACATTTGGAACTCGTGTATTTATTGAGAAAGAGCCAAAAGGAATAGGAGGGACAATTTGGATTGGGGGCCATGGAGATTTAAATAGGGTTAAAAAGGTAAAGGTTTCCCCACAACCGAATGGTCTAGTTGTGACCGACTGTAGGGGGCGGTGCCCATCTCCGTTTCTAAGCCTGTAGAGCTGGCGTTTGTCCGAGGACAAGCTTCCGTGGTCATGTGGCCGGCATGACTCTACGCCGTAGCGCACGGAACACCATTACCTTCCCACCGAAGTGGTCCCTATTTATCTAATCGCATTTTTAGGTGCTTTCAAACTGCTAGGTTGGCAGGAGCTGGGACAAGCAACGGGAGCTCACTCCATTGTGCAGTCTCGAACGCCCAACCTTCCGGTCAGAAAGCCCAGCAGCAGCGGATTAACCCACTGCGCCACCACATCCCTTTTTAAATAGGGTTACCAGTCCCTAATTTAAATTGCCCTTGGGTATTCAGGGAGAACTGTCAGGCCCAATAGTGTAATCCACCAAACTGAATATAGTCCATCCATTGCAGAACATAGGATACCAGGTGCTTGAACCGTGCCCCTCCCCCACCCCAGGTTGGTGCCTAGAATGCTCGATACAGAGAAGATTAGCATGGCCTAGAATGCTAATGTTCTGTATTTGGGAGAAAAGTGCCTTTGGCACTTCCACTGCAGTCCTCTCCCTTCCTAGAACTTCACGTCCCCCTTCAAGTGTTTTGTGGTCATGGATGGGCCAGTCTGTTGAGATCAATTCCAGCTCTTTCATTCTGTGAGCCACTAAAATGTCTTAACAATTAAACTTGTGGGGGGAACGAAGTTTGTAATCAGTAACAGACTCAGACAACAGTCATGATCCTTCCTGTGGTTATAACAAAATCTACTAAAAGGTAACTACGATGCATTTAAAACCCTCTTTTCCCACACTTCCTGCTGAGTGGTTCTCTCTGACTGTTGTGAAGAGATGCGAAGGCAATAGGATTTGAAGGAGGTGGGGAATCATAATATTTAGATGGAATTCTGATGACACAGATGTTTCTCTTCAGCACTTTCCCAAGCTTGTAACATTTGCCCATCATGTGGCCCAACATATCTACCATTTCTGTGCTGGATTTCTTCACTAATACTTAACTATGGAAATCAAGCCCAGATCTGCTAGCTATCCCAAATACGTCAGCTGCTTAAGAAAAGTGACCATCAGCCTCTTGGAAAATGCTGTTTCACAGCAGTGTAGTTGCCAAGTAAAATTGCAGGCACAGAAACTGCATGCACGGCTTGGTAACATCCTCTGACGTTTTTAATTTTTAGGCAGTCTGGGCATTTTTAGGCACTCTGGCACATGTATTGAGCCTTCGGCCATATGTACCAAGGGCTGGAAAGCACATGGCTTTTTTGCTACTGGAACTGTGGTTATAGCAGTGGATTGCAAGGTCGGCAGCCATAAGCCTTCAGCAGGATTGGGCTGTAAGGCTGCAATCCTAAACACAGGGAGACTTACTTCTGAGTAGACATGTATAGGATTTAGCTGCCAGTCACAAGTGAACTGCTAGGCTTAGTGGGAAAATCACCAGAATATGGACTTCTCCATGGGACTTCTGTAGCCTTGAAAACATACTATAGAGCAGAGAAGAGACCATTCCCAAACTGTGCATCTGGACCCATAGATGGGTCGCAAACCAATTTCAGGTGGGTCACGTAGCACCTAGTGCAGTCAGCATTGAAAATATCGGAAGATGCGACACTGGAAAGGGGGGGACTGTGTGGTTATTATGCTTGTGTCAAGGTTGAAATAGGCTTTTTTCCCTTTCTAATTCACTTTGCTGTTGGAAAAAGGCCAATTTATTGCTGCATTCTCAGGAAAGCAGCAGGCTGTGGTGTCTCAATGACGGCAGTTCAGGCTATGACATCACTTCCAGGGGGTCCTGCACAGATTGTCATTCTAAAATGTGGGTCCCGGCGCTAAAACATTTGAGAACCACTGCTATAGAGCATGTAGCGCTAACCCTGACCCCAATATGTAGCACTAGTGCATTTACAGCCCAGTCCTATCCTGCACCAGATCACATGGGCTGCTCTATATCAAGTGCAGGTTAGGTGGCGGCTGGGGGTAAGGAGATATTTTTCCATACTCTGTGTCAAGCCCCAGCCTGCCCTATGGGACTTTTTGGATCCGCAGCAGCTATTTAGCTCCTTGCTAGGCCAGAGCTGCCCCCGTTCCACTCTCCCCGCCCTGGAATGCCCCTTCCCTGCTTCTCCACTACCCTCCACAAATCCCTGAGCTGCCCAGTGTGAGCCTACCTGCTCTGTCTGGTGCTGATCCTTAATGCAGTGCTGGCAGTCTGCTGCTGCTGGCTCCCAAGTAGTTGCAAATGTGCTTTGTGGCACGTTTGTGATGCTCTGAGCCGGTGCAGGGACAGTTGTGGTTTGGACTGCGCTGTCATTTAACTTCATTAATTTAACCTTCCACTCCTTTTAGCCTTTGAAGAAGAGTGACAATTACACCCTTTTATAATGTTGTTAAAAGTCACGTATTTTATTTGTGACTGTGAATGGCTTCGTATGTTGTAGGAATGACTGAGCAGTGCTGCAGGCCAGCATGCATCCTCGTGCCAGCCCAGCAGAATCCTAAAGAGGCACAAATGTAAGGCACAGTTACGACACGCCTGGGCCAGCACAAAGGACTTGTGCCAGCCTACAGAACACCCTGTAAATAAAACAAAAAAGCTACATTGACTAGAACAGTGATTTTCAACCTTTTTATCTTGAGGCACATTGACAAAGCGTTAAAATTGTCAAGGCACACCATCAGTTTTTAACTATGCTGCTGACAGGGGGGGGTCCCCCAATTGCCCTACTAACAAATGACCCACCAAAATTCTCACAGCACACCTGCAGAACATCTGTGGAACACCAGTGTGCCATGGCACAGTGGTTGACAATGGCTGGACTAGAATATATATTCAATTTTATTTTATTTAAGTATTCATATATTGCCTTTGTCTGTTTTTACATAGCATTCGAGGTGTTTACATAGACAGGTGACTCTAAGCCACCATTTTTGAATTGGGTTTTTATAATAATTGTTCTCTGAGAGGAACTCACAGAACCCTCAGTCCACCAGATGTTTTCCCTCACGGTGTGGTTATCTCTTTTCCTGTCTGTATTATAGAAAGAACATTGATACGTTCCAGATTAAAAACCATTCTGAGCCTTCACTTGTGAAAATGCTCCAAACTGAAGTGGTGAGTGATCAGTCTGAATATAATACCCAGGATTTTTATGGCATCACAGAAATCTTTCTACACATCTAATCCAGCAAGCTGAACACAGCACCTCACAGCGCAATCCTAGTGTGACCGTCGCGTCAACGCTATGTCACCATGTCGACGCGACATCGTGAGCACTGATGCAGGGGTGCTGATTGGCACCAAATCGGGGCTGCGCAGCCTCCAAACAGTGCCTTGGATGCAACCTAACAGCCGCATCCTGTCCCTGCCCCCTCCCCGGGCTGGCACACCTGCCAGCCCTCCCACTCCCCACGTACCCCTGCCCAGTTCTGCCCAGTGGTGTCATTCAAATGATTTAGGAACAGGAACTCACTATTGAGTTCAAATTCAAATGCTGGAAAAAAAAAACCCGGAAGCAGCCATGGAGCCCGTTAGGATCTGGAACGCCCGTTCTGGTCCGTTCCCCCTGAATGACATCACTGCCTTCTCCCCAGTGGGCTGCAGACTCACCAGAACGGCTACTGACTCCACGTGTGTGGCTGGAGGGAGCAAGGAAGGGGGCTGTGCAGGACGGGACTTCCCCACTGCAGCCCTTCCCCCTTCACCCCCCTAGGAATCCAGAGTCACTCCCTTTAACCCTTTGAGTGCCAGCCAACCAAGAAGAAAAGCTATTTGCAGAGGAATTGGGAGGAGGGAGGAGGGAGAGTGAAGTGGGCGGAGTCAGCCCTAATTTTAACTAGTGGAACTGAGTTCCCCCGCGTTCCCCCTGCATGACATCACTGGTTCTGCCCCTTCCCAGAACCTCCCGTATGCCAGCCAAGTTCGGCTGCCGCATGGACAGTTGGCACAGTTGCCGAACTCCCTGTTGGCACTCTCAGGCTGACGCTATGAGTAGCATCAGCTCAAGCGCTGTAGCGCCAATGTGGGGGTGCCACTCAGTGCCCCCGGGTTGGCACTAATGACATAGCACCGACGCAACAACATTGCGTTGGCGCTACAGGGCGCTTGGGATTGCGCCCTCAGTCACTTTGGGTAGTATCCAGTGTACTGCTGTTGCAACATATGCCAGCACAAGGAATATTCCCTATTCTCTTCTCTCTACTGAAGACCCTTGAGCCTGCTAAAACGCTATTACTTAGAGTCAGGAGACCTCCAGCAACAGCATGACGATTAACTAGGAATCACAAGGGGGATCTCTAGCAAACAGATTACTCTGTTTGCAGTTCTTGGGTGTTCCCCCTTCCCCCTGTAGCCACATCCCATGCCATGGCTGGATGTCTCCTAACCTTCAGCAATAGCCTTTGGAAAGGCTCAGGGAGCTTCAGTCGGATCAAGGCAGCAATTCCCAAATGTTTTTGACTGTCAGCTTCTCCTACTGGGCCATTGTCTGTGGCTCCCCATTAGGGCTATAATTCTATACGTTACACAAGACAGTGGCTTTTCCGCAAGGATTCCGCAGATTGCCTGACTGGCTCCATGGTTCCCTGGGGCTCACAGTTTAGGAAGCACTGGACTGGCACACATTGCACCAGTGGTATTCTGGATGCTACCATTTGTATATATCAAGAAATTGTGTAACTATACATATAGAACTGACACACAAAATAAGTGTAAGCCCAGTAGTCAAACCAACTATATATTCTGCCTGCAAATTTCCATAAGCAAAGAAAAAGAAACATTGTCATTGATCCATACTACAAATAACATCAAAGGAATTATCTCAGTTGCCTTCAGTGATAGATTTAAGGTGAGTCACTGATAAAATTATTCCACACGGAAATCTCCTAAAGGAGGATTTTTATTTAGCCTGCGCCACATTAGAAACAGGGATCATTTTATATCGATGCTATGCAGTTCTCATGTACAGAGGTCAGCAACCAAACAGTTGCATTGACAAAAACGCTGCTGCAAGTTCAGGCAGCTGCTCTGCCCATAACACTCCAAGTGCAATTATGTCCTTAAAAAGTGGCACACACTCTTCCCTGAACAGGAGCTCCGGTCTGTGGGCGTTCAGAGAAACACAAAAGTATACGAAGTATGACTGAATTCTACTTTGTTATCTTTACAATCTGGCTTTGCAAACAGTTTGGATAATACGTTGACCTGAATGAGGGGCCAGCTGTTCCCAAGTTTCGTTTTCTGATACTCCTACCTACTTCTTCATCGTTCTTTCTTTTTAAAAGGGAGATTGCTAAACTTCCTTGAGGTTTGTCATCATCTTATTCTCCAGTTGCAACAATGTTTTGCCTGGAGAAGGGTTGATAGATGTGCAGCTGCTCAAATGGGTGAGCAACGGCCTCTGTGGGATGACTTAGAGCCCAATCCTATCCTTCCCTGCACTGATGCAGCTGTGCCAAAAAGGCACATGCCTATCCAGCGGGGAAGGCGGATTAAGAGGCTTTGGAGGGGAAAGGGGAATTATTTCCCCTCACCCCTCTGTGAACCCCCTGCTTTGCAATGGGTCTCCTTGGACCTGCACCAGCTCTGTAGCTGTCACAAGTCCAAGGAGGAGGGTGGGGAGGCTTGGAAACGACAGGCACCATTGCTGCCAGACCCACCCCCTTACTACTGTCTTTCCACCCCATTCCTCCCCTCTTTGCCCAGCTTCACCCTCTCCCCACTCCCAACACTGTCTTACTTGTTCTGGCAGGTCCAACAGGAATCAGTGGTGGTATTGAAGCACTGCTACCTATGGCAAAATGGCTACCAAAGGAGTGCTTGGTGTGCTGGTGGCGGCCATTTTGCAGAAGCAGAAGGGCCTTTCGCTATCACAACATGCTCTAGCCAGCGGTCCAATCTTGGAAAAGATTATGTGGTGAGTGTGGTGGAAAACACTCACCCCTGTGTATGTTAGGGAATGGGCATCCCTAAAGTGCTTTGTGGGTTTTCGAAGGGGAGCATGATCCCTCCTTGTGCAGTTTTGGGGGCATGTCCTTCCTGAGGCAGAGGTTTCCAGGGACATCCCTGATCCATGTGTGTGGGCTTCACCTAGCGCAAGGGGCATCTTCTGGATGTATTCCTCCTAATAGTTTCTACTGGTCAGATTACTACAGTGAAAAATTCTATGCTATGTCTCTCTTGTTTTCACACTGGCTTAATCTTGTCTGTATATAAACAATCTTAAGCACAACTCTATCCCTGAGATATGCCAGTATATGCCTACAGGTAACTAACCATATCCAATCTCCGTGCCGCCCCAGGCCGATAAGTTTGTGCTGACCAAGGGCAGCCATTGGTGCAAGGGGAGGGAGGGCCAGCGGGCAGACTGGCCTTGGGCGGGGGCCCCCCCCGGCCTCCAGCACATACGACACAGGACTGCTGTACCGCCTGAAGATGTAAAACAATTGCTCCTACCAAGAATGTGCTGTACAACAAAACATTACCCTGAATCTTTTCAGGCAACTGTACCCAGCTTTCTAACCTACTTCTGTGTTGTAATTCATGTTCAGTTCTATATATTGCCCTTTGGCTCCTAAAAAAATTGCTTTTGTCCTAAAAATGTTTGTTCTGAAATGCATAATTGGAAAGCAGTTTTTCTTTTATTTAATAATGTGATGAAAGTTTTCTTTTATTAACCCAGAAATGTGACTCTGTACTGTATATATTGGCAAGTATGTAACTTAGGGCGCAATCCTGGAAGTGACGTTGTGCTGACACTACGAGCTAGCATCGGCATTGCCTGGTCCCCCCGCATCAGTGCTAGAGTAGAGCTCTTGGACTGATGCTAGCAGTAGCATTGGCCCAAGAGTGCTGGCGCCAAGCTGCCTTCTGCTAGCTGCACTCTGCTGGCACAAGGGCAGTTCTGGGAGGAGGGAGGCCAGGAGGGAGGGAGGAACTGGGTGGGGGTGGGCGGGCCGGTGGGCATGCCAGCCTAGGGAGGGGGGGTTGGGTTGGGATCTGTCCCCAGGCCACACAGCCCTGATTTAGGTTGCGCGGCTTCCTCGGCTCTATTTAGCAGGCGCAGATCCAAGAAAACACATGGGTAGGTTGGAGCCTCCCGTTGGGCAAGGGTATGAAAGGGAAGCTCCCCAGTGTGCCTAAGGAGCGCTGGATATGGCGCAGGCTCACCAGCTTTGCCATTCCAGCGCAATTTAGGATTGCGCTCTAAGGCAATGTAAGGTACTAATTGAATGGTAAAGGATTGGCTTGTACTTCTGCAGTGTGCCAGTTTTAAAGGCAGAATTGCACATTATAAACAACATGGAAATGCTGCCAAAGATGGTCTTTTCATGTTGAGCTCTTCTCCATATCAATTACCAATGTTGCAATGTCACAGTCAATATAATACAGAGGGAGGGATAACCCACAATATTATGATGATAAGACACGGGGCAAATGACAGTACCTGTTTGTAGGGGAAGAGGGAAAACAAAATGTGAGAATGCCATTTTTAGTAGCAACACCATGTTTCATGTTGTGTGCAGTTCCACTCCTGGAGTTAGGCCAGCATAGTTAGGCCGACATAAGGGCCATCGTAAAATATGTTCGGACCACTCTCAGAGTCAGGGAGGATGGCGCACGTCTTTGTGCTGGCCTCTCTGACTCTGAGAGTGGTCCAAACATATGTTAAGGTGTCACTTGTGCTTGCCAAACTTTGCTGGCCTAACTGTGCCGGTCTAACTCCAGGTTAGGATTGTGCCCTGATTCTTTCATTTCCCCTGTGTCTGACACTAGGCAATCATTTGATGTTAGGGCAAATGAGTATTGAATTCACTGGGTAGGTATTGAAACGTGGCTCTAAATGATGTGGGCTGTCTCATTAATTCAGGCTGCAATCCTACACACACCTGCAATACGTCCTATTGATCTACTTCAGAATAGTTGTGCATAGGATCACACTCTTAGAGCAGCAAAAATAATTATGCCAACAAGAGCATTCACATCATGGCATCCCACCATTCATGTTTGGATTAAGAATAAGGGTTTTTATTCATCTCTTAAGTTTCTGCAATTGCGGAATGTTTTCATAGGCCCTCTCACTATTTTCCTGAATATGTAGCACTTTTTGTTGACTCAAATGATACTCTCCCAATCCTGAACCCCCTCCCGGGCTGGGTGGCTTGGCACAGGCCTCCTTGACCCTGTGCCCGTACAACAGTGATGTCATGCAGGGGGTATGCGGGGGTACGCGAGTACCGGTTTCTAGGATTACAGCTGGCCCCGCCCACTTCTCCATATCAATTACCAATGTTGATTGGTACTCGTCGACTCCACCCTCTGCAACGTTTGAATTTCCTGCATGTTTGAGTTGCCTGCATGTTCTCAGAGCCAGGCAGGCAGGCAGGCAGCGAGCGGAGCCTTTCCTTTCCTTGCCACTGAAAAATGAGTTGCTCTGGGGTTTTAACATGACGCCAGGCCTCCTTAACGTGTTCTGGGGGTGCTGTGGAATACTGTTGCAACTGTTGGGTCAATTTAAAATCATCTGAGGCCTCAAAAAGGGCTTTTTTCATGTCACTTCCTGCCATCACTTCTGGCTTATGACATCACTTCTGGCTTATGATGTCACTTCCGGTGGGCGGGTCCCGACACGTGCCAATCAAAAGTGAGTACCTGTTCTTAAATCATTTAGATGACACCACTGCCGTACAAACACGGGTGCAAAGCCAAGGAGACCATTGCCACTGGCTTCAGTCTTCCTGGGATAAGGGAACACATGCCTGCTTCCCCCCCAAAATGACCTCTAGCGGTATCCCAGTGCCCACTGGATCTAATGGGTGCCATTTTTGTGCCGCTGGAGCCATGGGCACTGGACAGTTCAGGATTGAGTTGCCCATTGAGAAAAACATCCAGCCTGAGTAGGTCTCTGGATCATACTTCTGCTCAGAAAACCTGCTCACTTTTAAGTCATTAATGCTTTAATCCTATTAAGGCCTTGTGCTGCAGGAATCACAGGGTGCTTCACAGTGGTGCAAAGCCAAGCTGCTGCTGTGCCTTTCCATGCCACTGTCACAAATGAGCAGTGGCATGGTGAGCACAGAAGCCGCACCAGAGGTAAGTGATCATCACTGGTAAGTTGGCAATGGAGGTATCTCTTGTGGAGGGAAGGGAAGGCAGGGGAGTTTTGGGGTGGGGTGGTAGATCTCAGTTGCACTAATGGGGGCCAGATCTTACCCCCTCTTTCTCAAGCCATCCTGCTTCTTTTCTCTCCTAAGACCTATATGTAATTGAACAGCCTATCCAGGGATATGTAAAAACTATTTTAATAAAAAATGATAAGTACATGCATGCCCCAGTATCCACTGGGGTTCCGCTGTGGACCACACCATGGATACCTGAAACCGTGGATCCTGAGGACACCTTTTTAAAGACAGGGGAACATCAGTGATTTTGCTGGAACAAGGTAGAAAAATGAGATTTCTTTAATGTTCCCTGTCTTTTTAATAAGTGTCCCGGTATCCATGGTATCCATGGATAACTGAAACGGTGGCTATAGAATCAGTGGATACTGGAGCACGCCTGCAAATATTTTTACTTACCTTCTACAAGCTGTCCAAGCCCCCCCGCCGCCGCCACCGTAGCATGCAGCACAGCCTCCTTTGGCACAGCTGCATGCTATAACATATCAAGGGATAGGATTGGACAGTAAGTAACACACCCAGGGGCTGTCCAGGAGGCAACTAACAAACTGCTCCTCCCAAAACATGCCTGTGTGGCTGCAGGAACTTTCAGGGAGCTACAGGTTGCTGCAGTTCACTGTTGAGTGTACTGTTGATGACAAAACCAGATTTGTTCTGTGTAATTTGTCAAATGGCCCCTGAAAGCTGACTCCTAAAAAGTGATTGTTGGCACCTAGGATGTTGGAAATTCCTCCTGGTCCTGAGATATGGCCGCTTGTGTCAGCAAAAGATAAGTTACACCTAAGTCACTGAACAATCTGAAACCATCATATAGAACACTGGATTTAATTTCACACTTCATAGAAGGCAAGCTCTCATTCATTCATTCATGTTTCTTTTTTTAAAACCAAGCCTTTGTTCAGCCCAGAGAACAAAACTGTACAAAACAGAGTGCAATAAATAGAGGGGTTTTTTTTTTATTTGTTTTGGATAATGGCACTATAACCAGTAATGGGATCTGGGAATTGACTACAGGAACGCTGGGCGGGACTTACGCGTGATTGGCAGCCCGCCCGTTTTCGTTCCCGGCCGCACAGGCTTCTCCTGGGGAGCGCACCCCACCGCTGCTCGTCCGATCACCCGGCGCCCGCCCCCCTGTCCCCCCCGGCGAGCCGGCACCCCTCCGAGGCCAGGGTGGGTGGCGGACCAAACGGACGGGCAGCCAATGACGTGTAAGTCCCACCGAAGTCCCGCCCAGCATTCCTGTAGTCAATCCCCAGATCCCATTACTGACTATAACGTAAGGGAACCGAAACCTTGTTCTAGTAAAAACCACAGAGGGTGGGTTGTCTCACAGACACTGTACTTACCTTCACTGTACTGCCATTCCCAGTTCCCTAAAATGCCTCACTGGCGTTGCACTGTATGCTTGGTACAGTGTTCTCGGCTGCCCTCAAATTGCATGGCTTCAAGCATCGGCAAAGGAGCTCAGCAAACATCCATCCTTCATCACGTGCCCAGAGTGTGATCTCTGGCTGAACAGCTGTAGTGATAAATCTTCCACCTTTCCAAGGCAAATGTCTCCTTGATCCAGAGGCCGTGTACTGCTGACAGGCCCCTGCTGCCAGAGGAGTCTCCAGATTTGCCAGTTGGGGCTCGTTAAATCACCACAAGCTTTGGAAATATCTGCAGCTCTCTACTTGTGGTGTTTATGGCTTCCCATTAGAGAAAGGGATGGTCTCCCTTTAACTCTGTGAAAACAGATCGACCCAATACTCCAGACTAATTATAAATTTGCAAGGTAAAAAGAGGTATCTCAAAAACGGAGAGGCTTTGAAACCCAAAACTATATTGTTCCAAAGTCTGAATAGCATGAATACGTATTTTACTTGGTTGGAATTGTTTCAGAGAATTTCAGCAAAACAATTTTAATCACAAGCATTTTTTTAAAACTAGGACGGCATGTTATAATTGCTTTAATTGGTGGATGAATTAACTAGAACTAGAACAATTAAAAAAACTGGAATGTTTTTTAGAGCACAATCCTAACCTGAAGTTAGGCCGGCACGGTTAGGCCAACAAAGTTTGGCTGGCACAAGGGATACTGTAAAGTATGTTTGGACCACTCTCGGAGTGAGAAAGGCCAGCACACAGACAAGCGCCATCCTCCCTGACTCCAAGAGTGGTCCAAACATGCTTTACGGTGGCCCTTGTGCCGGCCACACTTTCCTGGCCTAACTATGCCAGCCTAACTCCAGGTTAGGATTGCGCCTTAATCCATGGAGCCACTAGTTAATAGGTTACTTGTTTATATTTTGAAATTAATTTGGATCTGATATTTTGCCATCACAGGGGCTGAAAAGGGTTTTGAAATGCCACTTCCTTCTAACAGTGTATGGTAACTTTTGTTTACTTAATTGTAAATTATCTTACACTCCTTTCAAACAGCACCTCAAAGTGGGACCACCATATTCAGCACTAGGAAGGAGCAGGATGAAGGTCTCCTTGGCGTAAGGGAAAATCCACCCCCTTTCTCCAGGTGAAGCCCCAGCTTCCACAATGGGGCTACTTGGACCTGCACCAGCCAAATTGCTGGTGCAAGCCTGAGCAACCTCATGTAGCGCTTCCAAGCCTGCGAGGGGAAATAGGATTAGGTGTGTGCCAGCACCACCAATCCCACCCCTCCCAGGCCAAATCTCTACCCTCCTCCACCCCGTGCCACCCCGCAAGAGCTTACGTACTCCATTGGGTGCTTCTTTTGGATCCCGCGTCTGTGGGATGGTCATTATCCTCCAGGTGTCACAACGTGCATTACAGCACACTTGCAACAAGCTGTTGTTGTTGCGCCCGCATAAACAACAAAATAATAAGTAATAATCTCATAGTGCTGGGTTTTGTGGCAGCCATGCATCCAGATGCAACCCACGTGAAAGAGAAGATGTCCTTACTTTTCACCACGTGCCTTCTGTGTGTGTGTGCGCGCACGTGTGCGCATGTGTGTGTTCGCATTTGCATCAAGATGCAGAGCTGCCCCTTGGGTAGGCCAATGTGATCAGCCGCCCTGGATCCTGCGATTCTTGATGAATCTATGGCCATAATAGTGGGGTGTGTGCATTGCTTCAGTTACCATGGGCCCACCCCCTGTCTGTACCTTATAAGGATGGCTCTGTCAACCTACATGTCCCACAGCCTTTGCCATGCCTGGAACAGTGGAAGAGAGGAGAATAGTGGGGAGTGAAATACATTGATGCCAGAGCACCCTCCCGTCCTCTTCTCTTTATCATGTAGAGGCATAGCCAGAAGTGTATTTAGGGAACTGCAAGGGGGGCAGGCGCTCCAGGAACCAGTTGCAGTGGGGAGGAAATCCAGTGTGTGTTTTGGCCTGCCGGCCCTCCTCTGAGTTTATTTGGCTCTGAAATGGAGCAGGCTCGGTGGGTAACATGGTAACGCAGGGGGCAACATCATGACGTTGCCCTGCCCTGCCCCAGGGCTCTGGGTGTAGCTAAGAGGGTGCAGAAGGGATGATCTACGCATTCCACAAAATGATTCACATAATTGTGAGGAGCAAACCAATTAAAATTGCCCCCCCTGTGACTTTAATACTACCTTAAAAAATAACTAAGTAACACGTGAAGGCAGTTCATACGATTTGCCCTCATACAATTATGCAGTAGTGGGATGGCGTACCAAAGGATGTGGCGCAAGTGTTCCCCCACCCTTCCTTGTATATGGGTCTGGTCAAATGTATTTTCCAAAACAGGCCCATAACGTCTGTTCAACACAACACTCCGCTCCAAAGTATAGTGATACCAGATCCATGCTCAGGTCATAGTGGTACCAGGTGCAGGTTAACAAAAATCTCCACCAGAGTTACACAAGGCTGCAGCGTAACTAGACTGAGGCATGCCCGCTGCACACTTCTTGATTGCTCAGACAGGATACATTTCCTTTTTGTCATGCTTTGTCAGAGCGTTTAACGAAGTCTTGTCCTTTTATGGTTTCAGATGCTGTTGTTGAGCAGCCTAAGCATCTCTAAGAATGCATACGGATTTTCAAAAATCCAAACCCTGTTAAAATTACCAGCGTATAGGACATCAGTATCTTTAAAAAGGTGCAGCAGTAGGAGACTTAGTAATTAATACCAGAATACAATAATTTCAAAGGAGGATAACATCACAGGGGGGAAAAAATAAGAAACAGCTGGGTAGCTGCATTCGTTATTTCCAATATGTCTGATGAAGTACTCTTTCCCAAGGTATAGTTACTCACAGGAGTCCAAAAAATGCAGTCATCGAGTGGCCAGCAGCAACCACAAATCTCTGGTGATGACCTCTTTGTTTTTGGTTCATTTTGGAGCTTTGCCCATTGAACCAAGCCATTTGCCACTGTTTGTTATTTTGCACTGCTAGTCTCACCGCCAGGCAGCAGGCATCTGGGGTCCTGTCAGTGCCAGAAAACACCACCTCACATACCACTGATAATGTAAGTACCACTGGTTGAGAATCACTGCTCTAGAGCTATAATATGTGAAGGAGACAAACACATTCTTTGAGGGATATGTATATTGACTCACAGCCCAATCCTATTTAATCTCCCCCCCCCCCGCCAATACAGCTGTGCCACTGGAGTGTGAACTGCATCCTATGGCAGGAGGCAGTCCTAGATGTCTCATTGGGCAAGGGAACATTCATTCCCTTACCCAAGGGTAAACCTCCACTGCCTGAATGAGTCTATCCAGACCTGTGCGAATGATTTTGCTGGCACAAATTCAAGTGGAACTAGGATTAGGGCAGATCTCAATTAGGAAGGGCGTAGGATATCAGTGGCTCTGCTGCTGCCAATACTGCCCCCCTTTCCAGCCTTGACACACATCCCTCCCCACCCTGAACTCCTCCCATTTTCTTCCTTTCCTGTGAACACCCATCCCCTGCTCACCTCTTGCACAGATTTACTAGTGCCAAGGCTTTCCCTGGGTCTGCTAGAACCTGCCCAGGGCCAATCACCACAGGGATTGGTGGCCCTGCTGTGCTGTATGGTGTGCCACCATTTGCAACAGCCATAAAGGACACTGGTACACAAGTTTCAGTGGCACAGAGGCCCAAAAGGATTAGGCTGTAAGATATATGCATGCATTAGAAAGCTGTCAGTTGTTTGGGGCTCCCTCCTGTTGCGCACATCTCCAAAACAATTTGCTTTCTCCTGTAATTAATAAAGTGGCTCCGCATGAGATCAGTTGACCACAGAGTCCTCCATCTATTTCTTGCCTTCTGTGGGAAGTTGGAGGAGCTAACGTTGCTGGCAATTTAGCCCTTGATCAATGTCAAATAAGGGCGCAATCCTGCCCAGCGCTGGGGTAGGACGGCCAGCCAGCCAGCGCCCTATCCAGCGCTGGGTAGGTGGAGGCTGGAGCTTCCCTGCGGCAAGGGAGTCTGCGCTATGTGCTCCTCGGATCTGTGCCCACTAAAGAGCAGGCGCAGATCTGAGGAGACCGTGCAGCCCGAATAAGGCCCACGTCATGCCCAAGTCACGCCCCCGCCTCCCTCCCTCCAATCCCTGTGCCGCCTTGACACGGAGCCTCCCTCATGCCGATCGGCTTCGGTTGGCGCAAGAGAGGCTCAGCATGGGCGCAGCAGGGCCAACGCTGCCTGCAGCACCGGTCCTGTTGCCTTAGCGCCGACGCCATGGTGCTGATCAGCACTCCCATGTCGTTGCTAAGGGCGCAGCGTCAGGACAACCTCGTTGCGCTGATGTTGCGCGGGGTTTAGGATTGCGCTGCCTGTCCCATGTTAAAATTATAATTTACTTATTGACCACATTTCTATGCCACTTTTCTGCCAGTTCCCTCGAGGCAGTTGACAGCCCAAAACAATGGTTTATTATCTAACACACATTACACCAAAGGAAAAAGGTACAGAGAGGGAGAGGGAAAATAAGCAAACGCATGTGACAACTTGTCACAAGGAGTCACAAATTGACCAGGTGAAGTGCCAATGCGACTAAGACAGTTCTGAGAAAGGGCCATTCAACCCAGCCAGACAAAGTTTGGAATTTTGTACAGTAAATGGCGGAATTCAAGGCAGCATGCATGAACCAGTGGTTCCCAAATTCATATGAGGAAGTTGGGAGCCATGTAAGTTTGGCGGGGGCGGGGAAAACGCAGCAATGTGATCCCCAGGGTTGTGCTGCTGGGCTGGATAAAGGGGCTTGTCTTAGACTTGCCCCTTGTAGTGCTGGTGTCTGGGGTGTGTGGGGAGGCCTGAAGACCCTCCCCCCCCCAGGGCTCCACAAGCCTTGAAATGCATTTAAAATGCAATTGCAAAACCAAGGTGAGATCGCATTTTAAATTCATTTTGAGGCTTGGAGAGTCCTGCGGGAGGGGGTTCCCAGGATTCTCCACACACCCCAAACACCAGTGCTGCAAGGGGTAAGTCTAAAACAAGCCCCTTTGCCCAGCACAGCAACGCAATCCTGGGATCGTGTTGCTATCTTCCCCTCTCCCTGCCCCTTAAAGGGGCAGAAGTAAGTGCTTCCTGGTGGGGCGGGTTGTGACCCACCACTTTGGAATTCACAGTCCTAGACAATTTTCCACATGGGCTCATCAGACACATATCTGCTTTGTTTCAGCAAGGCGGCTGTATCATGTGGCCTCAAACCATGCCTTAGGACAGTGTTTTCAAGCTGTGGCTTGGAACCCACTTAGTAGGTCATGACCCAATTTCTAGTGGGTCCCACAGAGCTTCCAATGAAAATAGGATGATTGAAAGAGCAGATAATTAATTGCTCAAGCACTATTCAAAAATCAGAATAAAAAAATGCTAACTGCCCCATAAAGAGCTCAGCTCCTGCAGTTTGCAAGCTTGTGTGTAAATATAGGGAGATAAATGTTTGAGCATCTTTTTTTCTGGGTTTTTTTTTTCCAAGTCCATCAATAACAGGGGGTGAGGGCAGGTGAAGTTTGGGTCACATAACTAAGCCCTTCAAGCCTTAATTCATTAGGGCTGCCTCATTACAGGAAATGCTAAAAAGTTTGAGAACCACTACCA
>JAJKFI010000089.1:4202828-4239648 GCA_029204185.1 Lerista edwardsae
TACATACATACATACATACATACATACATACATACATACATACATACATACATACATACATACATACCACACTAAAGAGACACGTGAAATATCCCTGAATTCTAACATGCGTGAACATATACCCCATAACTTGATAGGGAAAGAGAACACTGCACTCTAGATGTGAAGCAAACATTGCAATAAAATGGCATCAGAAATGAAAGAAGAGTAACTGAGAACACAACCCAGAGATTATCTTCAGTCAGTGCAAGTCCCTTGTGACAGCCAAGGACTGTTGCAAACATGCCATAGAGCACCTCTGCGCCTCCTTTTGAGGAGGCTGAGCCAGCGCAAGGACTCTCTGAGGCTCTCCAAGGCCAAATCCAAGCCAGGCAAGGGCAAACTCATGCCATCTGAGGCATGCTGGCACAGGGGGTTGGAGCAGATGGCCGGAGGATGTCAGTTTAGGAGGAACACTGACTGCAATGCTAGTTGTGACAAAAACACTTTCTATCACAATTACCAACAAAAAAACGGGGGATAACAATTAACAGCAAGATCACCATCCTCTATCACTCCTGGAGATAGTTCTATAACATGCATGGCCCAATCCTATCCCGTTCCAGCATTGGTGACAGAGTGCGCATTGCATGCTATGGGAGAGGTGACTGGATGGACCAGAGAGGTAAATAAAAACCACAAGATCCTAAGCCCATGATAGCATTGGACTGACAAACACATAACTTCTGTCACCACACGTTTGATAAGAATAATCTGTTTTTCATATAAGCGGCTTGTCTTTTCTCTGCAAAATAAAGATTACAATAGCCAATACATCTCACAGTGATACGAGTTTTGCATATTACAATTTGTATGCTTGTATATTTATTATCTTTATGACAACCATGGAATTCCTAAGCAGTCTTCCACAGGGGTACTGAGCAAGCCAGACCTTGAACTTGATCAGCTAACATCATATCAGATCATTATCTGCTGACTACGTGTACTTCAATATAAGCGAAAAAAGATGAGCTGTTCCAATGGTCTTCGACAAGTACAATTTCATAACAATTTTGAATTATCAAAGATCTTTTGTTCCTCTTATTTGAACTGCATGCTTAAATTCATTATTCATATATATCCTACCAAGATACAGAATGAAATTGGAGGCTGGAAGCAGGATTAATTCTCAGTGGCTGGGATTACCAGAGGCAGGGAGCTGGTTCAGTCCCTACACCAATGCTGTTTCACAACTTTCCACTTTTACTCTCTCCTTACCTGTATGGAAGGAGATTACAATTTACACACTTAGGGAAAAGTAAAATGGTAGTTGTGGAAAATAGTAGTGCTGCTGAGGACAAAACTGCTTTGATATTGGGTGACCTGGTTGTCACTGACAAAGCAGTCTTTAGTGAAGGGGCATCTTTGCAAGCAGAGCAGAAAGAGACAAATTGCCACTCCCAGAATCCTTGCCATATAAAAGTACTCCACCCACCCACACCCACCCACCAGGATGAACATTTTGCTGTAGCTATCACTGCTATGCTATAATTATATGCTTACCTCTATGAGCATTTCAGATTTTTTTTGATAAAATAATCCTGACTTTCCACGATATAGACAGTAACCTAGCTCAGGGCAAATTCTACCTATAAAAACCCTCACTTCTCTTTACTTTGAAAAAATGTATGTGTAAAGGGAGCACATTTGGCCAAACCTTGTTCGCTGCTTACTGAGCACTGACCCCTTAAGGAAAACAGAGATATTGCATCTCATAGAAGAAGCAGACATTTCGCTTCCCACCTTTGGTAAACCGTTTTTGGGAGGAGGGATGTTTGTCTCTTTCTTTGGATCAGCCGTTCTTAAACATTTTGGTCTCGGGAGTCCTAACAATGGTCTTGGGAACCCCAGGGCTCTGAAGAGAAATGCTAACATGGAGAAGTGCTGCTTTAGATGATTCTGCAAGTTGGCTGTCCGGAAACGGACGTCACAGTACTATGTATGAGAAATTTAAATACCATGTAAAGGTTTTTAAGTATTGCGAAACTGAGCCTTATGTAATAATTTACTTCTCTTTTAAAGTGTGGTGCAATCTTGTTCTGTGTTCCTTGTTCCAGATAAAACTGTGATATGAACTGAACTGACAGATCAGTTCAGGGACTCAAGTGTTTTGATGGCTCCTTTCTTTTGTCCCATCATACTGTAAATTATTTTCATTGCACTGTTGGTGACCATGGTACTTGGGTGAGGACATTAAAAATAGCTTGCAAACTTATCTTTGCTCTTCAGTAACTTTTGATTAATATTAAGTTAACAGGCCAGTGAGCCTGATGTTGGGTTTTCTGCCTTCTGGTTCATGTAGACTTCCTTACCTATGCAGTTTATATGAAATATGAATGGCTTCCAGGATAACTTTAAAGAGTTTATTTCAGTAGCTGAATGACTGCTTCTTATGCGACATCTAGCACTTAGGTGCCAGCAACTGAGTATAAAAGTCTTGTGCTGCGTGGAAAGACTGCATGCATAAATAAATCTCCACTTTTCCCTTTAAAAAGCACAAGTAGTTGTGCATTTTATGTTCCTAATGTTCCTTTTGTCACTCATCTGCATTTTTAAGAGAAAGACATGTAATGTATACCTGCCCACTTGTAGTTTATAACCAGGTATCTGTACCCAAGCAAAACATCTTGTAAGACATTACCTCAGGAATCAACTTCTTCTTTGATTCTCCTTCTTCCAGCCTCTTCTACCTGTATGCCTGTTCCTAATATGCCTACCTAACCACAGTGGAGCTGCTTGTGCTTTCCATTCTGATATGCCCACTTTATACATTTTCTGGTGTGACCCAGGGCATTTCCTGCTTTCTGGAAGCTTGGGGCATTGTACTTTATTTCCCATGGGTCCCAAATCTTCCACAGTTCTGACTCCTTTCCACTTCTCATAACGCAGGCCAGGAGTAGGCTGACCAGTTCTGCCTGGTTTAGGCTGTTGCTGTGATTGATTTACTAGCATCATTTATGTATTTTAAATTTTTAAAGAAGAAAATAAATAAATAAATAAATAAATAATATTTATATACTGCCTTTCTTGGTCATTGGATTGCTCCTCTGACTTTAATTCAAGGTGGTTTACATAGGCAGGCTTTATTTCTCTAAACCCCCAAGGGGTTTTTTTATATTACAAATTACAAAGAAGTTCTGTCTTTCAAGAACTACAACAACATACAGATGGTACTCTTGTGGTCTAGTCTTCTTTCTGGCCTGACGATCGCCTTCCTGCTGGCTGATAAACGGTTTCTCTGCTCCCACCAAAGAAACAGCTGGCCCAGCACAACTCCTCTCTCACAGGCAGCTGGAGACAGCTCAGCTTTTATCAGTCGCATTTCTCAAGGTCTGCCACTCACGGAAGCTTCCGGTGTTCTCGAACTGGCGACCTTCGGATCTTATCTTCGGGCAAACGGAGTCTTTAACCCTCTCGACTAAACCTCCTGCCCTAATACCTACTCAGTATCTCTTACAGTCCAGTCCTATGGTGGCTTCTGGCACAGCTGTATCCCTTGGGGCTGATGAGCCAGCCAGAGGTCTCCTCAGGGTAAGGGAACACCAGTGGCCCCTATGGGTCTACTCCGAGCTGCACCAACCACTTAACTGGCATAGAACAGAGAAGACTCATGTCGGACTCTAAGGCCCAGCAGCAGCAGCCTTTCTGACGTTATGGCCCACTGCCAGGATTGAACTGCCTGTGGGCCACCCTCCCCTGCCCATACTGCAGAATGCTTCCCCTCCTATCTGCGACTACTTACTGCCTGGGCTTCTGCTGGCGCCTCTGCCAGCACCTATCCCTTCCCAGCCGATGCAACATGCCTTATGGCATGTTTATAACAGCCATTGTCAGGGCAGCACATGAGCTGCTGGTGCTGCCCCAACATGGATTTGGGCCCTAAATTTTCCCCAATGGGATACCCAACTCATTTGGTTGAGGCATGCTTTGGCAAAATAAAGAACTATGTTGGATGCAGCTACTGCTCTATGCCCCTCTGTCCACCATTGCCTGGAAATCTGATGATGCTGATATCTTTCCTATAGAAGTAAAGACAATAAAACTCTGTATATTTTCATGTAACTTTGTATACTGTTCCATCCGGAACCTTTCCAATACACAATAACCACTGCTGGTCACCACTTAAAAGGTAATTAGGTGAAGGAATTACTCCTAATAACTTGCATTATTTGCCCATGTGCCATCACCACCACCCCTACTACCCCTACTATTGCTACTAGTAGTAGTGCTAGTTCTAGTATCAGACCAGGACTTCCTCTTGCTATGAGCAGCCTTCCTGTCTGCTACCTTCCCTTTTTTAGAGTGCTCTCTCTTTCACTAGGAAAAGGAAAATTTTGTCAGTAAACAGTCCTCAAAAGGAGACAATGGTGGTGATGAACCTAGAAAACTACCAAGTAATTGCCCATCCTTGTTGGCTTCTGGTATTAGGTGAAAGGGATAACTTGCCCTTTCCTGCTCAAGGCTTCTTTTGACTCATGAGATCATAAAGATTCAATAAGACCACAAAAAATAATAGCAATACTTGTAAATTCATATTTGCAATGTCAGGTGTGTAGGTGTTTATGTCTGTCTCAGAAATGCTGCTCAAATTATTCTATTATAGGTAATGCTTCAAAGAAACTATCGTTTAATGAGACACTAAACTAAATACAGACCACAGAATCTATTTTAACTTTCCTAAAATGATTTGGTTCATCAGTTGTTTAGCAAGATGAAATCTATTGGACAATACAGAAAATTTATAGTATGGCTACGCATGCCCCACAAAAAGAGTCTTTAAAGTGCAATCTTCCAGATATTTAAGTGTAAAATGTATGAAATACTGATAATTTTCTAATTATTATTCTAATGTATAACAAGAACATAAAATTCCATCATTAGTCCTATAATTTATGTGTAAATTCATTTTTCTTTAATATTGCTGATGCTCCAGCCCCATGTACACACTCTTAATTTTGCAGTTGTCTTTCACATTAGGGACACAAATATGAAACACTTTTGCCCTGGAAATCAATGTGACCTCTGTGGTTGCAATATCGTTTTAAGGCTTTTTATACAGAACTCCAAATCAGAGAAACAAAGCAGGAATTGGAATCATCTGGTGTAAATTCAGAGCCTAAAATTAGCCTAGAATATGTACTCCTTACAGAGTAACTATTCTGACAGCCCAATGGGATATCCTCCCAGATATGCATGTACAAAACTGCAGCCTAAGAAAAGAAGATAAGAAATGAGACAAAAAAATGACTGAAGTTACGCTTAATATAGTAGATTAATTAATTAATGTGATGAATTCATAGGTCAGAATGTCATTGGTTCATACCTTGTTGTAGTAGAAATGCTACAAGACTACCTTTAGCTCAGCCATAGAACGCATGCTTGTATTTAGTAGGCTAGTCCCAGGTTTAATCCCTAGTATCTGCAGTTAAAAGACATGCCAGGCCAAGTTAGACATGACTTGAGATCCTAGGAGACAAATAAAAGCTTTGGATGCGTGATTTTAATTGAGAAAAGAGCATGTGGGAGCAAGGGTTAAATCACCAATCCAATTTGGACCACTTCCCCAGGACAATTAACTTCTTAAAGAAAATGCAGGAAATCCTGGTCACAGATCTCCTATATCACATTGAATTGTACTTATAGGTAGCTATTGATAGCAAGGCAGTACCAGATGAGGTGGATGAATGGATGACCTCTGTATAAAAACCTTCATAAACTCATGCTGGAAACAACTTTTGAAGTGTGATGTCAGTCAAATTAACAAGGCTTTCTCTTTTGCATTACTCTCGCTAGCTGCAGTAAGTGATCTTGCCATTCCCAACCAGTGAAAGAGGACAGGGCTAACCTTGCTGCAGGGGACAGCTGCCTTTTTTTTGGTCAATATTGTGTGCTGAAATGGATGCACGCAGAGCTTTTGAAGAAAATACAGATTATAATCAAACTGAGCTAAGGAATTCAAAATGGCATGGGTAGCTGCGTGCCCTGAAGTCTTGTCATGGCAACAAAGAGTCTTGTAGTACTTTTAAAACTAATATTTTTTATAGCATACGTTTATGTGGATTAAGGCCACTTCATCAGATGCATGAAGTGTTGTCCCCACTTGGCAAGTGGGGTACATACATTTCCAAGCAGTGAGTGTGACAGTAGTGCAACAACCGTCCTCACAGCAAAGAAGCAGTTGTGCTTGCTGAGGAAGTTATATCACATATAAGTATGTGGATAAACGTTAATCCCGATGCTTCGCTAACAGTAACACAGCACTGAAATCACAATTTTGCAGGGGCAATATGACCAGGAATTATGCCTGATGCCACCTCGGCTGTCCTTTAGGTAGCTTGGACCCAAGTTGTGAAGGGCCTTAAAGGTCAATACCATCATCTTGAATTGAGCCCGGAAACGAACAGGCAGCCAATTGAAGCAGTAGTCCAACTGAGTCAAACTGTTTAGCCACCTGTGATCATCTGAGCTGCTGCATTTTGCACTAATTGCAGCTTCTGAATCATCCTCGAGGGTAGCTTCATGTACAGTGAATTAAAGGAGTCCAGTCTTGAAGTCACTAATGCATGCGCCATTGTGGCCAGATCCGAATGGCTCAAGTATGCTTGCAACTGGCGCACCAGTCGAAACTGCGTAAATCAGTGATGTAATTCAGGGGGAACGGACCAGAACGGGCGTTCCGGATCCTAACAGGCTCCGTGGCTGGTTCCAGGTTCCCGACAAGTGCCAATCAAAAGTGAGTTCCTGTTCCTAAATCATTTGAATGACACCACTGGCGTAAATGCACTCCTAGCCACCGCTGTCACTAGAGAGAGCTGAGAATCCAGGAGCACTCCCAGACTGAGCACCTACTCTTGCAGGGGGAGTGCCACCCTGTTCAGAGTGGGAATATGACTCAGTACCCGCATCTAAGTTTTCCTGACCAGGAGAACTTCTGTCTTTTCTGGATTCAACCTCAACCTATTGGTTTTCAAGTGGATCAATGCAGCTTGTTTCTGTGGCAGGCTGGAAGGAGGTGATGGTGGTAGCAACAGTCTTAGCAACAGTGAAGGGCACCCTGAATCCACTGCCCTGTTGCCCCCACCACAATCTATCACTCATGCAACCCATATCCTCCTCCTAGCCACAGAGATGGACTGCTTTTGATTGCTGGTGTCACTTTTTAGCGGCGAGTTATTAAGTAGAAGCATTTTACCATTGACACGAAGCAACTGTGCAAACTGCATACAGCACAACCCGGTGCAAGTTTAATCAGAAGTAATCTCACAGTATTCATTGGAATTTACCCCCAAGAAAGGGTGTACGGAATTGCAGCCATGTTCTGTCATACACACAGGGAGAGAGAAGAGTGAAAGAAAATTGCAAATAGAACTTAAGAGTGGAAAACGATTGTGTAAATCCACTCTTCTGTGTACTAGCAAAAAAAAAAAAAAAAAAAAAGCTGTGCCACCTATAGAGGTTAACTATTAAGAAAAGAGCTTTTGAAGACAACAGCCAGATTAAGCTCCAAAAAAGGTAGGTTGGGGCAGGGAGACAAAGCTGTATGCTAAGTCATGACTTTGTGGAAATGTTTACATTGACAAAAGATGGAACATAGAGGGGAAATGGTGAAGTATTTAGGTAGGAGTCAAAGTTTACTTAGCACATATAGCAATGTTTCTAAGTGCTAAAAGTGATTCCTGAGCCGTGTAACAACGCTTTAAGGCAGGACTATGTTGTTGTCCTTACAGTATGGGGGAAAGAGAACCCTAGGCTAAGAACCAGTGCTTGGGAATTCATGGCTCAAGAAATTTGAAACCAAGGGTTTATCCAATTCACACCTCACCATTCCAGTGTGCATTGGGGAGTCTAATCTTGTTACCCTAATCCTGTTGATTAAATTGCCCTAAATTGAAGTGTGAACTGTTGACCCGGCAGAGACAAGACGTTCTTCTGACCTATCCCAGCTATGCCTCTCAGCCCTTTTCCTCACTGAGGCGGGAAATCCGTATCTGTGCCCCTTCGGACAAAATATAGCTCCTGCACGATCCCAAAACAGGCGTCAGGTTGGCAAAGCTGAGCTGTATGACAGGAGGGAAGGACATGGAATTCGAGCTCATGAGCCTCCACCTGCAGAACCACGAAGGCGCAGCAAGACCGAGGCCTCCGTCGTCCCATTAGGCTTGGTTGCACGCCGCTCCTCTTTTTCCACCCCCAGGGGAGAGCAGAAGGTTGTTTCGGGGAGAGGCCCCCGGGAGAAGCGCCCGGCACGCGGCAGCGGGGGAAGAGCTCGCTCGGGACGCTCCACGAGTCGGGAAAGTTGCAGGCAGCGCGTTGCCAGCCAGCCAGCCAGCCTAGGTGTTTCCCCCACCACGTTGCGCGTCACCCCACCCACCCTCGGCTCGCTGAGAGACCGCCCGGCGCAGCTGAGCGACCTCTGTTGGGCTGCCTGCGCCTCGGCGGGCGGGCGAGCGGCCGGCGCCCCTCCCCACGCCCACACCCCCGGGCCCCCGGGGGCTGCTTAGGCTCCTCCCGTCCCAGCGAGCGGTGTGCGAGAGGGTGCCTGGGGCGGGCAGAGAGGAATCCCCCCTTCCTCCCTCCCTCCTCCACTCACTCCCCCGGAAAAAAAAAAAAAGGGAAGAAACCTGCCAGGAACTCCCTGCCTCTCCGCCTGCAAAAGGGATGGAAGCCCGGACGGAGCGCAGAAGGCAGCTGTGAGGGGGGAGCCGAGGGAAGGAGAGGAGCGGGGAGCAGCCGCGCAGCGCCGAGGCAGGGACGCCGCAAAACTTTTGCGGCCGCGCTCCGTGAGGGTCGCTCCTTCGTCGGCGCCGGGGCAGTCCGGGGGAGCCTGAAGAGCGGGACGCTTCGCGGGGCGCAGCAGCGCTGGATATGAGCGAGTCGCGGCGGGCAGCGGCCACAGAGCGGGGGGGCAGCCGCCGACGTGCTCTCCTCGTCCTCGCCGCCGGAGGGTCCCGGGAAGCGGCGGAAAGGCAAGAAGGGTCAGGGGGGGCGCCGGCAGGAAAGGCGCCCCGCAGGAGCCGAGCGGGCCAGGTAAGCCGCGGTCGTTCTCCAGTGAGGTGCAAGGGAGGAAGGGGGGCCTCAGCCAGGAAAGTGCGTCCGGGCAGCAGGCAGGTGACTGGGGGGGCTCCGGCACCCGGGGCGAGGGAGTGCGGAGCGCACGCGAACTCGAGCCGCCGCCGCCGCCGCCGCCGCCCCCTTGAACAAGCCCCGAGGCAGGAAGGAGCGGCTGGCTGACGTTCGGCTCCGGCTGGCAGCACCTTCGGAAGAGCCCGCTGGCTGCCCCCTGGTGAGCGTCTCGCGTCGCCTCTGCCGCCGCCTGCTGCGTTTCTTGCTGTTCTGACGTCCAGTCTCCCAAGTCGTGCCCTGTCGCTGCGTGGCCGGGCAACCGCGAGGAAGCTGCTCTCTTCTGAGGAGTCGCCTCGGGGCAAGGGAGAGCGAGCAACTCTCTTTTCGTCGCCTTGCGGGGCACCAGGTGGTTCGCATGCACGTGTCCTGCTGAGGACATAGTTCTCCCTCTCTCGTCGCCCTTTGACTCTTGCCTGGCTGCGGCATCGTGTCAGGCACACGAAGCCTCATTCCTTCCCCCCTGCCAAGCACCACCTTTTCCAGAACGTCTAAATCACTGAAACTGATTATTGTTATGTGGTTCCACGTGCGCAGCACTTGATGAAGACTGAGATGAGAGGTCTCTGACCCGGGAAGTTCTCATTAGGTATGAGAAAGCAGCGAACAGGGAGGGAAGTAAACTGAGCCAGGACATGGGGGTCTACAGAATTCTTATAGAGGCTTCACAGAAATGGTGGGGTTTAAGGAGGGATTGCTGAGTGCGTGCCCCATTGCACTCAGGAAAACTTACTTTTGAATTCTTGTGTTCAGGATTGGGCTCTGCAGGAGCACCCCAGCTCAAGAAACATATTGAAAGGGTTTGCTGCACTTTGACAGCTTTCTAAGTATCTTGAATGTAACATGTACAGTACTCAATTTAGCACAGATACATAATTTGACAACATTCTTTAAACAACCTGCTGTTCTCACAATCCAAATGTCAAAGGAGTGCATTTATTTATCATATTTGTCTCTAGAATTTTCTTTCAGGTGTTCAGGGCAACTACACATGGGTTATCTCACTTTATCCTCACATGGGTTATCTCACTTTATCCTCATGTGACTTGCCCAAAGTAAACTTCATAATTAAACCAGGGTTTGAACCTAAGTTTCCCCAAGTCACTACACCACACACTTTTTTCCATACTTTTCACTAAATGTAAAGGGAATGTGAATTGGGCAAGAGGCACTTTTTCCAGTGGTGTTCCTCTTATATTTAGCAGGGGGAGAGTAATTGTCCCTCATCACCCCTGCGCAGTCTTTTTGGTGGCTATTGCTGGCGGGCTGCCCTTTTTTTTTTTTTTAGATTGTGAGTCCTTTTGGGACAGGGAACCATTTAACTTTAGTATTACTATTTGCCTGTAAACCGCTTTGTGAACTTCGTGTTAAAAAGCGGTATATATAAGTACCTGTTGATTTATGTTGACAGATTATGAGCACAGAACCGTGAGTGGTGGGGATTCACTAACAAGGAATTGTGAGTTGGTCTTGTGAACATGGCTTGTCATAATAATATGTGTACAGTAGTAGTAAGAAGTGGATATTATCACATCAATGCATTCCTTTGGTGGAAGCTTATAATCTAAAAACCACGGATAGGTATGAGACCAGATGGTGGTGGTCATTTTGAACTGATTAATGCAGATTAGAATGCAGTGACCTTGTATGTGTTGATGTAGATCATTACATATACAAGTAGATCATCTCTTATCTGGACATCCTAAATCCAGACTATTCTGAAATCCAGACATTTTTGTCAAACTTCTTTGTTAAATTTTCTGTAGTGTGAACACTAGAAGGTCTTGTGCTCATTCCCCCCCTACAGGCTGTTAAGTTCTAGTCTCTGCTCTCTGGTGTGTATCTATACAGACATTGTTTGAAAAAGAGGCCAGCAGACACCAACATGGGTAATTGAAAAGAGCAAGAGCAAGCATTTCTCATGATATGTATGCAATTTTTCCAAAATCCAGATGCTTTCCCATCCCAAGCTGTCCGGATAAGGGATACTCAAACTGTATTGCTCTTTTTACCCTTGTAGTCATAACTTTGCAGGCCTGTTTTCTGTGGAAATTCAACTGTTGCTTTTTTCCTGTAGCTTTATCCTTTTTTCTGTGGCTATCCTCATACCATGGTTTTCTTCATACTGAGACAAAAGTTGCATGCTGTCCTGTTTTCCTAGTAACGAGTAGGGATGTGCTGAGGGGTGTTATACATGAAAAGGGCACTGCTTCCTTTTAGGGGGACAGATTATCTAAAGTTCAGAGCCACCAACACTACCCTTTTAATGCTCATCTGTGTCAAATACTGGTTACTGCTTCTGCTAGTGGTGTTGTATACATTTAGATGTAAAGCTTCACTAGCTACAAAAGTGCAAATGCTACTTTGGTGGGCTTTTTAAGAAGTAGTTCCAGCAATAGAATGCGTATAACATGCTAGCTTAGACAGCCTGTTATTCCAGAAAATAGATATTTGCGTGAGGATCTAATACCTTACAAGTAAACTGACACCAAAGTGGGCATTAATGCTGAAAAAAGCAGTCAAACTATTTTCTTGGAAGTTAATCCTGTTAATTCCAATGGGATTTATTTTGAAGAAAGTGTGTTTAGGAGTCCAGCCAAACAATATTTCATCTTTACGAGTGAGATGAAAAATAGGTGAAGTTATATCTTTCATTGGATGTACTTCTGTGTAATTTTAAAACTTGCAAAATATTTGCAAGAATTAAACTGATGGAGACAGTCCTGAGCCTGTCTTCTCAGAAGTAACTCCTGTTGAATTTGGAAAGTCTTACTCTCAAGTCAGCTTGTGTAGCATTGCAATCTAAGAGTTTGGTTGGGAGAAGCCCTTACAAATCTCACCTTAGACATGAACTCACTAGGTGGTCTTAGACAAGTAATGTCCTTTTAGCCTCCGATGTGCATCTACAATATGGGGTCCATAATACAGTGCTTTTGTAAAGATTATTGAGACAATGTCAGTGAAGCATTTGAACATATAACATGTGCTTTGCATCTAGTGTTCTCTGAGATCAAAATAGCCATTATATATTTATACGCTTCTCATCCTTTATTTCTCAGGTTTATAGTTGTTTGATTTACAATCAGATTTTTAATTGGGAATATGTAGCGGCTATTTTTTCCTATCACATTTGCAAGGCACACAGGGCCTGTGACTGTCATGTCAGAAGACTAAGAGCTCAATCCTAACCTGGAGTTAGGCCGGTGCTAGAAAGTTAGGCTGGCACAGAAGTGCCAAAAACACACCTTAAAGTGCATTGGGAACAAGAGTCAGGGAAGATGGCACACATCCAGGACCGGTCTGATAACACCCATCTGGGTTGAGATGCTGGCTGGCGAGTCCCTTGTTTGGTTTATGCAAAGGCCAACCCAAGGCTTTGCCTGAGTAGGTTGGTGCTGGCCAGCTGCCTTGATGCTTCAGGGTTAGCTGGAATAGGCGAACCCAACCCTGGGTTGGGTAGTGCCTGGAGCCAGGATGTCATGCTCATTGGGATCAGGTAAGTGGCCAGGCCATTTTCCCCCCATTGAGTAGCTGCCAGCACACTTGAGGTTTGTTCCCTAGTGAAGTTTTCCCTGCTGCAGGTTGTTTTATTGTTATTTTATTCAATAAACGATAATCATCCCAAGCCTCTGTCTTACATGCTTATTGGGGGATGCCAACGTAAATGCTAGTGTATACAGTAACTGTATGAGGACCTTAGGGAACACTTTTTGATGGCATTATCTGTACGGTAAAGTTAGTAAAATAATGTTATAGAATACTGCCCTCCCCTCTTGTTTTCTCAAACGAATAACAATACTTCATCTAAAATCTGTCAGGAACAGAAGATAGGAGCTGGATTTAGACATTGCACTAAGGCTGCAATCCTAAACACACTGACCTGGGAGGAGGTCCCATTTAACTAAGTGGGATCTACTTCTGAGTAGGCATGTATAGGTCATTGCTGTAAGGCTGCAATCCACTCTACACTTACCTGGGAGTAAGCCCCATTTATTATAATAGGACTCAGAGGCGTTTCTACAGGGAGGGCAGAGCTCTAAGTGTTGCAAGGAGCCTTACCCTGTCATGTAAATCCCTCCTCTCCTTTGCTGCTGTAGCCAGTAAGCAATGCCAAGATGTTGCTGTTCCCTGTGAGGATTGGCTAAAACGTTGCAGGAGAGGAGTGATTTCCACTGCAAGGTAAGGCTTCTTGCAAAACTTAGAGCTTTGCCCTCCCTGTAGAGACGCCACTGATAGGACTTTTGAGTAGACATGCATAGGATTAGGCCATGAGCCAAGGTTGAACTGTGATTAAACATTACTATTACGAGCCTCAAGCTTAAATTCTCTCTCACTTTCCTGTTGTTTGTGTACAAAGGGAGGGGATTTGTGGGTTTTATCCTGGTTTAAAATAAAATGAGATTTGTTGTGTCAAAACTCAGTAAATCACAGCTTTTTGTAGTTGCAACTCATGAACAAAACCACAACCAGGATATCCAATCAGGTTTCTGCTTTGAGTCTTTTGATAATGATGGTAAACTATGGGTTGATCATAGTAAACCCCAATGAACCCATGGTTTAGCAGCATTAACAATATGATAAATTGTATGTCAAACAGCATGACATTTTGAAAGCAGGGCAATTTGAATAGTGTCATTACTCCAGTTTGATGAATACTCAAGTACAGTATATCTTCACTGCAAGAAAATGATCCTCTGCTTTAACTTAAGAACTCTTAAATCAAGAGTAGGGTCCAGGTGTTTGGTCCATCCATCCATCCATCCAAAAGTATTTATATACCGCTTTTCAACAGGAAGTTCACAAAGTGGTTCACAGGCAAAAAGAATTAAGTTAAATAGCTCCCTGTCCCAAAAAGGCTCACAATCTTTAAAAAAAAAATGCAGAATACCACCAGCAACAGCCACTAGAAAAGACACTGTGCAGGGGTGAAGATGGACAGTTACTCTCCCCCTGCTAAATCTAAGAGGAACACCACTTGAAAAGTGCCTCTTGCCCAGTTAGCAGGGGTAGTACATCATTCTCTGTAGTTGAAAAGATACACTGCAAGCAAGTATAGACTTTTTATTGTGTGGTATAACTTACCATGCAAGTCAACTCCCATTGCTTGTCCCAGCTCCTGCCAACCTAGCAGTTCAACAGCAAGTAAAAATGTGAGTAGATAAATAGGTAACACTTTGGTGGGAAGGTAACCACGTTCCGTGCACTACAGCGTATAGTCATGCTGGCCACATGACCCCGGAAGCTTGTCCTTAGACAAATGCCAGCTCTACAGGCTTAAAAACGGAGATGGGCACCGCCCCCTACAGTTGGTCATGACTAGACCATTTGGTCGTGGGGAAACCTTTACCTTTTTATAACTTACTGGAATCTGACTTGGGGGTCTTTTCAATTGAAAGGTAAAATTCATATCTTTATAAATAAATATGGTTGGAAAGTATACCCAGAACATGGTATTAGGCAACTTTTTCAAAAATTTGGCAAAAAAGTAGAAATCTTTTTACACACAATTTTGGCTGACCTATAAGTGCAGTATACTCAAACACCACATGTACAGAATGCAGGCATCATACATGATTCTAATTGGGACATGAGTGGTGGAACGCAGACTACATTTTGTGTTCCACCCTGTTAATTGGGGAAGATATATATTTTTTAAAGTGGGTGCTCCTCTTAGTGGGGGAAAATAACTGTCCCTTTTCACACCAGCACAGTGTCTTTTCTAATGGCTGCTGGAGTTCTTCTGCATCTTTTAAGACTGTGAGCTCTTTGGGGACAGGGATGCTTTTAATTAATTGATTTTCTCCGTAAACCACTTCATGAATGTTTTTATTGAAAAGTGATATTTACATGATACTTAATCTATACTAGTGGGTATATTTTAAAAAAACCTTAGTTCACATTCATGTAAATAGGACAGGTATATGTAAGGCACTAATATATGCACCTAGCAGCATAATACATGATGCAGCCTTTGTGGTTCCTGCAAATGTGTTTTTGCCTAATCCCGGAGTTCAGTAGGACAAATCTCATATATAAGGCTTGTGGGATCACACCCAACTTTCAATAAAGAGTTACAAAATCAAAACAGTTAATTATTTTCTAGGCAACTGAAACTTATTGCATAGGATGCTTTGTTTTTTTGTTTTTTTTAAAGAAAGCCTTGATTTCATGCACTACTTACACAGCCAAATTCATTCAACTGCTTAACTTGTTTTTACCCTATGTCTGTTTTAACTATAAACATATTTTCTCTTCTTTTAAAGGAAGGAGAAAGATTAAGTATCATTAAATGAGACTCCAGTTGGAATGCATGATATTCTAATAAACCAAAGTGAAAAAATCAGACATACCACATAGAGGAGCAGATGTAGTAGCATGCAACTGCCCAATTGGAACTGCATGTTCATCTGCCTGAATGTTCATCTGCATGTAATGTTTTTGATAGAGGCTGTAATACATACAGCCCAATTATGCACATAACAAACTGCAGTTTCCCAAGTTGATATGGATTGTGGCAATGAAAGCTCTGTGAGACTCAGGACCCAATCCTATGCTGCATGACTGCCTGGGAGCGCAGCGGTAGCCAGGTGGCCACCCCTGTATCCCATGGGAGGTAGGCAGCTGCGGCAGCCACCACAGGGAAAGGGAACACTTGTCCCCTTTCCCCGTGGTAAGAGTGCAAGGCGGGTGACGAGTCTACTCGCTTCTGCGCTTCTGCGCTGGCTATTTAACCTCTGAGTAAGACTGCAAGGCCTTACTGGCGATGAGAGTCATTGCCGGTTCCACCCCTTCCCCCACCACAGAACACCCTCCTGCTCTGTCCAGAACAGCAGGCTTGTCAGCAAGCAGTGCTCCCTCTAGGGTGCCTGTGGCTGCTGTTGCCATGGCGCCTCTGTAGCGCCAATGGTAACGGCTTGCCGCCGACATTGGAGGTGCTTTACAGCGCCATTTGCAACAGACGTGGGCGGTATGAGCGTACCACCTGCGTTGGGCTCAATGGGACCGGTCCCTCATTCACCTAGCACTAAACCATGGTTTAGCATTACATTTGAACAAGACTTTAGCATTGTAGTTACTAACTTCTGGGCTCCTCTTGCCTGTAATTCTGATTCTGACTCTCTCTAGGATTAAGGGCCTGATTCTATCCAGCTTTCCAATACTGAGGCAGTCATACCATCAGGGTATGGGTAAGGGAAAGTTTGTTCCCTTACCTTGAGGCTACATTGCAGCTGCAGCGATGCTGAAGGGTTGGATAAGATTGGGCCTTTTATGCAGTAGTTACATGAAGATGCTACTCTTTTCATGGTTCCAATTTATAGACGTTGTGCTGCAAAATGTGTTTCTCTGATCCTGCATTGTTTCCCAATAAGACTGTTATGGCAGAATCCTATTCAACGTTCCAGCATCGATGCAGCCCCAAGGTAACAAATGTTCCCTTACTTTGAGGAGGCCTCCATGAACCCTCCCATTGCAAAATGTAGCACATGACCTATTGGTGCTGGAAAGTTGGATAGAATTGGTTCCTCAGTTTTTTGTTGTCCATTTACATCAAATTCCTTCAGCAGCAGTTTACTCTCATTTCTTAAGAGTATAACTTTATGCCCTAAAATTCGAAATTGCATATATATCTAGATGTCATTTATTTGTTCATTAGTGATTCTCTGATAGAACATGTTTTATGGAAATGGCCCGATATTCATATATACCTCTCTCCTTACCCACAATGCAGAGTCTCAGGGAACAAACTGTGTATCTGTGCACTGAAGGAGATAGAGCTCTCCACAGGTGACTAAGCAAGCAGAGAAAACAGTCATGTGAATCCATTCTTAAAATGCCTATAAAACATTAACTTATAAATCAAAGTTGATGGTTAATAAAACCATTTTGATCATCACTGGAATTGTTTGGGTAAGGGGGCACATCTAGAAGATAGGCAAGCTTGAGTTCTGTTGAGTCATTATGTAATAATTTAAGGATTAATCTCCTGCCCTGAAGAAGATAGGGGCAAGCTATTGGAGGTGGAGTTTCAAGTATGTTCCCGCTAGGAGGCTATGATTGGTTTTGCTCTGCATCTTGCGTGTAAACTAGGCCTAGCTTACATTATTTGATGACGAAGGCAATAGATTTCCCTTTCTTTCCAGTACACTATAGATGAAGCCTGCCTCTGCCCCTTCATCTGTGCAAGTTCTTTAAATGAAACCGGAAGTACAGACCACACTGTTAAACACTCCCAGCGTGCTCTGCATTTCCTTGTTTATTTAAACAGCCCCTATGGAGGAAGGAGCAAGATTGCTGGGTTCTGATCTTCAGAGCCTAGTAATCTGGCCTTTGCCTTCCCAGGGCAGGAGGACATGGAAGAGGACTGTGTTGAGCTTGTGTAAAGTCCAGTTTATGGAAGTTGAGGCTTGCATGAGTTGGACCTGCTGTACAAGGAAGAGCCATTTATTACAGGTCTGTCACAAAAAAGCACAGCTAAAGCTAATGTTCCCGAGCTAGACATATCCCCAGCAACTCTTCTGAGCAGTCCCATGGTGGCTCCACTGCATCCAGGAAGCACAACTAAGCATTACCATTCTCGCCCCTCCCCACCAGCCTCTCCACCAGGACTATATTCAGTGAACATGGCGCCAATGCCCCTGGATTCTTAGTGTCTTAGCAGCCAGATAGGATTCGGCTGAAAGGATGATCTTGGCACCCAGCTAGAGCCTACAACAGCACCTCTTAGAACATACACAAGTCAGAGATTCAATTTGGGGGCTCTGAAGGAGAGAGAGGCTGAGGATCTCAATGGCACTAGCATGCACTAGATCTTAACCCCATTCCCTGTCACCTTCTCTTTCCTGTACTCTCCTCACAAAAGAGCTGGTGCAGATTGGAGAAGTCCCCTTGGGGCAGTGGGTACTTCTCAGATCAATAAACTGGATGATTAGTGGGAGGAACTAGGGCTTTAGTTCTATACGCACACTATACGCAAATCCCATTGAACTCAGCGGGTTTTATTTTTGAGTAGATGATGCACAGGACTGCACTGTTCAGGTGTTCTTCAGTACTTGAGAAGAGTCTTCCCCCTAGGCTGCACTGCATGAACTGAAGCTCTGTGCAACCCAGAACTCAGCTGTCCTGAAAGCCTTACAGTGATGTATGACATTATTGCTGAGCATCTGCTAACTGGGCAAGAGGCGATGGCATTCCTCTTATATTTAGCAGGGGGAGAGTAATTGTCTCTCTTCACCCCAGCTCAGTGTCTTTTCTAGTGGCTGTTGCTGGTGGTGTCCTGCATTTTTTAGATTGTGAGCCCTTTTGGGAGAAGGAGCCATTTAACTTTATTATTATTTGCCTGTAAACCGCTTTGGGAACTACATGTTGAAAAGCGGTATATAAATACTTTTTGATTGATGATCTGGAGATGACACCATTCCACCATACACAGAGGATCCCTCAACATGTGCGGTGATCAACATGCCTGATCCCTCAACAAGGCCTTGGGTCCCAATGGGGTTAGGAAGCCTCAATTGTGGGGTCGCGGCAGCTTATGGGAATGGAAAAAGGTTGAAGACTACTGGACTAGAGCACCAGTAGGTAAAGGGGGAGGCATCTGGTGTACCCCGTCAGGTACTCGGAGACTGTGTCCCAGTCCTGCTCAGGTTCTTAGCAGTTGTGCTAAAATAGTATTCACTGGTGCCAAGGTTCATGCTAACTTTTTATGCTCTCTGTAATAAGCATATTTCGTTGGTGAACAGTGCTGGGAGTAGGGAGTGGGCGGTGACAGGGGGGAAGACAGCAGATAAGGTTATGGGCGGGGGTGGGAACAACAGTGGGGTCCCCAGTCCGTGTATGTATGTATGGGGGCTGTGGCACAAGAAAGACTGGACCACAGCCTTCGAGGGAACACTGCTCAAGACACCTCTAATTCTTAACTGTTTCTCAAGATGTGTGTTAGTTCTGCCCATTATTTCTATAAACCAGGGGTAGGCAACCTATGACCTCTCTGTCAGGGCATACTATGCCCATCTCTTTTCTTTTTCTTAGATCTATGACCTAATTGGGAGGTTCACACATGAATATCTAATGCTCATGTGTTCTTACTGTTAACGGATCTAATGCCTGGCCCTTACATGGAAGAAGGTTGCCAATCCCTGCTGTAGACAGTGTTCTGTAAATTCCTCTGATTTTGTTTGTTGAGGAATACATTCATATTTTCTGAGACATCTTAATGTTTGTGGGTGTGATAGGAAAGAGATGCACTGAAGCATGTCAGCAAGGCTAAAAATTAAATATTAGGTGATGTGGATAGCCTGGATAACAAGCATGAGAAGTAGCACATTTCTTGTTACTTTATTACTAATTTTGGCATAAGGGATGCATAACAATTTTCTTCATGTCTAAAATTGTTATACAAAAACAAGGGAAACAAGAATTAAATGGATGGAATCATTTTACTACTGCAGTAGAAAGCACTGGATGTTGGGTAGTGGGGCAGTGTGACACTCAGACTATGGGTCAGAATGAAAAATAACTGAGGCAACAGATATATTCTTATGGAGATGTTGTATGTTGATTGTATGACAGAGCAGAGGGATAACACAAGCCTCTAAAAATCTATGTTTGGTTTCACCAGTTGTGATTTAAAATGTGTGAGCCTTTAAAATGGGGACATTAGGAGAGGAGAGTTATTTCTCTAGTTTATTTGTTACTAATATGTCCTTGCTTTTCAAATCTTCTTGAACTAATGGATTTTACTTGGCTTGTTCTCTGAATCAGGAACAGTTGTGTATCCATTCAGTGGGAAACATTAGGCAGTTGTAAGTACAGGTGGTGGAAAAACTGAGAGGCTTGGGATGGCAGCTTCATAGAAGTTGAGTGTTTCTCTCCAAATGATATCACCAAAGAGCTATGCTAACCAAGTTGTAAATAAGTTCAACAGTATTGTTGGGCATCTTGGAACATTAGTGGAACACCTAAGGCAGTCAGTTGAGATTTCCAATAACTGGTTCTAGCAACCTCTTCGGATTAGTAGAAATATTCTAGAGGGGAAAAAACGGAAATATTTTTTAGGAAATGATTTGCGAATCTCAGCTTGGATGTTGAGAATGTTCAGCTGGGGATGGTTCCATGAAGAAAACCAAACAGAAGCAGTCAGTTGAAAAAGCACACTTCAGTGTATAAGCATAACGCTGTGGGCGCAATCCTAAGCAGTGCCGGACTGGCGAGCCCAATGGGCTAGAGCCACATCCGACACTGCTTAGGAGAGGCTGGAGCCTCCCCATGGCAAGGGAGCATTCGCGTGCCTCGGATCTGTGCCCTCTAAATAGCGGCCTCCCTGGCAGGCTTAAGATGCAGCTGTATGGCCACCTCCCGAGCCCGCCCATGTCCCATCCTCAACCTCCCTCCCCCCCCCCACCAGTCTCCGTCCCAGAATGGGACAGTTCCTCCCTCACACTGACTGCCTTAGGTTGGCACTAGGAAGGCTCCCCGTCAGTGCTCTGAAGCCGTTGCTATTCGTAGCATTGGCTTCAGAGCGTTAGCGCTGGCACAGGGGGTGCTGCTCGGCACCCCCACATTAGCACTAATGATGTAGCGCCAACGCAACAATGTTGCATCAGCACTACAGCCATTATAGGATGGCGCTGTGAATGTTGCGATCGTACTATAAGTAATACAAATAACGGACAAAAATGAATGGGTAGCATCCTGGGTTGTGTGCTTTGGAAGAGGGGACTATTCATACATTCATTCACTAGATTTACATACTGCTTTTTTATTTTCAAATTTTGGAATAACTGTATAAATATAATGAGAAATGCAAGCTCTTTTCACTGCTACCTGTTTGGGTGTCTGCTGACCTCCTTGACATTTTTCAACAGTGTCTATAGAATCAAACACCACAGAGAAAAGAATAGAACTTGCAGCCTGTATGTGGTAATGAGCACAAGACCTTCTTTCTATAGAACGTTTTTTGAAAAGTCTTGGACAAAGATGTCTGGATTTCGTATGTTCAGATAAGGTATCATCTATCTGTATAACATAAAGCAGGAACAGTAGCAAATGCCTGCATCCTAGGCAGTTCTTTTGCTTCATCAGAAGAATTACCTTGGATGCCACTGTAATTTACCATGAAAAATAAGTATGATCCTAGCACCCCACCCCTGCTCTGGTGGAGGGTGCGTGGACCCCTGGCAAATGTCTGCATCTACTGACTCCAAATATATTGATTTTTGCTCTTCCTCTGCACTCCGGTCAAGAGGGTATTCTAATGCTAGGCAAGTTTCGCTCTGTATTATTTTATAAAGGGAAAGGTTTCCCCACGACCGAATGGTCTAGTCGTGACCGACCGTAGGGGGCGGTGCTCATCTCCGTTTCTAAGCCTGTAGAGCCGGCGTTTGTACTGAGGACAAGCTTCCGTGGTCATGTGGCTGGCATGACCATAGGCCAAGGTGCACGGAACGCAATTATGTTCCCACCGAAGTGGTACCTATGGTTGGCAGGAGCTGGGACAAGCGATGGGAGCTCACTCCGTCGCGCAGTCTTGAACTCCCAACCTTCCGGTCAGAAAGCCCAGCAGCAGAGGTTTAACCCACTGCGCCACCACATCCCTTTATTATTATTTTTATTTTATTTTATAGACTTTTATTTATTTTATGGACTTATTCTATAGCAAACCATAGAGAAGCTGCAAATGACCTTAAAAAGGCACATAGTTGTCACCAAGTAATATTCCCCTCAAATTCAAAGCCCACTTACTTTGTTTCTCAATGGAACTTGAAAGTGAATGTGTTCCAGGTAGCAGCCCTAAGGGTGCTGCATATTCAGTTTCTCTTTCTTAATTGTATAAAGGGAGAATAAAATGACTCCTGTAATTCACTAGAACCACACGTATGTGGTTTATGTACCTTCTTGAAATTGGAGCCTAAAAACGTATTGGCCACCAAGTGTTTATGACAGTGGGGAAGTCTAATGACCAATGATCTGGGCACCTGTCCTGAGCTAAGAGCAGTCGGAAGAACCTCTGACTGCCCAGCCATTCTGGCAGGTACAGAGCTATGCCAATTGCCGCCATAGGCTTCATTACAAGTGCCACCGAATTGCTTTATTTTGGTTAATGATCTTACCTGGCAGCTAAGTTTAACAGGGGCCATATTTTGAACTGAGCAAGGGCTGAAGGGCCAGCAGCAATGTAGACACTCCACTCATACCTTCATAAACCAAGGCGGTTCTTTAACCCTTTCTGTCCAATGTGAGCAACAGCTGAAGCTGAGTCAGAGTTCTCCACTTTTTGCACCTCAGCTGTTTGTTCTCATTGGTCTACTTATTGGTTCCGATATGGAAGCCAGCAGCTGAGCATAAGGGAAGGACCGAGTTTTTGTTGCTGTTCATGATGGAGAAGAGAACCCTTTGGCTGTGCTTCAGCTTGAGTGCAAGTGGCTGGGATGCATGGCAGTGTGGGGTGATTTGGGATCATTACATGTGTATCTCCTTGGGTCAGGTTGTAAACGTACAGTATCTGCATTTCCCTAATACAGAGTTTCTCTCTTTTAGAATATAGTCATGCCTAGAACGAACACATGTATTGTGTTAGGAAGCTCCAGCTCTTCACTACATATGCAGAGCCTGACCAAGATCATACACTGTGCTTTGGGGTCTGAATCAACTCCAGTTGTAAGCACCAACACAACAGACTTCCTTAGAGATTCATAGGGCAAAGTCACCTGAGTCACTGAAAGTCAGGACTGCCTGCTGTGCTCAGAACTGGCTTCTTATTCCTTTGCTATATAATCCTCTTTTTTGTCAGAAAGTTGTATGTAAGTAATAATAAATATTCACAATCCATTCAGGGTGTACATTTGCGACTAATTTAATAGTAACAGATGCAGCCCCGTGTAACGCTGCGCTGACTGGGAAGGAGGTTAGGATCTGGCCTAAGATGCCAAGGTCAGTCCCATCTCATCCCCATCTCAATCCGCCCATCAGTCCATCCAAAAGGTCCCCATGCCGCCCTCCCACCATGCTGGCCTGCCTTGGCTGGAACAAACTCCCCTCAGTCGGGTCCAGCTTCAGATCAAGGAGACCAGCGTGCATCCTTGCACCAGCGCACCTGGCTCCTGGGTAGTCATGAAATGCTTTACAGAATGTTCGCAGCACTCCTGGCCTGTGCAAGGGCCTAGTGTCAGTCGAAGACAAGATAAGGATTGTGTTCTTAGACTTGTATAATCACCAGTTCCACAATCCTTTGGATTATAACAAGGAAGATAGATTACTTTTCTACTACAATAGCACCAGTAATGCCAACATTCATACAAACTCAAGTGTGTAAAATTAGGTCCCAAGTAAGAAGTCCATTTACCCTCTTCCCACTTCTCTCTGTTACCACCAGACAGGCCTATATCATATTCTAAGACATAAACAAAGTCTTATAAAAAGCAAAGTACTCTGGAAGTGCATTACCACACAATAGATCTTGCAGTGGTCTGACAACCAGCCTCCACTAAGAGTTAAATGGACCACATATTGTGAAATGGCACATTTTCCTTCCAACTTGCCTCTCTCTCTTGATGTTACTTTTCCTCACTTTTGCTCTTAAAACGAATGCTGGGTAGTAAGAAATATTTGGGAAAGCTGTGTCAGATTTCTGTCTGATGATTATAGATGCTCATCTGTGGCCATTTTGTCATTGTTTTTCTATTTACTGTTTTAGAACATAAGTAAGGAATGATCCTGTAGGATAAAATATTGTCCCTTTGAGAATTTAAAGTCTTGCAAATATTGTTTCAGTTAAAAGTACAGAATTGTTGGCTGTCACCTTGACCTTAGCTCTGGTTGCATTCTTGATTACCCCGAATGTGTGTTGGGGAGATGAGCTTGCAGGAGCAAGATTAGGAAATGGTGTTTTGTTTTTGTCTTTTTTTTTTTCCTTTTATGATGTTTGATGAGACTAATGAATTGGCATCCAGAATGAAAATCAAACGAGCCAAGATGTCGCTTTAGATGGTGAAATATGGTCTAGAATAGAGAGGAAGAGCTGTGAATTGTCATAGATAAGGGTGGCCATATTTTCAACTGAGATACAGCTAATTGTGGAGAAAAATAATCTCTTGAAATGAATGACATATTGGCCTACTAGGGGTTTCTCTCCCCTAGTAAAAATATTTACATGCACTTGGCGTGTCTGGTCTGTTTTGTTTGAAGGAGGAAAATGAAACCCTTTAACCTGGATATAATGCACGAATAGCTTCAAATAGTCACAAAAAAATTAAAGAACAATTTGGTAATTAATCTTTCCCAATGTTTTTGAATACAGTCATCTGTTGTGGACTAACCTCAGCCACTGCTCAACCACCTTTGCCTGGAATGGGCAAGAGTACTGTACTATAGCCAATGGAATGCAAATAAAATGGTAAGAACATACCAGTCCTGTTGCAGCCCAGTTGTACAGTCAATAATATCTGTGTACAGAAAGATAGTCCCTATGAAATAGGCAGAGAAACTATTCTGAACATTGTGTAAATATTGATAGCATAGAAAGGGAGAGCATATTTTGTGTCTAGTGTGGAAAATTGAGGTTTGTTAGCTATGTGAGGATTTTAAAATGTTGATGACTAACAGAGCTTGCAGGTAACATTGCATGCATGGTTTCTCCTTCTGGGGCCATTGAGGAGGAAATAACTCCTTATAAAAATTTCAAAGAGGCTGAATGCTTTCTATATGCTGTAGGGTTTGACTAATTCTAAAGAGTTCCATGCATGCCATCATAGGAAATTGTACTCCTTCCAATAATCCCTATTATTATTATTATTATTATTATTATTATTATTATTATTATTATTATTTTCAAAAAACACTCGCCACACAATTTCCAAGTAAACTGAAATCTGGTAAGCAATTATGGTAACAAAAACAAAAAGCCACTCCTGTCCACTGATATTTGCAAGTTACAGGTATTGCTCAGACTTTCTACAACTTTGTCCTATGTTTCATGGTATTTCTGTGGCAGGTGCTTATGACAGACAGTAGTAGAACCATCACTGCAACAGTGTGCTGAGTGTTGTGGAAATGCTATGAATTCTTAACAAATCAGTGCGCTGTTAACATTCCAAAAGTAACAAGAGTGAATGCAGCCTTAACAGTGCTGATACTTTATCAAGTTCCGTTATGATACAAGAAGGCAAACAGAGTGTCAAGAGTTTATGTAAATCATTGCAACTTATGTTTTTTTTCACATAGCGCAAAGCAGTATATGCTGTGCTCTTACGGATTGTATTGTTTCTGCATATAAGAAATTATGCATGAAGTATCGTTATTAAATTACTCGTAAATTACATGTCTCTTTTCACTATAGCAAGAGGATGCAAATTGGGGCGTCTTCATTCGCTGTGCCAATCTTGTAGAATGACTTACCAAGGGAACTTGGGTAGACATTCTAGCCCTAAGTAGCTTTTGGCTACAATCCTATCCACACTTTTCTGCCCCATTGACTATTCTGGAAAGTCCTTCTGAGTAGACATGCATAGGATTGGGCTCTTTGTTACCAGCTTTTGTTCTCTATACTGACATGCTTCCTTTTTCTTTCCTTTTTTACTTGGTGGTTTTCGCTTTTCAGTGCTTTAAAAAAAACTTCTGTTTGCATGGCAGAAGTTTAATTTATGAGCATGAGCATTCTTGTGGTGCCACATTGTTGGAACCCAGCTGTGTTTTTTTTTTCTTTTGTTTTAAAGAGACCATTGAAATACCTTGCTTCTAGGGCCTCCGTTGTATTCCTTTTTGATAAACATTCTCAGCTTTGCGTATGGTCTTTTTTATAATGTCATGCATTGTTTTTAGCATGACAGACAGCCTAACCCTAACCAGCACCAGTGCAGCAGGGCTGTACATCCTATGCTGGACGTGAGCAGGCTGGAGGTCTCCTCTAAGCAAGAGGATGTTTGACCCCGAAAAAAGCCCCAGCCTGTGCAGTGAGTCTTCTTGGACCTGCGCCAGCAAAATCACTGCGGCATGTCTGAGCAGCCTCGTGATGGCAGATCTGGCCTGGGTAGGGGGATAAGATACGCTGTGTGCCAGCACTGCTGATCCTGCCTCCCTCTGGGCCTGATCCATCCACCCCTCCTCCCATCTGTGCCCTCCCCCTCTCCTTACACCCCTCTCTGCCTTCCCCTGCCCCTGCACTGCCTTAACCTTCTGAGGCTCATGTTCCTTTGTGCACTGGCGCCAGCAGGATGGCACAAGCCTGCTCACTCGTGCCCCCATCCTCCATGCTGTTGCAACATGCTTTATGGTAGATATAGGGGTGTGTGTGTGTGTGTGTGTGTGTGTGTGTGTGTGTGTGTGTGTGTGTAAAAGTATTATTTCCTGAAGTAGTTTGGAAAAAATGAAGTTTGGGAAGAGTAGAGAGAGTGCCCTTATTTATCACTGGTTGTGTACACACCTTGTTTTCTGCAGGAATATTTAGTGTACGTACATAGTTACATGTTTTTCAAGGTGATTTTATCAGCATAGATTGCAGTTGAAATCCATTGTGCTGCAGTGTTATTTGTGTGATTTGAATGTTGCTTTCCGTAAACAGATTGTAAAGAAGCTAAATGTGACTCTTCCGTTTGCAAATGTTGCAAGGAAAGAGCACATTAGCACAGCTGTGTAAATCTCATAGCTTGTGGCTCCTAAGAACACTGCGAGGGCCCTGGCAGCACTTGTGTGGCTCCTCTCTGCAAAGCTGGGCAGAGGCAGGAGAATGCATGCAGCCGATTGGCTGCAGGTTTCACAGGGGGCGTGGAGCAGCTGTTGTTGAAGCTCCTGTGAGCAACCAACTTCCGTCTGCGCCAATCGTGCAAGTGGGGAGAATGCAGAGTGGACCTGTCATCATTTTGCTGTGCTCTTCGCTCCTGCCATAGGATCAAAGGTCTGCCTGTTAGCTTTCTGGCTGGCCTGCTTAAATAGAGCTTGACCGCCTGGAATCAAATGGCCTTTCCCTTACCAGTGTTTGCAACCAATGTGGGCGCAGACCAAAAGTTGGAAAACGGCAGACATATATACAATTACTCGCTTATATTGGGGGATTTAAATAATTTTCATAATCTTTAGATTTATACATGGTTTCTTCCATTCTTCAATATACTCTATTGTTTTCATGCTGCCCTGGATGCCTGGGCAAGCAAGAATAATAGAAAGTATAAAAGAATGTTTTTATTCACCATGTAATTAATCTGTGGAACTCCTTGCCACAAGAGGTGGTGATGGCGTTTGCCTAGCACCCTTTAAAAGGGGATTGGACAGATTTGTGGAGGAAGATCAATGCCTTTTGGTGGGGGGAGTGAAGGATGGGGGATTTTCTTTTTCTCACCCGGTATCATTTTTAAAAACGCTCCAGACCTCTAGGAGGTGCATTTTTCCATGGCTGGGACTGATGTTTTTTTTTCCAGACCTGCAGCAGGGTCTGCGGAGCCTGTTGGGCTTTTGTGGGGCGGTGGGAGTTAAGCGTTAGGCTACCCACCTCCACATGGGGTAGCCAGGGTGGGGGCCGGCGTACATCTGAAGTAGGCAAGGTCAAGGGGTAAGCCAGGACTGGTCTGACAACACCCAACTGGGTTGAGATGCTGGCTGGCGAGTCCTTTGGCTGGTTTATGCAAAGGCCAAACCAAGACTTTGCCTGGGTAACTTGGTGCTGGCCAGCTGCCTCGACCTTTTGGGGTTTGCTGGGATAGGCAAACTCAACCCTGGGTTGGGTGGTGCCTGGAGCTAGGATGTCATGCTCATTTTGGTCTGGGGGAGGTAAACAATCAAACAGCTACTTTTTCCCCCAGTCAAGTAGCTGCCAGCATGCTTGGGGTTTGTTCCCTAGTGAATTTTTCCCTGCTCCAGGTTAAGTTTTATTGTGATTTTATTCAATAAATGATAATCATCCCAAGCCTCTGTCTTGCAAGCTTAGTGGGAGATGCCAACATAATTGCCCACTGTCAGCCAAGCAGGAAAGCATTAGAAATAGGTATTGTTGTGTGTTTCCTTCTAGGTAACAAGTGATGGTTATGAAACACTGTGTTCACATTTAAGTCCCAAGAACAGTTTACTTAATTGGAGAAAGAAGTCCTAGTCCCAAATAATGTGATTGATTTTTCTGCTACAATGGGAGTGAAAGAAAGTTCTCTCTTATTATATAGCCACCACTTGGCCCCTATGCAGTGTCAGAAAATATTCAGGGCCATCATTTTCAGGAAGATACAGTAATGCAAACATCAACCTCAGTTTGGGTGGGAAAGAGAGGGCTGTCAACAATACTATCTTGGCAGAAATAATTGCAATAGCATAAAAGGTTACAGAAAAGACTTACAGGGAAGCTGAGATAGCATTTTTCCTCTTGCAGTCCAGCTATTGCATTATCTTCAAAAGCAGCTACTCCCCTGGCACCTTTTTCTGGCCACCAGAGGGCGCTCCAGGAGCAGTACATACCAAAATCCAACCTCTGTATGCTGGTTTTCCTTATTTGTGAAGCAGAATTTGAAAATCTAGATCTTTGTTTTCTATACCACACGTCCTGGAGTCCATGAAGAAAATTGGGTTCTAGTTACTAGGTTGCAAAATGTTAGATGTTATAATTATCCAGCAAATTTAGTCCTACTTTTTCTTGTTGGCTCTACTTTCTATATTATGCGTTTTTTTTCTGGTTTTATGCTAATCTGATAGCTAATCTGTCCAGTTTTGGTTGGCTCTTTCTCTTGAAGAGAGGTCTGAGTAATTGTCCTACTTTATTATTGTGAGAAAATACATTTTCTTGCTGCAGCTGGTTTATGAAAAGGTAATATAATTTGGAGTACATTGTCTTCAATGAGAACTGGATTTCTAGAAGTTTTTTTTCCTTCCGCTGGTTAAAATTGTAAAGGAAATTGAAATTTTGATGATTCCAGTATTTAGAATGAAGAAGGAACAATGTTTTAAAGCTGTCACCAAGGTTCAGGCAAACACTTGAAGGTTCCCCCACTCTTCACACAGTGGTGTCTCTATAGGGAGGGCAGAGCTCTAAGTTTTGCAAGAAGCCTTACCTTGCAGTGGAAATCACTCCTCTCCTGCTCCATTTTAGCCAATCCTCACAGGGAAAAGCAACATCTTGGCGTTGCTTACTGGCTACAGCAGCAAGGGAGAGGGGGGATTTACATGACAGGGTAAGGCTCCTTGCAACACTTAGAGCTCTGCCCTCCCTGTAGAGACGCCACTGCCTTCACGTGCTATAGTAAGGAATATAACCATAAATCAGGGGTTCCCAAATTTTTTGGACTGGTGGCTCCCTTGACCTACTGGGCCAATGACCACAGCTCCTCATTACAGCTATGATCCTATATGTTGTATAAGGTGGTGGGTTTTCCACAAGGATTCCACAGCTCTTCTGGCTGGTTTCTGTGGCTTTCCAGGGAGCTACAGCTTGGGAATCACTGCCATAAGTTATTGCAGCAGTCGGTATCCTGCAACATGGGATAGTATAGCTAAAGTATCCATGCTAGTTGCTACATGTATTGGCCTTTAAAGCCGTTATCCTTTGAACATTCCCTTAGATATGAGGGAAGTGGCTGAGCCAACATTTATACAATTAAATACAATTTAATTGTATACAATTAAATGATCAGTCCTGATCGCATTTCCAGATTATGCCAAGCCTTTCAATTCAAGGGAAAAGCAAGGAGGCAGCTGCTTTTTCTAGGCAGCTGTTGAGCTTCAGAATGGCCTTGCTGGAAAAGGGCATGTTTTATTAGGACTGTGAGTTCCTTAGTTTCACTCGTGTCTTTTGAGTGCATCAGGAAAGATTATTTAAAAATAGCCGCTTTTAAAATCTGCCTTTTAAAAGTTGGGTAGCTCAGCAGATCTAAAGGGGGTGTGTGTGTTTGTGTGTGTAAACACAGACACAGGTGGACTTGGGGAGAAGCGCAGGTCCTGGCCTGCGTTCTGATCTGATTTCATGCAATATGGTTATGGGACAGGTTCAGTGAGAGGTCAAAGGGATGTTCATGAACATGCTGTCCTTTTTCTCTTCAAATCCGTTTTTCAGTTTTCCTCTGGTATTTATATTTACTTTATATTCCTGCTAAAGAGGAAGGAAGCACACCAGGGAATAATGCTGTGCTTGTAGATGCTTTCCTTTCCTTTCCTTTCCCTTTTGACTTAATTCCTGCAGACGCAGGAGACTCAATAATTCTCAGTCTTAAACCTGCTAGCACTTCTGCCAGGAGCCACCGTGTTTCCTGTATCTCTCAGACACTTCCTAGGCTGAAGCCAGTAGACCTCTGGCAGACTAGTTGACCCTTTCCCTGAAGATTAATATCGTAGCCCTGTGCAGGTTTATCCATCAAACTCAAAAGGGCTTATTCTCAAGTAACATGGGATCGTAGCCCTAGACAAGGTGAGCAGTCTCCCAATCAGCCTGTTTGCACCAAGCGCAAGAGTAAGCAGTGTGTAAGCAGTGTGATGGAAAGTGAGCATGCTTTCAGACATCTCGGCAGTAGCTTCTATAACACAGTGTGTTGGGAAGTTCAAATGCCCATTGATGACTTCTGGGAACCTTTCTGGGACTTCCATTTCCTGTGTATTTGTTCCTGATTTTCCACTCTGCCTTTTCCCTGTAAAAGAAAAGCTCAGGCAGAATTGCAGAACCAAAACAATAATGCAAACAAAATAAGGTCATTCAAAAACATACCCGAAACATTAAAATGTCAGGGAAAGAGAAAGAGAAATCACGGCAAGGGCCATGCCAAAAGCTGGCCTAAGCAAAAGTCTTTAACTTATAGCAAAAGGCCATTGAAGAGGGGGCAAGCCTCATTCTGAGTTCACCACAGAACAGGTCCTTTCCCTTATGTTTGTAATACAAAATGTGCAAATCTGATGTTACCTGATCTGGTGACACACTGCTTGCACAAGAAAACTTAAATTTAAATTAAGTTTCTTCATTAGGTCTGCTTAGTACCATCCAGTGCAGTTGTCCTACGTAGTAAATAAATGGCCTGGTCAGTCGGGCATCAAGGAGAGCTTTCTACCTGGTAAAGAGTTTGCAACCTTTTCATAGAGAACTGTGCCAAGCAACCATTACTTACATCTTCATAGCTGTGAAGATAGGCAATTCATTCTATGTGAAACTGCCCTTGATGGCTGAAGCCCTGCACAGGGCCGAGGTATTAAACTTCAGGGAGAGGATTAACTAGTACTTTTCCAACATTCCAACTCTAAGCATGTTTGTTAGTATGCTGCTTCTGTACCACCTGAAGATTGAGTCATCAAGGACAGAACTACTGACACATAAGCAACCCTTCCACTCAGAGCAACATGAAGGCTTATTCTAAACTATTGCAGAATACAGAATATCTTCCGGAATTTAGTGCAGGAGGGCAGTTGGGGAGTCTTCAAGCGCATTGTTCCTGCACCATGGTGGCAAGGCTTTTTGTACAACATAGCCTTTCATCCCTTTTGCTGCTCAGTTGCCTTGGAATTTTCCAACACTAAATGAAAGACATTGAGAAATGCACATGGACATTAGGAATGCAGGCAATCGCGAAACAAATGTGTGGAGAAGCTGGAACACTTATTCCGATTCATATAACCCTTCCACTAAAGCAGTGGTTCCAAAACTTTTTACCTCTGGGACCCACTTTTTAAAACAATACCAGCAGGACTCACCTAGCTTCATTCCATAGGGCTCAATACATTTTCCGTGACAGCTATCTGCTTATCAGTTTCACAACCCACCAAAATTGGGGTCGTGACTCATTGGTGAATCTCACAGTTTGAGAGCAGAGGCACTAAAGCAGTGTTTGTGGGTCGGGACCCAGTGTCAGGTGGGTTGCGGAAAGCTGGCAGCAGCCATCTCAGCTTGGGTGACATTCATCTTATTTTGCTTGTGTAAAGGTCGTAAATATACTTTTTAATTTCCTGTTTCTATAGGAAAATGGCTGCGAAATAATCCAGTTTATTGCTGCATTCTCCGGAAAGCAGCAGGCTCTGGAGTCATAATGATGGCATGCCGTGCTTGATGATGTCACTTCTGGTCATTACATCACTTCCAGGTTAATGACATCACTTCCAGTGGGTCCCAGACAGATTATCATTCTAAAAAGTGGGGCCCGGTGCTAAAACGTTTGAGAACCACTGCACTAAGAGTGCAATCCTAAACTGGGGTTAGGACGGCATAAACTAAGCCAGCAAAGTTTGGCCAGCACAAGGGCCACCATAAAGCATGTTTGGATTACTCTCGGAGTCAGGGAGGATGACTCACATCTGTGTGCTGGCCTCTCTGACTCTGAGAATGGTCCAAACATACTTTACGATGTCCCTTGTACTGGCAAACTTTGCTGGTTTAGCCTGTGCCGGCCTAACTCAGTTTAGGATTGCGCACTTAAGTACATAAAGCTCAAAGTAAATGTTCAGAAGCTGTGGTTCTTTTAGCCACTGAAAGCACAATTGTAACGCCCTGACTCTGAGAGTGGTGCAAACGCGCTTTATGGTATGTATGCAACACTCCTGGGCCGGCACAAGTGACTTGTGCCATCCTAACTCCAGGTAAGGATCGTGCCCTGATTCTGCTTAGGAAGAGAAACTTTAGTTCTGAAGTTATTTTCAAGGATGTATTTCCTGGATTGGATTGTGATACAAATAATATACAAAATTAGCCATCCTTGTTTGTTTGTAGTTACTATGGCACTTGCTTTGTGTGATGACGACATAACACTGAAATCTTCAAGAATATATTTATAAAGTGTAACTGAATATCTTGATTTATTGCTATACATTATTAAACCTCAAGTACAGGGATTGTATTTTCTGAGCTATTTTCTCTAAAAATATGAGTGCCTTTGGTTTCTGCACAATAATGCAGAGGTCTAAATACAGGAAATAAAACGTTCCTGTTTACTAAGATGTTGATGGTTTATATTCTTTAACATTTATTTCATTTTTTTCTTATTTCTCTAAGATCAACACATACCGTAAAGTATTCCTATATGACCTGGACTTGCACACTGGTGCAACCCATCTCTAAGGCTGGGTATATCTGTTATTATTGCATTAATCAAATGAAGGCATTTATACTTTTTATATATACCAACCGGTACAAATTGGTATGCACTGACTATCTTATGCATAATATATTCCATATTCGAGTAAGCTTAGTCTTGCTGCAAGTGGAAGGCTTGCATTCGTTTCAGTATTTCCATGCGCAAACAGCCCGATCCAAACTAAATGCCTATGCAGCAATACAGCAGGACCAATGTGGGCTATGCAGAGGCGTTTCTACAGGGATGGCAAAGCTCTAAGTTTTGCAAGAAGCCTTACGTTGCAGTGGAAATCACTCTACTCCTCTCCTGCACCGTTTTAGCCGTTGCTTACTGGCTACAGCAGCAAGGGAGAGGAGGGATTTACATGACAGGGTAAGGCTTCTTGCAAAACTTAGAGCTTTGCCATCCCTGTAGAAACGTGCTGCATCCTGTGGGGGATTTTTGCCTGCTGGAGGTCTTCTTGGGTTAACAGGATATTTTTCCTCTTGCCCCTGGTTAAGCCCCAGCAGCTGCAACATGTCAGCTCGGGCCTGTGCCAGCGGTATTGCTGGTGCAAGACCAAGTTGATCAGTGCAGGAGGATCAGGCTGGGGAAAGATAGGGTACAGCATGCACCAGTGCGGCCAGTCCCACCTCCGTCTTGGGCCTTATTCACCCTCCCCTGCCCAGCATGTGCATGTTCCTGCATGTATATTTACTGAATGTTTCCCAAACTGTGGGTTGCAGTTGGTGGGCTGTGGAACTGACAAGCTGATAGCTGACAAGGAGAATGTATTGAGCCCTATAAAAATGAAACTGAGCTCTGTGGGCGCAATCCTAAGCAGTGCCGGACTGGCGAGGCCAATGGGCCAGCGAAATAGCAGGCGCAGATCCGAGGAGACCGCACGGCCCGAATCAGGGCTGCGCAGCCTCCTTAGCGGGCTTAGGATGCAGCTCTATGGCCACCTCCCTCCCCCCCCCACCAATCCCCGTGCCGTCTCGACACAGCACTTCGCTGTTGCGTCAGCACTTCGCACCAAATAGGATGGTGCTGTGTGTGTGTTTACTCATGAGTAGGCAGATGTACCAAGTCCATTTTGAAAGGCAGGCAAAGGAGAAAAGAATGCCACTATAATGGTCCCAATCTGATGAACAGAGCCTCCCAAAAACATTTGAGAAGTTAGTCCCCCCTCCAATATGACAAGGAAAATGTATTGAACAGTGCGCCTTGGTGCTATCAGAGGCCAGGCAAAGGGGGAGCACAAGGCCACTAGAATGGTCCTGATCCAATTAATGTGGAGTTCAACAAATGCTCCGAAAGGCAGTCCCAACACATAAAAGTCCCATAAAAGCAGACTCTTGAGCATCTGGTAAAGGGAAACATATTTAGTTTGTTAAAGCTAGATGGGTCTTGATAGAGTATCATTTCAAAAAGTGAGTCCAAAAAGTTTGGGAACCACTGTATTAACTGAAGAAGAAAACGAAGTGGATTTTGAGACTTTTCTCAAGACTTTGTTGAGTGTAGTCTAATTGCATCTTTAAATTCTTTCATAAGGCAAATGCAAAAAAGAAAAGCCAGCTTTTAAACCATATTTAATTCAATATTTCATTAAATATCTGGCATTCCAATGAACTGGGCTCTCGCTGGGAGTAGAACTGTGAAATTTGTCAACAGCTGAATCTCACAGATTTGGAAAATGTTACTCTTCTTAATGAATAAGAATAAAATCTACAGAAACAGCTTCACATTTTACCAAATAAGCTGAATTCTGCGTGAACTGTTAGAGGAGCAAAACCTCTTACCATTTTCTAAAGTGATAAGGAAAGTTGTCCAATTCAGCTCAAAGAAGGAGAATGTTCTAATTCTACAAATAACTAGTTTCCATTTTTCCCCCTTTGAACTGCAATTGATTCTGATTTCCCTTGACAAATTAAATGTCAGGCATCATTAGGATTGCTTTGTTTCATGGTAAATTTGTGAGTAATGACTCCCACTCAAATCAGTAGCTATCAGTTTTCATGGAAAAAGTCAAAGTCCAGAACAGACACAGAACAAACAAGAAATATTTTGATGTCATTCGTTTTTTTGTTGTTAAAAAAAAAAAAAGGTTTGCTGTGATCAGACACTCTGAGGCCACATAGAGCACAGCCTAACGTGGAGTTAGGCCAGCACAAGTTAGACCAGCAAAGTTTGGCCAACACAGTAAAATACGTTTTACTGTAAAATACACAGTAAAATACGTTGGACCACTTTCGGAGTTAGAGGGGCCAGCACACAGACATGCACCATCCTCCTGACTCTGAGAGTGGTCCAAAAGTGTTTTACGGTGTCCCTTGTGCCCGCAAAACTTTGCTGGCCTAACTTGTGCCCGCCTAACTCCAGGTTAGGATTGCGCACTTAAATTCATTGAGGCTGCAATCCTATGCATTCTTTCCTGAGAGTAAGGCTCAATGAACACAATGGGACTTGCTTTTGAGTAGATATGCATAGGATTGTGCTGTAATTTACTTTGCCCTGCTCAATGTTAGTTCTGTAAGCTATGAACAGACAAATAAAGCTAACTGTTAATAGGCCAAGTTACAGCTGATGATCTGAGAACTGCACACAATGTCCCCATGTTCAAACATAATGGGAAACCATGGTTTCCTGCTTAGTGAACCACAGTCTTCCACATTCCTTTCTCCCATCCCTTCTTTTCTTTTAAAAGCAAGAGAAGAGGGGAAGCTTTTTCCTGCACCTTGAAATAAGCCAGAGTTCTGTGTTATATCTGTACTTGGTAACTATTGAAGCCACAGGTAGGGAAAAACAAAACTAGGATCAAACCATGGTCTCAGATCCTAGTTTATTTTGTAAGAGTAGTCTGAATTGTCACAATTTGAATGTAGCATGAAACTGTGGCTTATTTCAAAGTGAAGGTAAATACTTCCTCTCTCTTGTGAACAGAAGTGTGTAGTGCTTGAACCCACAGCTCACAGACAGGGCTGTCCCCAGGAGTGCCCCCACCTTCCCCACAGGGTCCCTCACTCACCATACAGCCATGGTGAAAAGTCATTGCCATATGTTTCCGGCAGGCCCATTTGGAGCCACTGGGAGGCAGGGCCAGGTGGGATGGCCCAGTGAGCAACCACACCACTTCCCACATTGGCTTACAGCCCACGGAGGTTCTGGTTGCAGCAGCAAACAATCTACTCACAGCATCAGTGGGGGGAACGGGGGCAAAGCGCAGTGTCCAATGTGACAACATAGGCCACATTGGCTTAAGTGCGGCCATGCTCACAGAATTGTGTTCACATAGTAAAAGAACTGGTTTCTTGTTGATTCCTGAACTGGATCAATGTGCTTTCTTCCATTCTTGGGTCAGCCACAAAATTCAGTCGGTGGTCAAGAAACATACCCACTAGCATATCTCTTAAAAACCTTTATAGCCTTTGGTTTTTAACCATTTCCTCAATCCTTAAGCATCTTGGTATATGCAGATTTTTTAGGTTTCAAGAATGCATACTATTATAAATGTGTTGGCCAGTTCCTCCTCTTCCCTCCATACGTGTTGTGTTTCAACACTTCTGTACCTTCAATATTCTGTAAGCTATGGAAGAATAAGTCTGGAAAGTTGACAAGGGTGGGGTGTGTGTGTGTGTGTGTGTGTGTGTGTGTGTGTGTGTGTGTGTGTG
>JAJKFI010000089.1:4246839-4337335 GCA_029204185.1 Lerista edwardsae
CTCTCTCTCTCTCTCTCTCTCTCTCTCTCTCTCTCTCTCTCTCTCTCATTCATTCATTCATTGTTTCACCAGCAGGGGGCCTAAGATGTAAGATAATATCAGCAGAACAATTTCCTTTTTCTTATCTCCATCCCTGCCCCCAACATTTACCTTTGACTCACTTTCTTTTAAGCATCTAAACACTTCACTTGTGTCAAAGTACTGTCAGTATACAACTGGATTTTTTTGACTGTTGAAGAATCACAGCCTAGTGGGCTCTCTCTGCCTCTAACTGCCAATATTCAAAAGACACAAAAACTGAACTTCAGCAATTTTTAAGACATTTTAGTGCTAATCCTACTATGCATTACAATTCCCTAATCTCTTTTCTGTGTAGTTTGCCTTATACTTCAACAACTACATGTAGCAAAAGAAAAAAAAGTTATGTTCCTATGTCATTGTTTCTAAAATGGCCTCATGTATGTGACATCTGGAAAGCCAGCTGGAAGTTGTTAGTGTAATTTCAGAACAATCTGCGACTTAGACTTAATAGTTGGCTTCTTTAATTGTGCAAAGAAAGCACTAGTTTAAAGTGTGCTTTTGTGGCTATGCGAGTTGAAGATGGCATGTTCCAATTTGTGCATATTAAAATTGTAGCTGCTGTGCTTCTGGCGGTATGCTGGCAAATGTCTTGTCTTTGCTACAATCTAATCTTCTGCATCCTTTCTGTATGTTCCCATATTTAAATATGCAGCAGGGATATTAAAGGTACATTAATTGGATGGCCAAATTCATCACCCATCGCAGCAGCCATCATTTTAACGTAACATGTCAATTTCTTTTTAGGTAAAATAATTTTAATTCTAATATCCCCTTTCTAATGCATAGGTTCCTTCCCCCAGTGTTACATGGGCCGCCCAAATCTGCGCCCGCAAAATCGTGGATGCAGATCGGAGAAGTCCCATAGGGGTGGCTGGCGCACCACATGGGGTAAGGGGAATAAAATGCCTTACTCCGAGTTATGCCCCAGCCCGTTCCTAAACTGTTCTGGATCCAGCACAGGCCAGTTGGCATGCCAGTACCAGTGCAGGTTAGGATTGCACCCTTAGCACCCAATCCTGTTCTTCCCCCTGCTGCTGCCCCTGTGCCAAAAAAGGGTGTGTTTTCATCCAGCAGTGAAAGGGGATTTAAATCTCCTTATACCTGTGACTTGCCCCTGCTAACTGGGCAAGAGGCACTTTTTCAAGTGGTGTTTCTCTTATATTTAGCAGGGGGAGAGCAATTGGCCCCATTCACCCCTGCGCAGTGTCTTTTCTAGTGGCTGTTGCTGGTGGTGTTCTGCATTTTTTTAGATTGTGAGCCCCTTTGGGACAGGGAGCCATTTAATTTTATTTTATTACTATTTGCCTGTAAACCGCTTTGTGAACTTCATGTTGGAAAGCGGTATATTGATACCGCTATTGATTGATTGATTGATTGATTGATACCTCTGTAAACTTTCTGCTCCATAGTGAGTCTCCTCTGACCTGTGCTAATGCATGGCTGAGGAAAGAAAGGGGATGGGTGGGGTCTGCAGGAAAGGTTGATAGGATCATGACCCGGACAGTTCTGCCCTTTCTCTGCCAAAGTACGCCCTTCAACCACCCCGTCTCTCTTGCTGATGAAGGTAGGACAGCCAGTGACGCTCATGGGAAGGCTCCAGTCTTTCTGCTGGCATCTGCATGCTACTGAGCTCACTGCCAGAAAGAGCTTTATGGTGCTTTTTCAGTAGGTAGCACTGGCAGAATGCAAGTTCTGCCAGTGTTAAAGCCCAATTGGGCTGTTAAGTACGTTTAAAAGTGCTCACATAAGATTGTGCACAATCTAGCTAAATCAGTTTAAGAACCCATTTCGATTTAATTAGTACAGGTTATTATACAGACATCCCTTTAAATGTGATCTTTACTGGAAACGTTCTGGATTTAAATTCACAGGCTATTTGCCCATTCTGCTGTTGTCCTCTAAAGAAAGATGGTGACATCTTTTCCATTGCTTCCCAAGGTGGTATTTAAATATTTTGATTTTGTACAGGAATGCACACTAGCCTGATTTTTATTTTTTTTTGGCGGGCTACCAAGTTTCTTTAACCCATCACTTGGAATGCATGTCTGCAAAAAAAAAGACATTTCTTAAAAATGGAGTAAAAGAGGTTACTGAGAATGCTATGCATTTATCTGCAGCACAACAGTTTATAAGTAAATCAATATGAGCTCTACAGTGAGCCTGAAGCATTAATTTAACAACACTGGTGGTTAATGCCAGATGGCTCTGTTGTAAGAGTTATATGTATGGTAGTCCTGCTTAGCCTAGCAGCGATATTTCAGTACTCCGCCACTGAAGAGCCATTACACTGTGGGTTAGCAAATGGCAATGCATGGGCTCAATTCACCCCAACTCCGAGCAATGAACTACCATGTCACACAAGCTCTCAGAATGAGGTGCAGGTTGAGGGCTCCTGAATTTATGAGAAACTGTTGGCTGTCAGTGTTTCCATCTTCTGTTTTGTATGAAAAAAAATACAATTGACAAGGCACACTGCGCTACTAGTAGGGAATTCACATTCCCCATTGCCCCTCTTCCAAATTCTCGCAGCACACCTGGAAACCATTCTTGTCACACCAATGTGCTGTGGCACAGTGAAAAAGGCTGCTCTAAATGCTCTAGATGGATTCTAGATGGATTTGTATTTCACAGCATAATAAATCCAAGATTTGGGTTTGTTTTCTTAACTGTGATTACTGAACAGTCGCTATGACTATCTGTTAATTACAAAATATTGTCTGGTTCCCATTAATCTTCATGCAATTGTTTCTACATGCAGGAACATGAGGAGAAATTCAGCAGCATTAATCAGATCTAGCACTTGTGGTAGCTATCCATTGATTTTTGTGATTCTCCCTCCGCTTTTCTGAATATGTTAGGAACGAAGCATATCCTCCTAGTGTTGGGGAGGGGGTAGGAAAGGTCTGTATTTTTTTATGCTTCATAATGTTTTTTCTTTCTAAATATTTTCCCTGCTGCCTCTGAGTTCTTTCTAAGAAATTTCCTAAGAAATTGGCTAGGGTATATTGATCTTACAATATAGATTTTAGTAAGTTTATCTCATGTAATAGTTTACCTAGGGAGAGTAAATCGGTCTGGGAAAGATCACACTAGAATACGTGCTGAAATAAAATGCTCCTCTATGAATATTCATGAAGTGATCAAGATATTAAAGTCTCTGTCTTGGGATTTTATTTTGAGAGACAACCTAGGCATGGATTTGGCAGTGATGCGATTCCCATTCATTTCCTGTTGTAGCTGAGAATCCAGTCCTATCCTTCCCCTGCCCTCACTGCTACAGCCAGGCCACAAGCAGGTGTGCGGGGGGGGGGGGATGGTGGATTGGGAGCCTTCAGCAGGGAAAGGGGATTTAAATCTTCTTAGCCCTGCATAAACCTTCTCACTTGCACTAGTGATTTCTCTGGCACAAGTCCAAAATGAGAAAGGGAGTCTGCTGCAGGATCCGACCCATAGGATTGGGCCATAAATTCTTCAGTTATGTTGATACAATGAATTTAGATGGAGATTAGATTTGATTAAAGAGTATTATGTTATATTTGAATGATCATAATGAAAGCAAAAAGTGTTGCCTATTTTGAATATAATGTACATTCTCTGAAATGAGCATACCTCTGCTTCAGCTCACAGTGATCTTAGAGTTTTATCTAAGTAACCTAGGGTGCAATCCTAACCAACTTTCCAGCACCAGGGTAAGGGCAATGCACCTCTGGAGTAAAGAAACAAACATTCCCTTACCTTGAAGAGGCCTCCATCACCAACCCCCAACTTCAGGATGCAGCACATGCCCCATTGGCACAGTTATGTCAGTGTTGGAAAGTTGGATAGGATTCGGGCCCTATACATGTTTCCTAAAGTGAAAAGGTATCTTTCCAGCAGCTGAGTAATAGTTTCCCATTTTAGCATAATAGGGGAAAAATACCTACATTTTTTCAGAAGTACATGTTTACATTGGTCGTTGTCCACATTTGTTTGATAGCCAGAAAGACAATACAAAGCTGTTGTAAACGGAATTTCCTCTGCTGACTGCAATCCTATGCACATTTTCTTGGCAGTAAGTTTTGTGGAATCCAATGGGATTTACTTCTGAGAAAATTTGCATAGGATTATGCATGCTCTGTGATTCAGAACATACTTACTCCTTTCCTCCAGCAGCATTGCACAGAAGAGGCATAGAACAAAACCTTCTCAAAACTCCATAGTAGTTAGAAACCAACCTAAGGCCTGCAGTATTTGTTCAAAAAGACTGATGTGTATGATAAAAAATAAAGACTACACACCACAGTTTCTCGACACAGCTTTACTACAGTGAGAATTGATAGCATATTTCCATATCCAATCCATACAGTTTAGCTTCAGAGCCTTTAGAGTTAATTAGTATTTCATAAATATGCTGATAGTTCTATGGGTCTCTTTTTTTTGTCATGATCTATACTTTTGTAACATTGCAGTCAGCACATCAAGCTGTATTCAAACCTAAAAGTGTGATTTTTGTTTATACGAATCCTAGATACAGTCAATCCTCATTATCCACTAAGGTTAGGTTTCTGGAAATCCTCACAGATAGTGAATTCAAAGACCACTGATACTATGGGATCAATGGGGTTAAGTGCAAGGGGTCCCTTATCTGCCATCAGAAGAATCCAGCAGAGACCTCAGGAAGCCAGAGGAATGTAGCAGGAAGTGCCAAAAGGTCTCTGCACAGTGGATAATTAGGATAGAGGTGCAGATGATGAGGGAAGTTGCAGTTCTGCCCCTCATGGATAAGCGAGATCATAGATAGGGAGGTTGCATGTAAACAGGACTGAGTGTATGCCAGTGAACTGCAGATGGAACTCAGATGAAACTTGAATTAAATAGGAAACAGGTAGTTATGATTATGAAAATAGAGACCTGAATGCAAGTAAACAGGACTTAAAAATTTAAAATTATGGTTGATAGGTCAGATAGTTCATCCTGAGAAGTAGTGTGATATTTGTCAGTGACTGCAACCTCTTGACCAAGACTGCCCAGGTGAAGTGGCTTTAAGACTGCATCTTGATTTCAAAATATATTACTGATTGCATGGAAAATATATATGATCTAAGGAAATGTAGCATATCTGCAGTTCTCAGATGATGTAATGGGTTGTGTGCTTGCTTAGCATTCCTTAATATTTGGTAAAATGCCAAATTTTAGGTATGGATTTAAGATCCCATCCTTCAATCTGCAACATCTGGTCTTAAGAAGCTTTTTTTAAATTGACATTGCGTTGTTTATTGAAGGTTAAAAAAGACCTAAAGAACACAATTAATATCTGAAGCTTTTTTGTGAATTTTCCATTTTGAAAGATTTATGTTTACAGCATATCACAATACCTCTTTATAGTCCAATAAAAGGAATCTCCTTACCTACTTTGGATGTCTCAGAGGTTCATTAGAGGAACCTGAGATTTTGGCTGCTAAGGCAGATTGTTGAGGCACTTGAAGGTACCAAACAATAGTTACTGTGCAGTTGTGGCTACCTGGGGTCATGATCCAGTGGAAACAAACTATCTCTGCCTTAAAAATTATCTTCCCTACCTTCCCAGGTAGGTACATGGAGCTTGGCTGTGGTAATGAGAAGGCATCCAATATATGGCTAATTCCTCTCCAGGTAGCAAACTTGTGCAGAAAACATTCCAAGCTAATGTATAATATAAAGACCTAGGTTCCAGTGGTTAATGAAATAAATTCACTGGGATGGGACATTAGTGCTGATTCTTCTATTTTAGTTCTGATTGAGGTCCTACAAACGTAGCTAGATATGTGACATTTGTTGAACAGAAGCATTGCTTTAAATGAAGCAGGTATTATGTGGCTACTGTGGCTTAATGTTTATTTAGCATGTACCTTGTAAAAGCCTTAGTTTTGCAAATATAGGAATATCACTGTCTACCAGACGTTTTCACTGTTAAGGAGAAATTGTCCTTTTAACAGGAGCTATGATTGGAGATTTAAGCATATTCTTCTCATATTTATAAACAAAGTTGTAGCATTGGAGGAGCAGGTTCTGGGGCTAAGCCCCCAATGATATTTGTATCATTAAACTTTTTTAGTGCAGAGGAAAGGTTAAATTGTTTCTGCTGCAGTAGCTGTTTCTGACTAGTATGTGGAGAGATTCTTTCTTGCCTACCAGTGACAGCTGTAGTAATAGACATTTATAGTATTAGACTGCTCTTATTGTTATGTTATCACAAAACATTATGAGAAATGCTTTATGCTTCTGTGGTTGCGATCTTAGATAACAGCACTCCAATGGCCAAGTTTAGCCATAAAGCTCTCCAGTGGCCAAATTTAGCCATAGCAATACCATAGTTGTAGGTCATCTTAATATGTTTTCAGAAAGTGCAAACAATACCCTATTTTAAAATACAGTACAGCCCCATATCCAAAGACTTGTTTTCCATGGTTTCAGTTATCTGCAGTTCTCAAATTGTCCCATTGCTCTCATAACTCTCTTTGTTTACAAATGCTTTGTTTGCAAAGCAGTGCTAACAGGAAGTGGGCAACAGAGGAAACTGTCTGGAAAAGGAAACAGACAGTGAGAACACTAGAGTTGTAGCTGCTAGAACAGCTATTTTCATCTACTGGTCAGCTGGTATGCCACCAGAGTTTGGGAGAGGGTCTATTAGTAGGGCCATTCAGGGATGTGTGCAGGATGCCTTGTCAAGTGTCCAAAAATTGATGGGATGCCTTGACAATTTTCACACCTTTTAAGTGTACCATGAGATTAAAAATGTTGAAAGTCACTGCATTAGAGGAATGCTAGAGGAGGCACTAGGACAGCGATGGCGAACCTTTTGGGCTTGGCATGTCGAAACTTTGGAAAATGCTTAACTTAAGTCTGCTGGTGTGTCAACCCCTCCCTCCCAAACAAAAAAGAAAATTATTTATATTCATTTATTTAAAGAAAAAATACAGTCGAATCATGTGTCCAATCCTCCCCTTCCTTTATGTATTACATAAACTTCAAATAACTACAAAAATGAAAAATAAGTTAAATAAACTCAGTTTTTGTCAGGTGGTGGTGAACGCTGGTGTGTCACCCAAACATTGTGGTGTGTCACCTTTGACACGCGTGTCATAGATTCGCCATCACTGCACTAGGAGAATGCTGACAGAATGTGAGAACGCTGGACTCTGCTTCCCCACATTCTCACTGTCGCCTTCTCTATTGTCCTTCTAGCAGCTACAAGTCTAGCATCATAATGTATGCATTCATGATGTCCAGCATATCTAATGCATCCTGAAGGAACATTATATAGTTCTCAAATGGCAGCGGGGGGGAAGGCTATCAAAAGTTACTCTTGGATGTGATATGTTTTGGTTTTCCAAATAATGTGTTCACCACTCTGAGGAGCCTTGCAGATTGAGTATAGCCTTAAAAACGTTTTAGTTGACCAAAAACCTGTTGCCCACAAGAAGGTTATAAATGCTTCACATCAGCTCCTACCAGAGTGTATTTACAGAACTGATTGAAAAATATTTGCCTCCTATTTTTTAAATATATTTTTGTGAGAACCCAAGAGCATGGCCCAAAGTAATGATGCAGGTTAGAAAGAAAATGACATTCCCATCTTATTCCCATAGTGTTAATGGCTGGGGTCCAAAAAACCATTAAACTTGTTCTGTGAGCCCAAGGGGCCTGTTTTCCTCAAATCTCATGCCCGCCCTCATATACGCCAAACCCCAGGCAATTATTTGAATCCTGGCCAGAGAATTGTCACTAGTCACTAAACTAGTTACTAGTTTAAAACCTTGTTAAACTTTTTTATAAGTCTTGAACTATGTGTGATTGTTTATAGACGCACATTGGAAATTGCTGCATTTTTCATCAAGGAGAAGTTGAGGGCTAGAAGGCAAATTTGAGAACAAATATAAGAATCAAATGATTTTCCATTTAGGCAGAAACAGAATGACAAAATAGAAATATGATAAATTGAGTTTTAAAAAGTAGATAAGTACCTACTATTTGTACCTTATGGGCAGCCCAACCATTATCTGTGCCGAAACAAGGAGGCCAACTGGCCTACTCATTATCCAGTGCAGCGTTTGGGGCTGGCTGCTGTGCAACCCAGGATAAGAGGAATTACTCCCCGTACCCCGTGTTTCCTGGTAACCATTCAGATAGAGCTCCTTGGATCTGCACCAGCAGAATCGCTGAGGTAAATCCAAGTAGCACAGGGAAGGCCGATGGGCCTGGTGTGGGGGTTTGGATCCGGCCTATGTCAGCTATGTCCTACTCTCCCCCTTCTTGGGCTGGTCCACCTTGGGCTGGTCCACCTGCCAGTCTACACTCCCCCACCCTGCCCAACTCCCTGTGTCAGCCTCCCTTATCTGGTTTTATCTGGCCTTACCTTCCTAGCACAGGAATCCCCAACTCTGGAGTTGGAGCCAATGTGCCTATGGCACATTAGCAACACTCCTGGGTCAGCGGAAGAGGATTGTGCTTCAAGAGGTACCTTTTAAAATTAGCAAAGAGTAGGATTTTTAAATGAACAACAGGAAATGTGTCTTTTATACAACACCATTTGTCTCTGAATCTAGAGATGTTTGGTTTTTTATTTTACATTAAAGATATTCATGGCATTGCTGTGGTGTTATAAAGTGATCTTATTCACATGTACACAGAAGTAGGTATCATTTAATTCAGTTGGGCTAGGTCTGTAACCTAGGTCTGCATCAGAATCCAGCCTTAGATTGCAGTTCTAAAATATTTTCTTGGTAGCAAGCCCAGGGACTCGTATCCCTAGAAATGGGCTTTTAGTGTGAATAGCCTTCACTTCATGTGGCCAGTCTGTCTTTGTAATTTGTAACTTAGCTTCTTCCTCTGCCCTTTCCTTTGATGTGTGGCTTGCCTATTCTTGCGATGTAGCAAAACCACAGCAGCAAAGTACAAGGTCAACCAATGACTCATAATGGAGCAAAGAAGAGAATAAAAGTCTGCCAAATTTGGGACTGATTTGTGAAGGAGCATTTCTCTTACTCCTTGCTAGGTAACCTGGGCTGCTTGGTGTTTTTTTTTTCCCCTTCTGAAATTAATCATGTTAAAGGAGGCTATGGAGAATCAGATTGAAGCGGGAAATAAGAACCCCCTAAGGCAAACTTGGATGTCTGTCTGCCTAGTTTCAACTTAAGCATTAGACTACGTAGCATTTAAATGAATTTTCAGGCCATAAAATGTATAGAGGCATGTAGTCCTCCAGTGTACCTTAATATAAATATGGCTGGTTTGAGGATATTCCCTAAGATGCTCATTTAAAACCTTCCCTTTATCCTCCTTCTCTCTGGGTTTGTGTTTGGGTTCCTCAAGATAGTTCACCTAAATGTTACAGAAATAATTTAAAAACAACTCTGTCCAAAGTCTGTTTCCTAGGGGAAGTGTAGGAACCCTTTCCCAGTGGTTGTATATTTTCATTGTAAGTGAGTTGGTTTGTCAATGACAGTTGCTTTAACAGCACCATTTTCCCAGAACCTGAAAAAAGCTTCTTACTTGTGATGCCATACCTATTGTTTGCCAACTGTCATTTTGGCCTTTTGAAAATATTATTCATGATATCAGCTCTAATGATAGTAGACTAGAAAATCGCCATGGCTTGAGCTCTTTTCAGGAGCAATGGTAAACATCAACGTTATTTGAGTGAAAATAAACTTAGGGCAGTATCCTAACCTGGTGTTAGGCCAGCGCATGCACTGGCCTCCCTGACTCCAAGAATGGTCCAAACAAACGTTACAGTGCATTTGCAGTCCTAACGCCAGATTAGGAGTGCACCTTAAAATAGTTGCATGATTAACGGCATTTCTGAGTATTAATGGCAGCTCCTGAATATCATTGCAGAAATGCAAGATTTGGGGCTCGAGCCAACTGCCTGGCAGCGCCACTCTTGTGCACGCCGCCCTGACAGTAGCTGCTACAAACCTGCCTGCTGTAAGGCTGTCATGAACAGCAGGGAAACAGGCTGGCTCTGTTCCATTTTGAGGCCTGTCCCTTCCCTTGACGCTGTGCTACGCTACTGGTTGGGCTAAGGAATGTCTCCTGGGCCACTGGAAGTTGCTGGTGGCCAGGAGAGGCAACATCCCACAATCCCTGGGGGCAGTCTGGATGGGCCAGGCTCCCAGGTGTCATGATAAAGGCACATTGTGGCAGCCAGGAAGGAAGAGGCACCAGTGGCAGGGCCAGCACCCGTTGGCTCTGGGCCTCTGTCGGTGGGAGGACGTGGGCACCCGTGAGCAGTGGGTACTCTGCTGCTCAGCAGGAAGGTGTTCTTGGGTGGGGGAAAGCAGGGAGGGACCAAAACTAGGTGAGAGGAGGATGGCTCGAGGCCTTTTCAGGCCCAGGAGGGGGTGCAGATGGTGGCAGAGGCTGCTGCCAATCGTATTCCCTTTCCCATATCCCATATCTGAAATTCCTACATTGGCTACTCAAATCTGTGCCAGTGATTTTGCTGGTGCAGATCCAAATAGCCTCATAGGGAAACAATGTTCCCTTACCCCAAGGAGATCTCCAGCTGTTTCTCCTGTCCTACAGAATGCAGCGGTAGCCTGTTGGCATCACTGGACCATGGGGCAGGCAAGCAGCATAGGATTGGGCTGCCTATCTTTTTCCCCACCGTAAGTGAATGTAAACTTCCCAGGCCATGAATTAGCCACACCATGGATTAGCAACTCTTTTAATCTGTCATTAAATTTGTGCCAAAAATCATGATTCTTTGTATATAAAATGCAAGGTCTTGATAAGTCAAATAACCCAAATTGCCCAAATCAGACTCTTCGTTTCTTTTCCCTTTTCAAGAGTTATCTAATTTCTTATTCATTAATTTTCTCCTTTAGCTGTGCCTCCTAAATTGAAGGAGATGAAAAACCAGGAATCCGCAGTGGGCCAAACACTAGTTCTCAGATGTGAAGCCAGTTCTGAACAGCCGTCTCTCAAATTCAAATGGTTAAAGAATGGAAGAGAAATAACAAAAAAAAACCAGACCAGAAAATATCAAGATCAAGAGTCCTAAAAAACAAAAGTAAGTATATAGTGGTATTTTTTTTAAAAAAAAACTGAATTGTGAGAAAGAAATAGAATTGTTCACCCCAATGCAAACAATTGATCATTGTTATATTATGATCAGCTATATTAATTATGTCAGCGTTCTGATCAGTTGAGATGTGTGGAAAGCTATAATTAATGGCAATAGATTGAAAATAAAATAATAATGGATAGTTTCATAATATTGTTTTATCTTGCCTTGTAAAAGTAGCTGTAATAACTGCTAACGTGTTCCATGGTGCAGATATTTGTCAAGTTGAAACCAATGGCCTCTATGGGATTCTCAAAACAGTGTAAATAAACCTAGCTAGGAGGATTTTCACACATAGCACTTGGAACACATATGGCCCCAACAATGTGGAAAGATACTAAAGAGGTCCTCCATGATTTACTTTTTGTGTTATGGTTTGAAAGGTCTGGCCAGTTTCCCGCCCCCTTTCCTCCATCATGAAGGTTCCCTGACTCAGAGATTTTTTCCAGTTCTGCTGTGCATGGCCATGAGTATTAATTTCAGTTTTCACTGATGTGACTGGATCAGTTTTTAATCCTTAGTAATTGGCCTTTAGTGTGGCATAGTGGCTAGAGTGTGGGATGTGTGGAAGAAAACATGCTTTTGGATAGGTTTAAATCCCCACGAGGTTCACTATGAACACTTGGGTTTAGTTACCATGTCGGGCAGCGCCATCCTACCTGGCGTCGTTGCGTCAGTGCCAAGGCCTTAGCGCCGACCGAAGCTTCAACCGAAGCCAGCCGGTGCGAGGGAGGTGCGCTGAAAGCACGCCCTTGGGATTGGAGGGAGGGAGGGAGGAGGGGGCGGGACATGGGCATTGGGCGGCCATAAGGCCAAATTCCAGGCCTGTTTGAGAGGCCGCGCAGAACCGATTCAATAGAGAGCCAAAGGCAGACAGTCAGAGCTATTCCTAGTAGTTAGATGCTGGAGTTAGTTGAAGCAAGATGAAGGAGTCTGTTAGCCCAATCCGATGCATGTCTACTCGAAAGTAAGTTAAATTGAGTTCAGTGGGGCTTACACGCTGGAACGTTGCATAGGATTGCAGCCTATGTTGCTAGCTACAAGGAGTGTTTTGTTAAACTTTGCATAAAAACACAAAACGCTACCTTTTGGGATTAAAATATTTGAATAAACACACATAACACCGCCTTTTGGTGTTTAAGGTATTTTCCAGAAATTAAAATAGATTACTTTTCCAATTAGAAATAATATTGTGGCTGCGTTTGCTGACACTATATCACCTGTATCATCTACCTCGTACACTTTTAAATGTAGAATAAAAACACATAATGCTGCAATTTGCTATTTTAATCAAGAAATTTTGGGGGGAAATCACAAAAAACCCACACCCCCAGCAATTGCTCAGGCTGCCGGTCTGACTTGGACGCAAGGATTTTATTGAGTCAAGGGGTCAGCTGACTACATCCAGGCTAGGCACCATGTGACCAGCATCTCAGCCTACAGAATACCCTTGCCTAGTGACAAGGGGGGGAAATGGGGGAAAATGCCCCACGCGCTGGGCTGGGGAGGGGGGGGACGTGATGTCCACTCCTCCAAACAGCAGAGGAGCTGAGCGAGAGTGCACACACAGCCTTGGAACCCAGCAAAGCACAGCGGCTCGTTGTGTTCCAGGCTGCGCACCCTTCCGCTCCTCTGAGAAGCGGGCACAGCTTTTTGGAGGTAATTGTGGTGACACGATGGGAGGCATCACAGCAGCGTCCTCCAAGTAAGGGGAATGTTTGCTCCCTTACCTTGGGACTGCATTGCAGCTGCATAAATGCTTGAAAATGGGATAGGTTTGGGCCTTTAACCTTTTTGCATTACACAAAATATTTTTATTCATCACAGCTAAATGACAGAGCACAGAATGAGCACAGAATGACAGAGCTAAATTCTCTCCACTGCATTGTCCTCATCTGTCATTGTGCTAAACCTAGTGTCAGATGACTTGGACGGCGAGTCTGTGAGAGTTAAACCATAGACTGAGGCTGATTAATTGTGACAAAAGCATTTTTAAGGGCTTTGGTCCACGACTATGCTGCATAGGCAGCTTCATCTGTACTATATCATCTTTTGAAGCCCAAATGAGTAGGCTAGTTCCGGAAAGTAACTAATATCCCTTTGAATACCGGTTACCTTGGAATCCATATTCAGAGTAAAATATTTTGTATTTGTGGTAAAATATTGGCCTGCCTATTCATTTCATTGTTGGAATATGCACAGTATTGTTCATTAGGGTCCATGTGTCTGTAAAAGTTTAGTTTGTAATCCCAAACACTATCAATAGGGAGGGCTGTGTATGTTCGTGTAAGCATAACATTTTGAGAATAGATGTAGAATTGTGCCTAATACAGGTGTGCCCCAGAATTGTGGGGGATAGGCTCCTAGCCCCGCCGTGGCCCTGAAACCGTAGATAAGAGGGAACCCCCCCTCTGAGCAAGAAGATTTTTTAGTGACCCAAAGTAAGAATAAAGGATCCATGGATAATTGAAACTGCTGATAAAGGAACCCATCTGTACTGAGAATTGTGATGTTCATTTTTTTTATTGAAGTGCCTAGATAAATTATTTTTGCATAGTGTCCCAGGAGATTTGGAGTTTCCTAGGAAGCTTTTTAGAGCTTTCTGATTTTTCCAACAGTTTGTGACCACAGGGGAGTGTTTTTGCAAGTTTTGACGTGCTCTCTCAGCCCATGTGGAGTAATGATGAAGCTCAGTAGGCCTACCACTATGCTAGGTGTGCCCTCAGAAATATTCCCCAGAGTCATCTGCAGCACACTGAGTTTCCATGGCAGATGTTCAGGCATTTCCTCAGCTGACAAATTGAGGCGGTAAGGATTCCATAATGATAGAAAGTCTGAAAACCAGTAGCCTGGATGTTAAGGTTTATTTAAGCCCGACACTGGAAATATGAAGATAAGTTTGAAAATGTGTTGGAAAGACTAGGTAAATTCTCAGAATTTAGGGGAGAAACTGAACAGGATTTGTAGTGTTGGGAGAAGTTTTTCAATGGCATGCAATTTGTTTAATTTAATTTTATTTTTTTGCTCATATTCATTATTGGCAAAGGAGCACAAACTCTACAAAATAGCATTTTGAACCAACACAATAGATGGCTGCTGCTGCCGCCACCATATAATTCATTGGGATAGAATTCATCCTCTTTGCACCATTGACATGGGATGGGGGCGGGCAAACAGCCATGGTTGCTACTAGTGCTATCAACTGTTGCTGCTCACTCACTGCAATCAGTGGTGGTGGACAGGGCTACAGCAACTGCTCGCTTGCCTGTCCTCAGTGGCAGCAGCTGCTCTTTTCCTTGCGGTTGAAGCAGAAAAGGGAGCAGTTATGGTGGTCAAGAGCAGCAGCCACCAAGGAGAGGACAGGCCGGCATCTGGGAGAGCAAACGAGTCGTCCCCTGCGGTAGTACTAATGGAAGACAGAACAGCCGCTGCCTGCCCTCTCCATCTGTGTGGGGAGTGGGGAAGAAAAGGGGCCACAGTGATGCAGTGTTGAAGGAGGGCTCCCTCAATAGGACCCAAGTGAGAACAGCTGCCTCTCCTTGGAGAACAGTGGCAGGTCCTCATTAGCTGCTTAGTGGTGCCAACCTCTAACACTGTTCCTGGGAACCATGCACAAAGCCAGAACGTCCTTTTGGAGCTTTCCCCAGCTGTACTTACAAAGAGGCAAGCCGCCCTTAAATTTGAACAGCTTAACTTTCACCAGTGAGAGATACTGCAACGAAAATTTGAAAAGGAAGATTTGATTACTGGTTTTAAACCCTGATAGCGACATTGAACGTCCAGGTGCAGGGGCAATATGTCATTGAGTACTTGGAGCAGGGGAACAATACAGTAGCCGTGGAGGCACTGATGTTCATCCATTGCCTGTGGGGAAATATTCACTGCATTTATTTTCGGGCCATTTGTATTAGTATTAGTATTAGTATTAGTATTCATGTCATGACTATTTCTCTCAGCCTCACCTATCTCACAGGGTTGTTGTGAGGACAAAAGAAAAGGAGGAAACGCACATCATCCTGAGCTCTTTGGAGGAATGGTGGAATAAAAATGTGAAAAAGATAAAAAAAATAAATAAATACGTTGTATGAGGGGTGTCAAAAATTTATGGGCCCCGGGTCTCAAATGACCTAGCTACGCCACTGTGTGGGTCAATTCCTTAAAATTCACAGCAAAAATATATCATTTTGTGTGTGAATCATGGTGGAGTGTAAAATGGTTAGTGATATGTGTAAAAAATGTTTTTAATGATCTTTTCGAAAGTGTGTGTTTAAAATTTAAATATTGGTCAAAATTTCTACCAATGTGCACTCCATAGTGTGCGCATAATGCTTCCTAAGCATTTGTTAGTGTTGTTTTAGCTAGTTGATAGCATGAGAAATGAGACCACAAAGAAGTGTGGCATGTGAATGTCCTGGCACTCTGCGCAGTCAGGTTGGCTTTACTTTAATTCTTGCACCCAGACATATATTCCAGATGACAGTCCCAAAAGTGACTGTCATGCTAGGAAAGTGTCCGTGATGGGAAAATGATTATGGCAACGTGTACAGGCAAGCTTTTAGCTGCCTTTTTTGAAGCTGTGTGCTACGCATTGAATAGATTCACTTAAATGATCTACTTTGAAAAGTATTTTTTCAACCAAAGTGCTTAGCTATTAGCAATCTGTTCTCTGTGGCTTGGAATTCTGTTTTGCTAATTGTATATACCTCCAGTAACAGAAATGGATTAGATATTTGTTTAAAAATTAGGTATTTCTAAGAAGTTTTAGACAAGTAACAATTCTTTTTTTGCTTTTTTGATATCGTGCAGTTGGCATTTTAGATTTTTTAAAAAGTGCATTTAAGTGCATTTTTTTAAAAAGTGCATTAAAGTGCATTTTTTAAAAAGTGCATTTTTAGTGCTAAATATAGATTAAAAGAATATCGTGATTCTGAAATAGAGGGCTTGTATCATGCACTTTAGAAAGATCAAGAAATACATTTGCTTATGAAACAGTTAAATGGGATGGCATAGGTTTTGCTTTGTGCAGTTTGTTTATTACATGTTGGATGCCACCTCCTCTAAAACTTACTGTAGTTGCTGGGTTCGTGCTGGCTTCTGTCTTGACTGGCCATGCAACTATGGGGTTTACTGTAAAAGAACCTTGACCGTACTCATTTATCAACCAAATGCCCTTGAAATTTAGGAGTTATTCTGCTGGAATCTAATTGGGGAAACCTACATTCAAATCTGTAGTTGTGAAGCTTGCTGGGTCACCTTTAGCTATTTGCACTTTCTAAACCTAACTTACTTTGTAATTATAAAGAGGGATGATGCTACATACACTGTGTTGAAGAAATGGCAAGATATAAGCACCGTGAATATGTAAACTGCTTAGTCATTTAAAGTCAGTTTGTGCAGGTAGGTTTATCACATTATTAAGTGCAAATATTATATGTTAGATGTAAAATGACAGCTACAAAATGGCTGTAACACATCAACTGTTACTGTGTGAGCTGTTCTTTCTCATATGAGCACCGCATTTATAAATGGAGACGAGTGAATTACCTCATTGTTATATAAAGTGTTGATGGAGCATAAAAGTGTATCTTCATTATAATGGCAAAGAATTATACCTGCAATTAGATGCAAATGAAGATAGCAAGGTAACTGGTGCCTAAGGTCCCTTTGCAGCATGGGTAAATTAACCAACCCTTTGTAGCTGGGTTTTTTTTTTGGGGGGGGGGGAATTGCAGCATGATATTTCAAATTGAGGCCCAAGAAGTTACACTTACATCACCTGCATTCTTGGCACAGTGTAACAGTATGTGGGGTCCTGAACTTCTCCCCACTCTGAGGGCGCAATCCTAAACTGAGTTAGGCCTAAGAACTAAGCCAGCAAAGAACTTTTAGAACTAAGCCAGCAAAGTTTGGCCAGCACAACGCACCCGTCAAGTATGTTTGGACCACTCTCAGAGTCAGAGAGCCCAGCACTCAGATGTGAGCCATCCTCCCTGACTCCGAGAATAGTACAAACATGCTTTATGGTGGCCCTTGTGCTGGCCAAACTTCGCTGGCTTAGTTTATGCTGGCCTAACTCCAGTTTAGGATTGCACTCTGAATCTGAGGAACCACTTGATGCACTGTGGAAATAAACTTTTTTTAAAAACCACAACATATGATATTTGTCTGCCAGTCCAAACATACCCATTCCGGTTGCTAGGCCTTGCTTGGTTACAGCTACAATTCTATACACATAATACAGTATGGGTGGGACTATCAGTCCCAAGTGGGACTAACTTCTGAGAAAACATGCATAGGATTGCACTGTGAACTAGCCAATTTTTAAAATCCAATTTTCCTTCATGCCTGTCCTTATGCCCTGTATTTACTGTGCATCTCACTGTTGAAAAGTCAATTGCAATAACATCAGATAATCCTTTTATTCAAAAAGCTGGTGTTGAAGGGACTGGAACCTATTTGTATTGGTTTGGGAGGATCATGTTCTGAGATCCAGTGCACTTCTTACTGTCATCCCTTGCCTCTGGGGGGGGGATCATAAGCTCCTCTTTGCTTTGTAAGAGTATCTGAAGTACCACTTTGCAGTCTCAAGTACTTCAATCTGCCTTTTATTTAGGCAGCTCTGAATTTGGCACCCTGCTTTTCTAAATCTGTTTGGAATTTGTTATCTCCTGTGGGCTTACCTTCTCAATGGGCTCCCATCCTTAGTCCCTTAATCAAGGGACTGCAAAAGTTATATGTCGGAGAGTATAATGTTTCATAGGTGGTGCTGAATGGATTTATCTTTAGTGTCTGCTGTAACACTTACTAGTTGTGTGGAAAAAATCTAAGGGCTCACAATGCTGTAACTGTTCACTGATGAATCCATTCACGCTAACAGATGAGTCATTCCCCAAATGCCTGAAGGTTCTTCCTTGATGGATTGCCATCTTTAGTGCTGTTTAAGACAGATCCCTGCTCAGTGGCAGCATTTGTGCTTGATGACCACTTTGGGTGATTTTTCTTACTTCTTTAAGAGACTCTTATTTATGGATCCTTTCCCATTGGCAACAGCTGTGTCTGGGAATCCTGACTCACAGGCAAAATTTTCAGGTGCTTGGGGCACCTTTCAGAGATCTCCTTGTCCTTTTTATATACTTTGGAGAGGCTTTTTTTAAAGGATCTGTGAATGCTGTTTCCCGGGTCTTCTAGATAGGAGGTTGTAATAGGCAACTGTTGCACTCACGTTTGTGCTTTAGTAATTAGTCATCTTTTTAAAAGTTGTTGTGGAGCCTGGAGGTAAGGACTATCATTAGATGGCATGGCCCTGACTTTATTAGTCCTTTTACTCATTTACCAAGCATTCATGTATGGGAGCATAATTGCTTGCAAGGAATAGCAACAGCTATTGTTCCAAAAAAAGATATGAGAAGATCAATAGGTCACCAGGAAGAACTAGAAAGAAGGCGCTGAATAGTATTGAGAATGATTCCACTGAAGTTAAAAAAAAAATTCATGGTGGTATTTTTCTACTGTAATCCGTACTTTACTCGGTACGGTCAAGCACAGAATGCAGTTCTAAGAATCAACTCTCGTTTTTTAAATAAAGTTCTTATCTTTCATGCTAATTGCAAAAGAAAAAGTCCACAACATTTCAGTGCTTGTAATATAACCAATGACCTCTTGAAGCTTACATTTTTTCCAGTAAGAGAGTTAAATATTCTTAAATTTGTCCTTAAGAGTGCTTAATTTTGACTGAATCAAAGTTGAACCAATTTTGTTTGCTTCTGCTGCATAATGACAGTGTACTAGACTAGAAGGTTTTTTTTTCCAAATAACAATTATGGTGTTCTCATAGTGATTCTGTCCTGCCTGCGTTCTGCTCAGCTGAGGGCCAAAGGAGGCAAAAAACAATGCTCTCGGCAACCTGTAGCTTAACAGGAACAGGTTTCCTAGTTGTTCAGACCAAGGTACAAACCCAAAATTTTGCAGGGCTTGTGGAACATCCTCTGGCTAGCTGGCAGGAAGAGCTAATGCAGGTGGTCTCACTGTAGTTTCTGCCTATGGTGATGAAGAAGCACAGGTTGATTAGTACCCGTTTCGTATTCCTAAGGTTCACTGGTGGAAATTGCAGCACTTAGTAAGAGCCAAGTCCGTGGCAGTAGGGATTTTAGTGACAGAATGCTTTGTATTCATTTAATTGCATTCAGTAGCATAGCTACCTATAGGTCAAGGTGCCCCAGGTGCCACCCTTGAGGGAGGGGGCACTAGGGACCAAAATTGTTAAAATAGCGGTTTATAGGAATGTACCATCATGCTATATACTATTCAATGTGGAATGAAGGATTCATTGAAAAAAATAGGAGTATAATATCTTCAATCTATCAAACATGATGGCCAAAAAAAAAAAAATCTGCAACAGTATGTCTTCTGTAACATTATGAATGATGGCTACATCAAACCTCCAGATTCAAGAGCAGTTTGTCACTGAGTATTATGTGCAGGGGAGCAATAGCAGGGGAGGGCAGTGGTGTTCATCCATTGCTTGTGGGAAATATTCACTGCATTTATTTTCTGGTTATTCACTGGTTATTCACTGGTTATTCACTGCATTTATATGTGAAAAATATAGTTTTGTTATATGGGGTGGGGTGTCAACATTTATGGGCCGCCGATTGTCAAATGAGCTAGCTACGCCACTGATTGCATTCTCTTGATCTCTGTCACTATGATGTTAATGCAGGTTCTCAAAAGGAGGCCACTGTTCAAATATTGAATCTAAAACCAAAAGTGTATGGCTAGTTTCTGCCTTCTGCAAACAGCCAAGTTCAAATATACACTTTTCTTCCAAATATCTAAAGTGCTGATTTATCAATAGGGTCATGCTAAGTAGATGTGGTATATTTTCTTCCCTCAAATGTTAGTGCCAGTGAGGGCCCAATCCTATCCAAATTTGCCAATGCAGCCATGCCAATGGGGCATGCACTGCATCCTCTGGTGGAGGGGCAGTCATGGAAGCCTCCTCAAGGTAAAGTTTGGTTTGTTGCCCTTGCTTTGGAGCTGCACTGTGACTGCATCGGCGCTGGAAAAATTGAAGAGGATTGGGCTGGTAATGAACACATCAGAAATATTGCTTTGTTGTTGCACAGTATATGGGATATAAATGCCTCTTTATCTTATTTCCCTTAGGACATTCTCAGAACTTCGCATTTCGAAAGCTTCGTTGGCTGATGCTGGGGAATATACTTGTAAAGCAAGCAATCGGTTTGGAAATGACAGCACCAAAGTTCAGGTTATCATCACAGACACCAATGGTAAGCCATGTGTTATTTAATTAGAAGTAGAAGGTCTTATTGAAACTGTTGCTGGGGGGAAAAAATCGTACGATGACATAATAAAGCAAAATTGAAAATAAAATACTTATGTTTTGACAGAATGACAATTAAAAAGGGCTAATGTAGGCCTATACAAATGTGCCTGAAGTATGAGTACCGTAGTACTATTTGCAATTGAAAACTATTTTTCTCAGTGCATCAAGCTAACTTTGAACTTTGTGTTAGGTTAACTATGCACAATATTTTTCATATTGGTTATGAAAAATATACCTTCTTAAACAGAGCCCTGTTAATATCAGTTCTACAGATACATTAATGGAACACAAAAAAAGTGTCAGTGTGTATTCTCTCTCTCTCTCTCTCTCTCTCTCTCTCTCTCTCTCTCTCTCTCTCATATTTAAGTGTAATTCTGACAGAATCGGCATCTTGGGGCCAAAACATGCATGACTTTAAAAGTGTGTGCTGGCTTGCTTTTGTTTTACATGAAGTTCAGTGAAAACACAGTGGGGGCAGTTAGGTGGCTTTAATACTTTGCCACTATCAGTGTAGTGTTAGAGATTGGCCAAGTCAGTTACTGACCGAGGACTGATGCGCTTTAAAAATGCCCAGCCAGCTTCCCTGGAGCTTTCCAGGAAAGCTTTCCAGCTCGGCCCCCCCCCAATACACAGATAGCAGCAGAACAAGTTGTTCAGCGAATTAACTTGCACCATTACTGCCTTATCCTGCCCTCCCTTATTTGAGGTTTGGCTTCAGTGATTCAGTTTGCAAGTTTGCAATTATGCAGGGGTAGCTGAGGAAGCCCTTTGGTTGATGGGAAGGACAGGAAAAGGGGCAGCTTGAAGCCTCTCCCGCAGTGTCATCAGAGGGCTGGGAAGGGATGTCCTCTGATCATTCTTCTCTCTTTCCATGATCCATCCTGGTTAGAGTCATAGAAGGAGTGTCCAACTGGAGGATGCATCCCCTTCACCATTGTCAGTGTGCATCCTATGAAGTTGCTTCTTGGGATGGAATGGTGCAAGCATATTCAAATGATGTAAGGGAAGCCCAGAATCAGATCCGGTTTGAGGACTTCTCCCCAGACACTCGCACCACCACCACCCTCTATTGTGTTTCTGGTTCTGATTCCACCCCTTACCACAATGCTATTTTAACAAGAGGAAAAACTTCCATCAAAAGACAATATGTGAACAGACCCCTCCCCTCCTATTGCAGTTGCATCCCACTTTGAAGGCATACACCATATTTGGGAGCAGGAATCAGATCAATACATACATGTGTTCAAAGCTGCATGTGTTTTGGCCCTGAAACCAATATCCTTTTCACAGGTCCTTCATGTCTTCAGGCCAGCTTGCTTACCTAGCTAAAAACATACACATCTTTTTGAGTGTTTCAGTGATATCTGACCAGCTACAAATGATGACCAACTTGTCTCTAATCTGTGGGTGCTTGCCCAGTGTGTTGTCCTCATTAAATACATTGTTGCAGTGCAGGTTCCATCATGGACATAGCAAGTTGTTAAAGACATTATCTTCTCTTGGGTATTATCATTTAGATTTGTGATCATGACGAATAGAAAACGGGACCCAGAATAGGTCTTAAGAAAATATATGTTTTAAGATTTGTTCTGCTTTACTTATCTAAGCATATCTACAAATTTCTGTTTACTCCATCAGTATGCATAATCTTTATAGCAGTCCTATTCCTGGTTATAAACCCCCTGGTGTGTATGTTGCCATGTAGTTTCCTGGACATTCTGTGGACTAATTCAGATATGTTGCCAGTGGCACTTCATAGTAAAACTCATTAGATCAATAGAGTAGAATGGAAATTTTGATGCATTAAGCAGTTGTAAATTATGAATGAATCTACTTGTTTTTTAATTTCACTTTGCAAATGCTATGCTCAAACAGAATGCATGTACCATGTAGATAGGAAAACCAGATACTTGGATCCTTGTCATCCATATATTTCTACATGCACTTTTGCTGTTGTTCAATGTATTAGTACATGCTATAGTGATCTATAGCTCATCGTACAGGCTGCGCTACCCTATTGGGCTGTCCCACTGGCAGAAGAAGTGTTACTGACAGTCTGATAGCCTTACTGAAGTCAGTAAGGCAGCAATGTGAAATCTAGCCATCTCCTCTCCAGGCAGGAACCTAGCACCAAGTGCATGTTTGGATGTGTGCTCCTGAACGTTTTGAAATAAACAGAATGATTTGAAATAAAATATTGACCCTATAACAGATACACTGATGCCATTGGCTGAAATTGCTGTCAATCACATTGGGCCAAAATGCACTGCTGTGTATTGGGGCAAAAGGAAGCCGTGTTATTGGAGGCATTAACGTATTGAAATAATGCGTTGAACAGACTTTTCCCTTGTAAACGGACTTGGTTCCCATGCATAAAAAGATTGTTTGCTCATAAATCTGCACAGTTTCATACTTGAAATAGTTTTACCAGTTCCTGGTGATATCCCAGAGAGCCCAGAGTCAGCCAGACATGCTAGGTTTAAATAATGACTCGTATATACGGATGCATCTTTGGGCATGAGGATATTCCTACACTCTGCCCCATCATCAAATATGTGGGGGATCTCATTTCAAGACCTAAAATGTATGTCATAAACTTCTAGCAGAGGTGTTCTGTGACAATGCCTTAGGCTGCAATCCTATATGCGATATTCACATATGGGAGTAAGCTTTATTGAACTTGTGTCGAATATGCTCAGAACTCATTCATGAATCGACATGGGTAGGATTGTGCTATAAATCTGTGGAATTTCCCAGAAGATCTTAGGACAGCCCCAATTCTATATCACTTCTGACAGCATTTGAAAACACACTTATTTCTCTTAGCTTTCGAGAAGAATTATGCCCCTAGGGACACCTTTACTTAGTGTGCATATTGTTAGTTTAACCTACTTTAATTGTCTTATTTTTGTTAGTGGTTTTTTTATTTGCTGTTTGTGGCACTGTTAATTGAGTTTATCTTCTTTATTGTTATATTTTAAAAAATACTTTTACTTTATTATATTCCATTGTACACTGCTTTGACTTTTTGAAAAAGTGGTCTATAAATCTTTTACGTTAATAGATAAATAAATCCCTGTCATTTGCTCTTTCAGTAAAACTAAAGCTTAGTTCAAAGTAGAAATGACATTATTTTAGCACTGGGCAACAATGTCGAGGGTATTTTATTCTAACAAAATGGACATCCTTGCAAATTGGACGAGATAAGCACATTTGCAAATGCAATTTGGACAAGATACGCAGCTCTTGTCTAAATAAAATATTCTGTGGTTCCCAGCAACAGACGTTGGCCCAGTAAAAGGTACCCTTTTCCATGCCTTGCTGTTTGGTACCAGCACAGCAGCAGTCTTAACATTAATAACAATAATATTTAGCACCTCCCATTTCAGAACCTTTTAAAGTCAGGTTAAAACCAATGTTGTGTTGGTAGGGGATTGGATTATGAAATGATTAAGAACCCAATCTTAGGTAACACTTGAGATGACAACTTGCTAGAAACAATTTCTGTGGTGGTTATAACTAATATGCCCTACAACCACAAACCCTCTCTGCATTCACTCTGCATATGGGAGGGGGCAGTGGGATGTCACCAATAGCCCCACTCTGACTGCAGTTGCCAACCAATGTTCCAGTAGGAGCAGAAAATCCTCCTCCATTCTCTGCCTTTTCTGTTTTGAACCTCTTTGAGTTTTGTTTTTATCATTGTCTACACCTGGCTATTGTAATTATTGTTTCAGATATTATATTTGATATTGTATTTAATAAGTTCTTACATTGGGCACTTTTTTTTAAGAGGGCAAAGGCAGTATACAGGTGGTGGTGTATAAGTAAAATTGGCCTGGAGTCTCCCAGAATCAGCATCAATCTCCAGGTGACTACTTATTTCTGGAGATTGTAATAAGGTTTCCTTAGTTTAATGACATTACATCATGATGTCGGAACAAATCTCCAGGAAACATTTAGGTGCGAGTTTGCAGTCCTATCCCTCTTAAGAGTATCCTGTCTAATCATTCCTCTGACTTTTTGCTTTCAGCCGAAGATGAAATAGATTGCATGCTTATATGTTCAGGCCTTTGCTGAGCAGGAGACATTCACTTCCCCTCCATACATAAAGCGGTTAAGTTTGGCCAGCACAAGGGCCACCATAAAGTATGGTTGGACCATTCTCTGAGTCAGAGAGGCCAGCACACAGACATATGCCATCTTCCGAGAGTTAAATCTCATGAATTTAAATGGTGAATCAGGTCTGATTTTATTCTGATAGAACCCTTTCACTTTTGGATCAAGTTAATACTCAATCTTGCCTACCATGATCAGGTTGCAAACGCTTTACTGCTTATGCTTCTTATTTCTCTCAAAATATCACAATCATTTGGAAACTTAGTAGAGATGAAATGTTTCAAAACATATGTAAAGAGATGATCAGGATAAGAATCAGGGTGATAAAAGGTTTGCTTGTCTAAAATAACATTCATTGTTATCCATTGGGAAGCACTTTTGATTGCTTTTTGTGAAACCTACAAGCCCGTCTCTGGAAAATATTGTTAATCACCCAGTAACTTCAAGTGAAATATGCAATTAGGTGAGTGTAAGCTACAAAATATGGACTGGTTCAGACATGTACAAACCATAGGTCTGGTCATACTCCTTCTCGGTATTGCTATAATAATTGGGTTCTTGAAAATGCTGTCAGGCTTTTCTCCTATGTGTGGTGGAGAGAAATGAATCTTGACTAATCATGGTGCTCTAAGTGGTTTATTGCATGGTCATACAACTTCCTGTCTCTAAAGAAAGCCCCAGTAGAAGGGCTATTTCAGAGTATAGAAGGGCTATTTGTGAGTGTAGACAGTTCAAACATTTGATTTTAAAAAATCTGGGGAGCAAAGTACTGTAAACATTCCAGCCAAGAGTTAGGGACAAGCTTCTGTTCCCAAAAGCCTGGTGATTCTTATCATATATCCATGTTTCTGATCTAACCTGCCTATTGGTGCTGCTTTGATTAAGAGTGATCAAAGAAAGTAATTATTCTTCCTTTCCAACCAATAGAAATAGAGCAGAGAAACAGATTTCTAGCCAGACTAATGAAAATCCAGAGCCAGTTGCCTGGTAGGAATTGCAGAATGTTTCTATTTGCCATTCCAACTGTTAAGTAATTAAGTCTGGCAGTGCATCTATCACTCCAGGTTTCTTACTGTTGTCAGCAAGGTTACAATGCCAGTTTCTGCTAACAGTATGTTGCGTCTTTTTTTTTCCTCCCCTATACAGGCATTGTTTTTTAATTGTTTTATTCCGGTAATCTCTAGAAAAGTTTACTTTTTTGTATTGCATATGCACATGTGGATGAATGTTAAATTTATGCAGCTTGGGGCCCTATACAGGTTGCCCAGATTTTTGAGGATGCATGTTGTCTTTCACTATGCCGTGGTCATGCCTTCTAGATTTTAAGGGTTCAGGATTTACACACTGTCAGTTCTTGGGTTCAGAAACAAGAAGAGAGAGGTTTTTATCTTGAGTAGGTGTATGTCATTTATAGGCTGCCTGCAACACAGGGATATGCTCAGGGGAGGCAAAGGATCTAGAGCTTGTCCTGTCTCAGAGTCTTATGTGCCTCTAAAGAAAACATAGGGAGAGACTAGAACTTGCATCAATGGCAGCTCAGTGTCCCCTGTGCTTGTGCACCCACTCCACCCAGTGTCTGACAGGTTGCTACAGGTTCTGATCTCTCCAAGAGACTAGAGCTGCAGCAATGACAACCCAGCCTCCACTGTGATTGTACAGGCACTGGGGTAGTCCTCTGAATGCCTTGCAGTGTGAAGGCATCACATCACAGTATACGTCCGTGTCTGCCTTCCCAGCCTTTGACCTCACTGCACATCACCGCTGCAGCACAAATGTGAAGGTGATTGCTTTTTCCTTGCTAAAGTTGCTACTCATTCACTCCATTTGCTATACAACTATTTGTTTTGTTTTCCCATTGCTTCTTCTGTTCAAGCCCTTATATTATGACCCTGGTAACTGTAGAAACTGCCTCTTTTCATTTCAAAGAGACCAGCAGAAGTCACTTGACTGTGCTGAGGGAGGCAACTGTCTGAATTGCACACCATCTTGAACCCTAGCTCCCCAAAGAAGGCTACAATCCTTTACACATTTTCCTGGGAGTAAGCCCCATTGAACACAGTAGGACTTACTTCTGAGTAGACATGCATAGGATTGCACTGTCAGTCATGTTTCCAGGCCTGAAGGGCTTTCTGGTCTACCTTTTCACTAAATTGTGCTTCCAAGACCTTCATTCTACTTAGTCAGGTATTTCTTGGTATAGTTGCCTTAGCGGAAAATACCTGGATTTCTCACCTAAGCCATCTTGTGATTAAATAATGCAATAGCGTAAACACTAATTGAAATAGAATTGGGAAAAAGTGAGGTCCACATTCATTTTCAGCGTTCCTGATACTATGTCCTCTGTTCATAAAATTGCAGTTGTTCACTTTGCATGAAGAACATTATTTCGCTGTGCTTCAAAATGCAGCCCTCCTTCGGAGAGAGTAATTGAGGTCAGGAAAGATGCGTGAAGTTCCCTGGGCAAGTGAGAGAGGGATATAAATAGCAAGCACTGGAATTTGGGTACATTATGTTAATTGCTTTTTGCAAACTAATTTGTCACTTTTTTTCTTCTACAAAAGAATTGCTGCACCTTTGTTGTCTAGGCTTTGTCGCATTTTTAAGTATCTTATTAAATGCTAATGAAGGGCACTGATAACATTTCATGTAAATTAAGGACAACGTTTGCAGGTATATGTGCCAAACATAATAAATCTGAATCTATACCTGCAGCTCAGGATTTCATGGCCTCCATGGCAACCATGGGTCTGTCTCAAAGAATATCTGCCCCGACGCATGAGGCGGGACACACGCTGGACCTGGTGTTTACTGCGGGGCAGGTTGATGGTGATCTGGAGTTGGAGGAGATTAAGATCACTCCTTTGTCATGGACAGATCACTGTCTGGTGGGATTTAGGCTCGTTGCGGCTTCTCACCTCTGCAATGGCGGGGGATCACATTTTATGATCCGCCCTCGGAGGCTGATGGATCCAGACAGATTCCTGAGGGCTCTGGGGGATTTTCCTGTTGCCAGAGTTGGAGACCCACCCGGTGCCCTGGTCGACCTCTGGAATACGGAGATGGCCAGGGCCCTGGATGAGATCGCTCCTGAGCGTCCTTTGCCCAGTCGCAGAATCGGAGCGGCTCCTTGGTTTTCTGAGGAGCTGCGAACGATGAAGCGGCAGAGCAGACGACTAGAGCGTCGGTGGCGAAAGACTCGTGCCGAATCTGACCAGACACGGGCTAGGGCCCAATTAAAAGCTTATTCCAGAGCAGTGGTGGCGGCTAAGAGGGCACACCTCTCTGCCACCATTGCATCTGCAGAGAACCGTCCGGCTGAGCTCTTCCGTGTGGTCCGCAGGTTTTTACATCTTGCCCCTCTTACTGGTAGGGAGGAGCACACGGAGGCTCGCTGTGACGAGTTCGCAAAACACTTTGCAGATAAGGTCGATCAGATCCGGCATGACTTGGACGCCGCTGTGGGCATATCTAGTGATGTCCCTGGGGAACCTGTCTATCCTACCATTTGGGATTCTTTTCAGCTTGTAGAGCCTGAGGATGTGGACAGGATTCTCTGGAGTGTGAGACCTGCTGCCTGCCCGCTCGACCCTTGCCCGGCATGGCTAATTAGAGCTGCCCGGGGAGGGCTGGCCGAGTGGACAGGGAGGGTGGTGAATTCATCTCTGAGGGAGGGGGTGCTCCCGCCTGCTTTGAAGCAGGCGATGGTTCGCCCCCTCCTGAAGAAGCCCTCCCTGGATCCCACAAATTTAAACAACTTTCGGCCAGTCTCCAATATCCCATTTCTGGGTAAGGTGATTGAGCGGGTGGTGGCGTCCCAGCTTCAGAGGGTTCTGGAGGAAACGGATTATCTGGACCCATTCCAATCTGGCTTCAGGCCGGGGTTCGGGACGGAGACTGCCTTGGTCGCCTTGGTGGATGACCTGCGCCGGGGGATGGACGGGGGAAGTGCGACCCTGTTAGTCCTACTGGACCTCTCGGCGGCTTTCGACACCATCGACCATGGTGTCCTTCTGGGTCGGCTGGCCGGGTTGGGGCTTGGAGGCACTGTTTTGAAGTGGTTCCGCTCCTTCCTGGCTGACAGATCCCAGAAGGTGGTGCTGGGGGAGGCTTGTTCGGCACCCCGACCTCTCAGGTTTGGGGTGCCGCAAGGTTCCATCTTATCCCCCATGCTCTTTAACATCTACATGAAACCGCTGGGAGAGGTCATCCGGGGGTTTGGAGTGGGGTGCCATCAATATGCTGATGACACCCAACTTTATCTCTCCTTTCCCCCTGATTCTGAGGAGGCGGTTGAGGTCCTGGATCGCTGTCTGGAGGCAGTTGGGGGCTGGATGCGGGCGAACAAGCTGAAATTAAATCCGGATAAGACAGAGGTGCTTTTGGTTCGGAAATCCACGGCTCGGGTATTGGACTATCGTCCTGCTCTGAATGGGGTCGCACTTCCTCTGAAGGAGCAGGTTCGCAGCTTGGGGGTTCTCCTGGATTCACAGCTACACCTGGAGTCCCAGGTGGCGGCGGTGGCCAGGGGAGCCTTTGCTCAGCTTCGGCTGATCCGCCAGCTGCGGCCGTACCTGAGCTGTGCGGACCTGGCCACTGTGACCCATGCCCTAGTGACATCTAGATTAGATTATTGCAATGCGCTCTACGTGGGGCTGCCTTTGAAGACGGTCCGGAAATTACAACTAGTACAGAACGCGGCGGCTCGGGTGGTTGCTGGAGCACGTCGGTTTGACTCTGTCGAGCCGCTGCTTCGGCGACTACACTGGCTGCCGGTTCTGTTCCGGGCCCAATTCAAAGTGCTAGTTTTGACTTTTAAAGCCCTTTACGGCTCGGGTCCGGGGTATTTGAGGGACCGCCTTCTTCCATATAATCCAACCCGTACTCTTAGATCATCTGGGGGGGGCCCTCCTGACTGTGCCGCCACCAGGAGAAGTGAGAGGGGTGGCGGCCAGGAAGAGGGCCTTTTCGGTGGTGGCCCCCCAACTCTGGAACACCCTCCCCTTAGAATTGAGAACTGCTCCCTCTTTGTTTATATTTCGGCAGGGGCTGAAGACCTTTTTATTCCAAAAAGCTTTTAATTGTTGACAGGCTGGCTGGTTATTATAACCCACGGGGCTTGTTGTTTTTTATATTGTTTTTAAATTTGTTTTTAATTGTGTTCTTAATTTTTGATTGTATTGTTTAATTCTGTTTTAATTGTTTTTAATTGTGAATTGTTATATTGTTTTTATATCTATATTGTAATGCCGCCTTGGGTGCCTTCGGGCACAATAAGGCGGGGTACAAATCTAATAATAAATAAATAAAAATAAATATACTTAGACCTGTATCCAAGGGATTTCATTTGCCTTGAAACCCGGAAATAAGAGTTGAGGCAACAGTATTGGATAAAAACTTGGGCTGCAGCGTTAATATTTTAAAAGAGATCTGCAGCAGTCGCGTACCTGGCCCACCTGCCGCCAGGGGCCATGATAGCAGACTGCCATTCCACACATATACCCAGAGACGTGCTCTCTTGTTGGCCTGCAAATACACTGGCTCCATGTTGTATAAATGTTCTATCTTGAGGCTGCACAGAATACTGTCCCAGTGACACCTGAAGTCATCAGAGGAAGGAATGGTTTTTCTAAAGTCCTGGAGCATCAGCCTTGTTTAGTTTATTGTCAGAAATCATAGAACGTTAAGGTTGGAAGTAACCTTAGAAGTCATCTAGTCCAGCTGCATGCTCAGTGGTGGTAACTGCAATAGCATCCTTGACAAGTGGTTGTCCAGCCTCTTGCCTATAAGTTTCCAATGAAGAAAAGCCATGAAGCAGACTGTTCTAGCTTTGGACAGTTCTTATGGGTAAGAAGTTCTTTCTCATGTTGAGCTTTAATCTGCTTCCCTGAAATTTCAACACATTGGTTTTAGTCCTCCCAGAGAGGGTAAATCCTATCCTTCTAAGTGTGACGGCCCTTCAGTTAGCTGAAGGTGGCTGTCGCATTCTCCATTAGTTTTCTCCACATTAAATTTACCAGTCTCTTTTAACCATTCCTCATAGCATAGGTTTTGTTTCCAGACCCCTTAACATTTTTGTTGCCTTTCTCTGAACCAGTTCCAACTTGTCAATATCCTTGTTAAAATGTGCTGCCCAGAAATGGACACAGTATTCCAGTTGTATTGCTCTAATTATAGTGCTACTAAGTTTGCAGGTTTTTGTTGTTGTTTGCACTAAGTTTTGGTGTCAAAGCTAAAGAGACATGGACTGTGTTGAGGTGCACATCTACAGGTCCAAACTTTTTTTACACTGATTTGACTCAACACTGATGGCCGCCGCAGATAAGAAGGATCCTGCTGATCTCTGGAGAAGGGGGAAAACTAGTAGTTTTTCTGAAAACTTCTTTTCTAGGGAGTCGTTCAGGCAGGCAGTCAATTAGAACTGCTATTTTCAGCACATTCTGAGACCCTCTCGCACTGAGAGCACAATCCTAAACTGGAGTTAGGTCGGCACAGTTAGGCCAGCACAAGGGACACCATAAAGTATGTTTGGACCACTTTCAGAGTCAGAGAGGCCAGCACACAGACGTGCGGCATCCTCTCTGAACCCAAGAGTAGTCCAAAAGAGGTGGCCCTTGTGCTGGCCAAATTTTGCTGGCCTAACTGTGCCGGCCTAACTCTAGGTGAGGATTGCGCTCTCAAGGGTGGAATGTGGAAGTGATTAATCACTTTTGCATTCATTCTTCAGTGAAAAGAGTGCAAAGGGAGGGGGTCGCTTTTCTCAGAGCGAGCTGAAAATAGCAGTTCCAATTGACTGACTAGTGTTTTATTTAATATTGTGTTTTTTTACTATCAGCAGAGTCCCAGAACCAACCACAGGAGACACCAAGGCACCACTGGAGCCATGTTGGATCCAACAAGAAGCCTGCTGCTTTGCCCCTTTAGAGGTTGAGCTGGGATAATTTTAAGAGATTTCGTTCTGTCTTCACGTGAAGATAACTTAGGGATTTGAGGCATTTTTAAGATGCTGGGAAAGAAGTTGTAGGTCTGGTCCTCAGCAGATGTAAGTGAATGGGAAATGAAATTTGGTTCCTAATAATCTATTTCAGGAAAAAAGCAATATAAATGGGCTTCTATAGGATTTTACACCTAGTATAAGCTCAGCTTGGTGCTGTAGAATAGATTCTGGGTTTCAGGTGAATATTAATTTTACAGGTAATTTTCCTTCCTAGCATGTTGTAGCTTATTTAGATGTTACCAGAACCTTAATTTCACACTGACTTTTCTTCATGGATTAAAAATAGCTTGGCTAGCTTTCATGATTTCTGAAACATATTTGAAACTTTACCAGATTTGTGTTCTCTTCTTGGTTAATGTCATTTTTTTCAGATTCTTAATGGTGTAGTAGGCTGTAAGGTGACAGAGTGAAGCCTCTGTGGTTAAACCACTATCTTTAAAGAAGATTTAAAATCTTCTGAACTCATTATAGGTTCCTCATTGAGATGTGGTGTTCTCTGTTGATTCCATAGCCAGTGTTCTAGTATGAATTTGTAAAGAGCCTGTAAACTCACAACCCCAAATTTATTGGTAAATAAATGAAGAACACTGAGCAATTCTACCTGCATTATGAAAATTGTTGTTTTTGTTTTTGGATTGTTGGGTTGCTTGGTTGTTGCTTTGAAAGGTTTTTTTTTTGGGGGGGGTAAGTATAATATTGGTAGATCATGCTTACATGATAACAAGTGACCTATTATTTTCTTCTGGGAAAGTTCTAGCTATAACCTGAATTTGGTAGATAAGTATAAATTCCTAGACGGTTGTTTTAACAGCAACCATAGTATGGATCATCCATCATCCAGTGCGCATATTTTGGGGGTTAGTTAAAAAAAAAACACACACACAATGCACAACACACTGATTATTTGAAGACCTGGACAGATCAGAGTTGTTCTGCTGCCAGGAGACAGACCTGCTGAGTTTCCTGTGTGAGCAAGGAAGTGGCTCTTCTCTTTCAGCTGGCCAGGTCTGTGTGCTGAAACAATGGATTGCTCTGAATAGTAAAATCTTTAAGAGGATTTGTTGAACCGCAGAAACCACCTTTTAACCTCTGTTTGCTCATTTTCTCCTTTTAAAAAGTGTTCCATCCCCTCAACATTTTATCCAGATAAGGAGAAGGAGAAGGAACGAACGAATGTGTTCTGTAATTTCCAGCCAAATATTGCGGAGCTTCAGTCAGGTGCTGAAATAGGCAATGGCTCCCTTACTTCCTCATTGTGAACCATCTCAAAGAACAGGGGGCTTCATATTTCCTCAAGCCTGGCAAAAATTTTGAAGGTCATTATATCTCATCCAGAAATCTTGTTGCCATCTGGCTTTGGCAAACATTGCACTAGTTCAAGTAACTTCTTCCTGTTTTCTCTTTATTCTATTCCTGTTTTCCTCTCATACAGCCAAAAATGTAGCTTTATTAGAACAACATTTTTATGCCAGCCGTGTTCTGAACCACCTTTCAGTGGGTTATCCAAGTTTGCAAGAAAACCACTGAAATCCATCTTCAGATATGACAAATTGCATGCTCTTGGGGATGGGGATGCTATTCCTCTCTCTGTCCTTTTGCTTACCGTCAACCTGGTGAAGAGTCCTGCTGAAATTGAATCTTTTCTGTTTGCTATTTCATTATTTACTTGATCCTAAATAATATAAAGCATTATCCCAGCCTCGATCTTGGGGATATAGCATATTCCTATAGGGATATTCCTATCTCGGCTTCCATTTGAACACTTTGATCGGTGTAATGGGCATTAATTCGGCGATGGTGGCAATACTTTTTCCTAAGCACTTGAAGCACTTTGTAGACCTTAGCTTGCTAATACTCTGCAGGACCCAGTGAGGCAGGCATTTATTCATTTATTTGCAATATTTGAATCCTGCCTTTTCACTCATGTGCCCCCCCCCGAGCCATATAACAAGTAATTCAGTAGTGAATTAGCTCCTTCTCGCTGAAGACTCAACCAAACATGACTACTAACTCTGGAATTATCCTGGAGATGGGCAGATCAGGCATGGGAGGGGGGTAGGATTGACGGCATTTGTACACACCCTATCCTACCCCCTTCCTGGGCCTGATCTGCCAATATGAGACAACGTGGACTTGTCAGAGATTTTGCTGGTGCAGGTCCAAGTAGCCTCATTATGGCTGCTGGGGCATAACCCAGGGCAAGGGGAGAAATGTCCCCTTATCTCACAGAGACCTCCAGCAGCCGAAATTCTCTGCACATGATGCAGTGTACAGTAGTCTGTGCTGGTATCACTACACACAACGTAGGTGGGATTAGGCTGTTATGCAGCAGCAGCTGCTGAATTTATTGATCTTGAACAGGGGTCTCCAAACTATGGCCTGGAAGCCAAGTCCTGCTGACCACAAGATTTTACCTAGCCTGCAGCAACTTGTTTTGTTGTTAAAGCATTTTGCTAATGTTTGTCATTTTTACTCATTATATATCTTTTTTTCAGTTTAAGCACGGCATTGTTTCTATACAATTGTCATATTTCTCATTTGTTCTGAATAATATCATGCTGATTACAAAAAAAATTGTGAAATATACGATGTAGCCTTTTACTGAAATGTTTGGAGACCCCTGATCTTGAAAATGAATATACTCTCATTCCATTCTACACATTTATTAGAAGAAGCACTGTTACTTTAAGAGGCAAACAAATTGTTGCTTTGGTGTTGTCTAATAATGAGATACACCTCTGCTGAGAGACTAACTTTGCTCCCTATTGTGATTAAAAAAGATTAATTGCTTGGGCAGTTCATACTGTAAAACTGAGCAGTGACTCTATACCTACTGTGAAGATTTCTACTGGTACATATTAAGCACTGCACATTCTGTTTATTCTCAAGAGTGCTAGCCCACCTGATTTTTAAATAATTCTTTCTGGTGTTATATGCCACACAAAATAACGTTGAGGAAAACCTGATGCAATGTTTTGTCGATACAGAAGTGAATAAAAAATGAGCCAAGAGTCAAATAGAAGACTTAAACTTTATGGAAGCAAATCTTGATAAAAGGAGGGTCTCTTTAAAACAGGAGTAACTTCATCGCAGGTGAATTGAGCTGAACATTAAATGGTTAATGGCAATACAATAATCTTTTTTAAACCCTTAGTCTTTGATATGCTGCCTGGAGAAAAGGTGATGAGGATCATAATCCTTTGCCTTGCCACCTGACATGTCAGTTTTTTTTAAAGCACATAATATGTTGTGTAATCTCAAGCAAGAGTTTTATCATTCTTCAAATTCACATACAGCTGGAGGATGGAGAAGATCAGTCATTACATATATTAACTTCAGAAGCCATGAAATAATATGTTGGAGGAAAGTTCTAAAACACATTATGAGTGAATAATCATTGGCTTCATTTAATTTGATATACATATGTAAAGTTAATAGAGAAAGAGCCCTATCAAAGATTTAAATAGTATAGCAGAGCTGAAGAACTGGGTTGTCATATGCATTTTTATAGCATTCCCCTATGGTCGACTTCAAGAGTCTGAGATTTCTTCTGTTTGCTCTTTCAATTCTAAGCCACAATAGTCTTGATGCATCTTTACGTAAGATTGTTTATGGGTTTTTTATGCTCATTGAAATATTGGCACTGCATCATCAAGAGAGTTACAACGTGCAGTATTGATTAAATTAGATAACAAGTGTTCATTATAGTGAATTGCCCTTCTAAGAAGCCTATGTGTTATGCTATACAAAATTATGTGTGCAACTCCATAGTTGTTAAGCGTTGTGATGCAGCATTAACTGAAAAGTTCATCTCTGAAACAGACACTCGGAGCTTCTTTACTCTGATACCTCTTCTGCTGAATCATTCCTTGGGGCTCAGTTCGTTAAAATTCATGGCTGTGTGCCATGGCTTTTCATTTACGGCATCCATGATATTCCAGTAATACAATCATAATTCTGTCCGCATACTGCAAGATACTACTTTTGAGGCCAATAGACCAGAGCCTTGGAGTAGCTGGCCCAATAGATTTACTTTTTCCAACAACAGTCCTCAACCATTCTCCTTTGCTTTGGAAAATAATGTTTTGCATGTGTTTTAGGAACAGTTATCCCTACTGATTTATTTTGAATGTCTGGATTATTTTCCAGAACTGATTTATTTTTCCTGGTTTTTTCTCTCTCCAAACTTCTTCAGACGGCCACTTATAACACACAGCCATGTATGACTGACAGCCATGGTCAGGTCATGATGTGCCTGCTTCTGATTTTTGTTTTGTTTTGCAGAACCTACCAACATACCAGTTTTGACAAAAGGAGCAAACACAGCTTCAAGTAAGTCATGTTGAATTGTTTGCCTCCCTTCAGCTAATTCTTCACATTCAGATCTTCACTTCGCCTTTCTCTACATCTTTAAACTGTGCCTGATACTAGTGTTTCAGCATGTGGAGAGAAAAAATTATCCTATTCACCAGCTGTATAGCGTTGATTGTACCTGACAAAATACAGAGATTTCTGCTAAACGTTAGTGTTTCTGCTGTTTAAAATGGCCTTAAAATTTCCTTTGCGCACAAACTGAGCCCAGTCCTGAACAGCCCTGCTCCTGTAGGAGCAGCAGTAGCAAAATTGCATGGGATCCGTGGCAGCCTCCAGGGTCTCCCTTTTCCCCTGAGGAAAGTTGCGGGCCTGCAATGGAATTCTTCAAGTCTCTGCCAGCTGTTTTGCTGTTGGGCTGCGCAGCCCAAAGCGGAGCATAGGATTTGGCGGTGGAAGCCACCACCATGTCCCACGCCCTGTACAGGCTGGATGCTCCCCTGCCTAGTTCCACTCCTTTTCTGCCTCTCCCTCCTCCCCGACTCCACTTAACAGTCACTGGCTCTGCAGGAGCACAGGTGGCCCTTCCTCTTGGCACGGAGGCCAAGCACTAACTAGCGTCGACCCAACACTAGTGCTCCCTCTTCCTGGTCTCCTCTTCCATATCCTTCCAGATATGCCTTGCAGCATGTTCATGACACTTTTAGCCAGTGGTACAAGCATACCGCAGACAATGAGGGCTGTAGGATTGGACCCTTAGTATGTTACAACCCTCAGGGTCACTGTTTACAAAAGTTCACAAGTAGCAACTTGCTGGGTGTTCATCCTTTCTTTCTTCTTATTCTATTTGGATCGAAATGTATCTGCAGTTCATTCTTTCTGCTACTGCATGTGTCCTCTTACAGCATGGCAGTGTTGAATTTAAGTTACTCTAGGAAATGATAAGAAACTGATCTCAGGTTTAGTCCTCTTTGGTTTCTACAATTCATGTGGAGTCCCTTTAGGGGCAGGGGTGAATTATTAATGTTTGTGGAAGCATTCAAGATATGTCATTTTGTGTTTCTTCTTATGATCCATTTCAACAGAGGTTTCAGGATTCTACCCTCTGACTATCTCTCACACTTTGACTACTTGATGCTGCTTGTTCCATTCATTGTCACCTTTGTGACGATGTTTAGGTCTTCTGAGATTTATGTTTTTGTCTAATAGGGGCTAGCACTGGCATAAGATGGTAACATTTCTGAACTTTATCAGAAAGGGTACTTGCTTGGTCTTGTGAATGTAAGCTTTAAAATGTACTTCTGTTAGTCACTTTTCTGCATGCAATTGGTCTTTGCACTTAACTAAGAATTTTACTCAGTTTTACCTACTCAACTTCCGGAATTTTTTTTTTAATTAGGCTTTTGCTCACATGCAATACAGTAATAGCTAAATTGAAAATTTCATATGCTTACACAATCCTAATTTCTATCCTAGTTCACTTCATAATTGACTAGTATAGTCTTCATAGTCCTTTGGTGGCTGGCTTGTCTGATTTCTTCTGCTACTTTTCCCTTCCTAATAGCCCAATTTTACGTATCTCTATTCAAAATGAAGTCCCATTGTATTAAATGGGTATGTAGGATTGCAGTGAATTGGGGGTGAGCTTCTATTCAAACTTCTTGATGTTGTCTTGGACACCATGACGTTTTTTAATTGCCCCTCTTTGGTTTGGTGTTTCCATCCCAGCATGGATAGTTCCAAGATAGATACCTCTTATCCAGGGGTGGACATACAGAATCCAGGGAGCAGCTCACCCAATGGGCACAGGGCTGAGTACAGGCTAGGAGGAGCTAGAACGGTATCAGTGGGGCAGAGTACAGGCCACTGGCCCATTGAGCTGGGCATGCCTACCCACACGTCAGGTATCTGCAGGAACCTTCATGTGCCTTGGGAGAGGAGATAGAGGACCCCGAAATTGGTGGGTCCGATTGGAACCGGGTGGGTCCGATTGGAACTAGGTGGGTAGAAGGGGAGAGGAACCAACAAAGGCAAGGATAATATAAGGAGTGGGTGTCAGGCCTGAGAAGGGCTGGAGGTTGGCTGGAAGAGAGGCTGCAGAGCCCCGGGATGCTGGAGATGGATGGTGCTGTAACCCTATTCTCTGCCTCTGCTCTGAGGTGAGGGGAGAAAGTCAGCCTGGCAGAGACAAGCCAGGGGAGTGTGGCTCTGGAAGCCCTATATAGGCTGCTTCCCCAGTGATGTCCCAGCCCCCCCCTTCTTGGGGCCCCTGATCTATATGTTTATAAATCCCATATATTTAGCCCATTTATATGTTAGATATATCCCATTTATATGTTTGAGGAGCCATCTAATCATAGCATTGTTCTTTGATAATATGGAATCTGCATTTTGTAACAAACCAGATTTCATTTCTAGCACTTTCTACCACTGTATGTAGTAAAATGGTCCTCTTCAGCCTGTGGATTTCTGGGTGGTCTGTGAAGCTGTTAATAACACAAATAGCTGAAAACATTTTCTCAAGTTCTGCTAGTTTCTGCCAAAGATAATGTAGCAGTTTATTTTGCATGAACAGGTTGTACATGGTGTGCCTAAGACATTGTGTACTTGCTTTGAAGTTCCTTGCTTTTCCTTCCATTTTTAAGTCTTTTGCTTTGCCTGGGATGGAAGGTACAGGCCTTGCACATCACTATTATCATGTTGCCTTCTATGTATTGCAGACCTTATAGACAAGATACCAACCTCAACTGAAGGAACAAATGCATCTTCCTGTAAGTACATAATAATAGCAGTCTTACAGTAGTGTGTACATTCCTACTCAGAAGTAAGATCCATTGTGTTCAGTGGAAATTACTTATAGACAAGCGTGTCTAGGATTGTAGCTTTAGTGAACTACTATTGTACATTCTTACTAACTGTATTACACACAGAGACTATACTGTAATTCCCAGGAACGCAAAACATAGGAACCAGTGAGATCGCCTAGGAGCTAGTTGGAGGGGATAGGAAGGGGAAGGAGACCTGAGCATCGTAGTGAAAGGAAGGGCCTTGTTCTCCTCGGCACGTTTTGGCTTTTCTCCCTCCCTCCTTGCCACCAGAGTGTCATTCCTCAAAGTTTTTGCAGAATGGAATTGCAGCTAGGACGGCTTGTACAGTGCAGTACAATCATGCACAAAGAAGCCTAGAATGATTAAGGCTGTCCAGGCAAAGGGTGACATTTGTACTGAACTAACAAGATCATTCTTATGGACATCTTTGGAGTGCACAAGGATGATGCATGCCATTAGGATGGTATCTCTGATACAGCAAGACCAGGAAACACTGCGCTCACACTCAAGATACTGCCACACTAGCAGTACCATTCCCCTGCCACACTGTTCTCCTGCCACACTAGCATCCCCCTCAGATCAAGGGGTAGAGTTATTTTACCAACATCTGGTCACATAGGAGGCCTTATAGCATGGCGTATGGTGATCTTGTTATGCAGTAGGGTGTCCCCTGATAATGGCCTCCAGGGTGGAAAAGAGGGCATACTGTGAGATGCGTTGTTGGAACTGGGCAAGAAGACAGAAGCTAGGCCTAAGAAGTGAGGCCTAAGAAGACAGAAGCTAGGTCCTACAAACAGTAAATGTGGAAATAAGAGAAAAAAGCTTTCTGCCTTTTCCAACAACTGAGATGTTAGTTCCCAGGCCCAGATTTTTAGGTGTTAGCTTGTGGCTACCCATTTTTTTACCTTTGTTACTTTCATCGGTAATGTGAGCTGAGCGGGAGTGGTTCTTACTCACAACATACCTATTAAATGTCAGCATTTGCCAGTGCATCATAGCTCAGTTTTGTCATACTCTCTTCAGTTCTTATGCAGTGGTATTCATGGGAAGGGGTAGTGCTATAGATTTGGTTGGTCAACCTCAGTTGGTTTTGGAGGCAACGCAGGAAGCAGCCTCATACTCACAGACCATTGATTCCTCTGGCTCAGTATTGTCAACACTGATTGGCAGTGACTTTTTCATGGTTTCAGCCAGCAAACCTTTGCTTGCCCTACTTGGAAATGCCAGGAATTGAACCTGGAACCGTCTACATGTAAAGCCATGCTATCACCCCAGTATGGTGTGTGGCTGTGGGTTTCCTCCAAAATCAGCTGAAATTACCTTTTTGTGCTTTAATTGTACAAATTAGTTTAATTTTTCAGAGTAACTGATGTTTGCATAGACAAAGAGTCGATTGGTGACTCAAATTCGAGCAAAAGCAGTTAACCCCCGAGGAAAACCCTTTACGGCTCGGGCCCAGGGTATTTGAGGGACCACCTCCTCCCATATAATCCTGCCCGTGCTCTGAGGTCATCTGGGGGGGGGGGCTTTTTGACTGTGCTGCCACCAGGAGAGGTGAGAGGGGTGGTGGCCAGGAATAGGGCCTTCTCGGTGGTGGCACCCCAACTTTGGAATACCCTCCCCTTAGAGTTAAGAACTGCTCCCTCTTTGGTGGTATTTTGGCAGGGGCCGAAGACCTTTTTGTTTCAGCAGGCTTTTAGTTGCTGACAGGCTGGCTGGTCTTTGCTTTCTTTTATATTTCTGTACTTTTATGATCCATGGGATGATTGTTATACTTTTATATTGTATTTTTATGTTTTTTAATTATTGTTTTTAAATTATGATGTATTTTATTCTGTTTTTAACTTTGATTTTGTAATGCCGCCTTGAGTGCCTTCGGGCAGAAAGGCGGGGTAGAAATTCAATTAATAATAATAATAATAATAATAATAATAATAATAAAAATATCAGTTGTTTGAAGTACTCAAAAGATTTCGTGCAGTAAGATACACATCTCTGTAGTGTAGCTTGTAGTTTGGTCCTAATATTGTGTTATTAAACCCTGTCTTACTGTCAGAGAAGGTGGTGTTTTGCAAGCAGCATTTTAGTGAGCTATCCATTGCCCATTTAGCTGCTCTGAGGAAAAATTACCCATCCCCACAACCACTCTGAACAGGACTTGCCTGATCTAGTGTGATAGAGAGCTGGGAATCTGTCTCTCCTTCTAAACTGTAAATACTTAAATATCTTTCTCTTAACAGTAGCCCAGGTCTAAGCTCTACACTAGATAAACCATTGGACTGATCCATTGTGACAGCTTCCGTGTTCTGTAAAGCCTACCATGCAAAACCGCAGATGAACTATATATAGATGCCCTTAATTCACATTTGATAGCTACTGCAAATGTAAAATATTTAATTTCTCCAAGCCGAAATTGCTGGGAAAAGAACCGAAGATATGCATATTATCTAGGTGCACATATGTTTCTAACATTGCATTCATCAGTACTTTTGTAGTATGAGGAATGTAAATGATAGATGAGGGTGCAATCCTAACCTGGAGTTAGTTCCGGCCCAGGAATGTTGCCAATGCACCAGAAAGCGCATGAGCACCACTCTTGGAGTCAGGGAGGCCAGCACACAGATGTGCGCCATCCTCCCTGACTCTGAGAGTGTTCCAAACGCACTTTACGATGCATTTGCGACACTCCTGTGTGATGCCGGAATAACTCCAGGTTAGGATTGAGACTTGAATAAACCTTTATCAATAGCAGGAAAAATTAAAGGGTCACTATATTAACGGCCTTGGGGGACATGGTGGCACTGCAGGTTAAACTGCCGCTGCTGAGCTTTCTGACTGGAAGGTTGGGAGTTCGACCATGCAACAGAGTGAGCTCCTGTTGCTTGTCCCAGCTCCTGCCAACCTAGCAGTTCGAAAGCACCTAAAAATGCAAGTAGATAAATAGGGACCACTTCGGTGGGCAGGGAACGGCGTTCTGTGCACTACGGCGTATAGTCATGCCAGCCACATGACCACGGAAGCTTGTCCTCGGACAAAACGCCAGCTCTACAGGCTTAGAAACGGAGATGAGCACCACCCCCTACAGTCGGTCATGACTAGACCATACGATCGTGGGGAAACCTTTACCTTTATACTAACAGCCACCAGCATTAGACGCCAGATTAAATTTTGTCGTGTTTGTGCTAAAATAAGAGCCAGCTCAGGGCAAACTTGTAACATGACCCCTTGGAGCTTGCTTTCTCTCTCTCACTCACTCATTCACTCATTAAGTGTTTTGGAGGCGTCAGCAGGAGCTTTAATTCTTTACCCCAGTTTGCCCCTCAGTCACTGTACCACAGGGTATGTGTATTGAAAGGCACTCTTCTATTCAGTGTCAATGAGTTTTAAATGTAGAAGTAGCATTCAGGGAATGCTACTAGATGCATACAGGGAATACCATTGATACTTGTGAATAAGGCGAGAAATTTGTACCTGACAATCAAGGGTGGATTGTGTCCTCATCCTATACGAGGGTTAGGGCCCGTTCAGGAAGCTCAGTGGGGCTTGAATTGTGTGATTAAAGAAAACCCTTTGCTCCTGTGGCCATGTGTTTTTTCTCTTCTGTCTCTCCCACGCAAGGAGGCAGGTAGGCTGCTGCAGGGTCCTAAAGCATGCCAGCTACAAGCACAGTACAACTGCAGATCAAAGAAATTCCCCTTGCTTCTCCTATCCTCCCTCTCTCCAGGCTGTTCCATTACACAAGGGATGAATGGCACACAGCACTGCATAAGCACCTTGTTAATGTCTTCCAAAGCAGTGGCATAGCTCAGATTCTTTCAATTACTAATTGGGAAAAAAACGCAATCTGTTTTAATTTCTGGAAAATGTTTTAAACACAAAAAGGCAGTGTTTTGTATTTTTATGCAGTGTTTAACCAAAAAAATACCCCTAGTCATGGAACATTCCATGATTTTTGCCTGAAAACTTGCCCTCACCCTATCTGTGAGATTGTCTTATAGGTGAGTATGGTAGCTTCTGTGGAAGCTGCGCAAGGGCAAAGAGCCCATTCTCCTTACTCCCTGCTGCAGTTTTGTGCCACTTTCAGTGCACTGTTTGGGGCTGGGACCAAAAGTTTTCGATATGCCTTTGCATTTGTGCTTGATTTGGCCCTAAGACCAATCTATATCGGCTGTCCATTTTAGAGCTGATGGAAGATTAGAATCTGCACTCTTGAGTCATGTTGCAAAGCTAGAAACTTGAAAATTATTTGATATCTTGAAAGGCAAAAGAAAATGGAATTAGCTTTCTGATATTCTGGCTTTCTAATTTTAGGCACAGTTGTATGAAAATGTCTGATGGATTTAAGCATAATTTATTCCCAAGTAATCACAACTGTTACGGGACGTGGTGGCGCAGCGAGTTAATCCGCTGTTGCTGGGCTTTCAACCGCAAGGTTGGGAGTTCGAGACTGCGTGACGGAGTGAGCTCCCGTTGCTTGTCCCAGCTCCTGCCAACCTAGCAGTTCGAAAGCACCTAAAATGCAAGTAGATAAATAGGGACCACTTTGGTGGGAAGGTAACGGCGTTCCGTGCGCTACGGCGTAGAATCATGCTGGCCACCATGATCGGACAAAAACGCCGGCTCACAGGCTTTGAAACGGAGATGAGCACCGCCCCCTACAGTCGGTCACGACTAGACCATTCGGTCGTGGGGAAACCTTTACCTTTAATCACAACTGAGAGCAGGATGACTGATTTTAAAGACGTTTTGCAAGAACAGGACATGCTGTTTGTGATTTCATAGTACTTGTACAATTTGTGACAGCCAGTATGAGGACAAAGTAACTTTCTCTTTCTTCTACAATCATATGGAACTTATTTTAGAAAACATCCTAATTAGCACCAAATGTTCAAAAACTGATAAGACTAATAGAAATTAAAGGGGAAATTTGATACGCATTTGTAAAGAAATGTTTACCAAAAATCTGTAATTGCCTGAATTTCATTGTCAAAAGTGTTGAAGTGGCCTTGAAAAGTCTGTGTGAAAACATATGCCTTTATGTTCACTCTGTGTGATTATTTACTTGTTGTAGAAGGGAATGCGATTGATGTAATGTTCCTTAATGAATTTACCTTCATTAGGAAGAAAACTGACAGCTTGAATGGTGAGGGATTCCAAGAAGGAAAATACTCAGATGAATGATTTGTTACTGTCTTAATTAATCATGCAAGAAACGCAAATGACTTGTACTCTTGCTTTTTTCTAGTTGATCAAGTAAACATGGATTAATGTTTTGAAATGAAGAGTAGTAACCTAGACAAGTGGCAATATCCATTGAGTTGGCTTTTGTGACAAAACTATTACATATATCACTGAAAAATAATAGAGGGTTGTTTTTCCCTTGGAGGTAGCTTATTATAGGGCACAATATTCTGAGCAAGTGAGCAAATCATTTGAAATTAGAATTATTTGAGCTTTCATTAGTCTTATCCTGCAGAGCTCTTCCTTTAATGCACATTGGAACCATTAGGAAGGGATGTAATTTTTCATCTGTTTTCAGGGTTGCAGTGACCTGAAACAAATCTCTTGCAACTTGCAGTGTATGTTGCAGCTGCTTAGGATGAAGCACGTCTGAAACTCGACACCCTAGAGGCTTTCATGCCTTGATTTCATGAGCTTTTAACTGACTGCTTTTAGATCAGTAAGGAAAACGTTGTCATTTTGTGATGTTACAAGAGCAGCTGTTGAAATATGCTGCTTCATCATCAGAACACAGAGAAAGGGAATGGTTGCCCTTAACTTACCTTGTATTCCCTAAATGGAGACCTTTGCTTGTAAAATCATTGCATGTGCGTGAGTATAAACTTTTAGTACAGTGGAGAGAGTACTGAATACCAAGGTCACAGTCCAGAAAACTGTTTGTGTACATGTTCCTATCTTCAAGCTCAGTAGGCTCAGTCGTCCCTGTGCTGGCAGAAAGCGTAACAAAAGTGTAGTAGAGTGGTCCACGATACTCAATGTGTAAGCAATGCTGGCGGAGTGCCCTGTGCCCCCCCCCCACCAGCATTGCATCCAACAGAATTTTTAAATAAAATCCAATTGAAGAACATTTAAAAAACAAAATCCTATTGAGAGCTTTTAAGTCCTTGGGTGTTCTCTGCATGATCTGAAAATGAAGATTAAAGACAATCTGTGCCTCAATATGCTTCATCATATACCTCCAGAGCCCTGCTGCAAGAGTTGTCTCGTGTTCTGGTGCAGCAGGAGTAGGTTCAGGGCTTAGATAAAAATATAAAATTCTGCCAGGCTATATCTGTGCAATTCTAAAAGCAAGTGATTCATTCATACATGCATGAATTGATGAATATATGGTAGAATCACCAGCAATGCATGTGGCAGCAGGTGAATGAATGGGACTCTGGTAGAGCAGAGGTTCACAAAATGGGCATCGCAAGGTACTCCCTTGGACAGGGGTGTCAAACTTATTTCATATAGTGGGCCGAATAGCATTCATCGTACCTTCTGAGTGCAAGAAGTGATATCATTAAGCAGGAAGTGATATTGTTAAGCAGATGATGGCCAGAAATGAGCATTTTGTTCTCACATAGAAACTCTTTAACTGCAAATGTCAGAACAGAAAATGTGCAAATCTTCATAAAATTTCAAGATATGAGAGAACCAAGATATGATTATCAAGATATGATCATCAAGGTATGATTAACACGGTGGGAGAGCCCCATTATAATGTGGCCCAGATAAATTACTTCCTGGGGCCCCATTCTTATGTTTGACACCACTCTACATTGTGGGATGCCAGCTGCCTAGCAGCAAGACTACATCACATGACGTGTTTGTGTCATTGTCATTCACTTCCACGTTCTGAGCATTGCATCTGCATTGCAAGGATTACTGTGAGCCAGGTAGATTTGGGAAGCACCGGTATAGTAGTTTGATCACAGGTCATAGGTGCCATCTAGGGGGGGCTCTGATTTTTTCAGCCCCACATTAACGCCAGCCCCCTCGGCACCCAGCACTGACACCAATCTGCTCCAAAGCACCTACAGTTAACCTGCACGGTCTTTGGGAGACAGTGAAGCATGTGACGCCATTTTGACTCCTGGTGCGTGCGCACGATGTCTGCTCTCCTGACCAAGGGAGCTCTGGAGCCAGGTCTACCCACTATATTTATAATGGGTAGACCTGGGCTCCCAGGTCTACCCATTATATAGAAGGTGGTAGACCTGGGCTCTGGAGGGCGTGGCTACGTTACATCAGGGGGCATGGCCATGTCAACATCGGGGGGGGTGGCCACGGGCACCCACGTTTATCAAAGCAAGTCGGTGCCACCGTCAGAATAATTTGTTCAAATTTCACTCTGTCATGAAACTCAGCAACTTGTAAACAGCAATTCACTATCTGTATCAGCTGATTTTCCATGTCACATAATAGTTTTGAAGATTAAACCATGAATTACAAATTACTTTGTAGTCTGAAATGTGCCATTGAAATTACTGAGCATATATATTAAGTTTCTTGCCTTCAAACTGAAGGATAATTAATTTTTTTAGGAGGAACTAATCTGATACATTAAAAAAAAAATGAGCAGGATTTACTGGCATTGATTCCCTCTCAAATTTTAAAATTTTACTGAATAAATAAAAAAAAGAGGAAAGAGGAAAAATCTCTCATTTAAGAAAACTGACATATTTTATCAAATTTGTATTTATTGAAATTGACATACATGGCTCCACACACCCTGTTGTACAGCAGGCTTCTGAAAATGTGCCGAGGCTGCCACATACCTCAAATTGGCAAAAAATAATGGCTCTGGCTTTATCCCAATCCTGTTCAGCGTTAAGGCAGCATGTAGAGCCCCAGCCTGTTCAATGGGGCTACTTTTTACCAGCTAAATGGTTGGTGCAGAACTAAGTAGCCCCGTGCAGGGCTTTCAGGCCTGGGATAGGGTTTAGGATATGGCAGAGGCTATTCCTGCCTCCTTCCAGAGCCTGAACTGCTTCCTTCCTCCAACTGAAGCATCCCTCCCTGCTTCCGTTCCACTCTCCTTCCGCTACCCAGTGCCACACTTACCTGCCCCAGCAACAATCAGACTGGATACAGTGCCCACAGGCCAGCACCACTCATGCTCCAGGTGCCAAAAAGCCCTTTATGACACTTTTGTGACTCCCTAGTGCTGTGGCCACTATGCTGGTGCTACTTGTCGATAGGATTGGACTGTGAGTTTCCAACATTTCGTCACCATGCAGTGTGTCCAAGAACCAGGATAAGACTATCCATCTGAGTGCATTGATTTTAAATCATCAAAGCAAAAGTCCAATTTAAATGATCGATTTAAATCAAGTTTTTCATTTCAAAGTTAATACAGTTCTGGAACAAGCATCTCTGCTACCTGGTTATTAAAATGATTAAAGCATATGGACTTGCAACTAAATAGAGTCTTTAAAGCAACCAAGTATCATATTCCAAACATTGCAGCCCACTGTAAATATTCCAAACATTTGGCACTGTAGGATTATGATTGTTCAGAGATAAGAGAGAGTGGTGGCATTTAATGCCAAGTGCCAGATCAGCTTGGGCCATCCTGTCATACATGATATTACAGTAGATAATGCAGCACCTTTGGGCCCTAAGTAGTGCCAGATTACTGGATATGCAGAACTATAAACTGGCAACACTCAGTGTGTGGGAAGGAGCCTGCGGTGCAATCAAGGACAGGGGTGACTCTTAGTGGCTAGCATGGGCAATGGGAGCAAGGCTGGGGCAAAAGCAAAAGAGAAGCAGCAGAGGTCTATGCTGGGTCAAGGTGCCACTGACGTTGCTCAGGCAGCTACAGGAGCTTGGAGTATTCACAAGGCCCTAGTTGCCTGGACCTTTCTGTTTGTTTTGAAGATTTTATATAATGTTGTGCCTGCATTCTGGTAGCCACCACAGTTCTGCTGACCTTTTAAAGCCCAGCAGAGCTCCCTTCCCCTCCTTGAGCCCTGGGTTGAACACATCACTTGTCAGTCTCAGTGGAAATGTTGGAAAACCGCTTATGCACTATTGCCAGTTAACACCCCTTGATCTACCATTCAACTTTCATACTTAAAGTGACAAAAGCATTGCTACTGCATTGGTCTGGATTGCTCCCAGCATTTCACAGATGAAGACAGAAACATCCCATGGTTCAGTCACCAGGCTTGCTCACCAATACTGTTACCCATTACAGTATTGAAGTCCCTTCGTCACCTTCTGTATCTGTTTAGGTACAACGGAACGTGCCACACTAATTTAAAATTTAAGAGTGTGTCTGTTGGATATTTGAAAACAAGATAATACAGAATGTTCTGAACAGTTCAGAACAGTGGTTCCCAAATTGGGCCCACCAGTGGGTCATAACCCACGCTTTGGTGGTTCGTGAAACTGACAGAGTAGATTAGACTAGTGTTATTAAAACTGTGGGTCGGGACCCATTGGTGGGTTATGCAGAATTCTCCAATTTGTTTTAATGTATACATGTCACAGAAATTGGTGTGTCTTGGGCAAAATTTTGATAGCTTGTATGCAAATTTTTTTAGTATCTAGCACACCCAACCTTGAGTAGGGTGAAACTACAGCTGCTTTTTTCAGTTGAATTCACTTTTAAATACCACCTCCCTACCCAAAGGAGCAAGAACAATTGAGCATGTGGATGTTAATCGTCAATTCTGAATTAGCCTGCGTTACCACCCAATCCTATCCCTTTCCCCCCTGCCAATGCAGCCAAAAAAGCATGAGCAATATCCAACATGTGGGGAGCAGAACCGGAGGCTTTGGAGAGGAAAGGGAGGAAAGGTATTTCCTCTTACCTCTCTGTAAACCTTCCATTCACCACTGGGTCTCATCAGACTTGCGCCAGCTCTTTAGCTGGCAAAGTCTGAAGGGAAGAGAGGGGCAGGGAGGTTGTTTAAAGAGAGGAATAGGGTCCAGCACACACCATCGCTGCCAGATCTACCCCCTCCTGCAGCCTCCCTGATCCCCATTCTTCCCCCTCCTCACCTAGATTTGCCCCCTTCCCATCCCCCACTGCAACTTTACCTGGTCCGGCAGGATCCATTAGCATCAGTGATGTCATGCAGGGGGTACGCGAGTACCAGTTTCTAGGATTACAGCTGGCCCCGCCCATTCACCCGCCCACTCGTCGACTCCGCCCTCTGCAACGTTTGAATTTCCTGCATGTTTGAGTTGCCTGCATGTTCTCAGAGCCAGGCAGGCAGGCAGGCAGCGAGCGGAACCTTTCCTTTCCTTGCCACTGAAAAATGAGTTGCTCTGGGGTTTTAACATGATGCCAGGCCTCCTTAACATGTTCTGGGGGTGCTGTGGAATACTGTTGCAACTGTTGGGTCAGTTTAGAATCATCTGAGGCCTCAAAAAGGGCTTTTTTCATGTCACTTCCTGCCACGACATCACTTCTGGCTTATGACATCACTTCCGGTGGGCGGGTCCCGACACGTGCGAATCAAAAGTGAGTACCTGTTATTAAATCATTTAGATGACACCACTGATTAGCATGTTCTGTTGCTGCCACCTCCAGCAGCAGTGCTTGCAAAATGGCCACAAACTGAGTTCAGTGCATTCCAAAGGTAGCCGTTTTACAACCGCGGAACTCTGTTTTGGCTATTGTAAAGCATTTCATGTGATATCGGATTGGGCTATTAATTTGAATTACCTTGCTTGGCCTGGATGTCTCATGTTTTTAATTGATGGGGATGATGATTGGACATTTCCTGCATGCTGAGTCCCTATCTCCCTATTTAGTTTAGGGTTACATAGTATGTTTGTAGGGCTGACTTTAGACCCTTGATACTTCAAAAATTAAAATACTCCACACCCATTACAAATTCTGGAAATATGTAGACAGAAGGCCTTTTGTAATTAAGGTGCATTTCCTATATATGCAAAATATGGATTTGCTACCAACTGTATCCCTATTCCATGTTCCCTGACAGATACAATTCTCTATTGTGTGGTTGCAAACACATGGGCGATTCATACTTCACATTTTTAAAGTGAGGTTGGTAGCTAATAGAGAGAAAGGATCTTGGCTTCAGTACCCACCCTGTGGAATTCTACCCCCTCCCCCTACTCACAAATGCGCCTGAGGAAAATGAATCTGGGTAGACAAATCTGACAATGGAAGTAGCAAGTGCCATCACTTCAGAGCTCTATTTGCTATTCTAGCCCAGACAAAGTACTTGCGCTGGTGTGATAGTTTTTATCTGGGTTATTGAGACTCATTGGAAAGCCTTATTTGCATTAACCTTTAGATATAAAGCAATTAATAACACAATCAGTTCTGTTGTCTTTTCAATGGAGGTCAAAGTGGTAAAAAGGCAATGATAAGTGTGAGCAGTATTGGAGCTGGAAGAAGCTGACACTGCAGTCACAAAGGAGTACGTGGAAGAATACATAATGATTAAATTAGTTGGTGATATTGAATGGATCTTAAGGAATGTTCGCTATCTGCATTTTTTTATGTGTAGAGAATAAATCTCTGGCTGGCAGCTGAGACTATGCAGGTTGGCAATAGGAATTGTTCAAGAAACTGAGCCTACGTATTTCTTTGTGTATGCAATTCTAGATTTTTTTTTTTAAAAGATATAAAAAATACAGCAAGTTGATCACATGTTAATGTTCTATTATTTATACTGTACAATCAATATACATAGTGCCTTACACCAGAAAGGAAAAAAGGAGAGTTTCTTTCACTGAGGAAGCTTACAATCTATTATTTGACTGTGAGGAAAAGCGGGATGGTACAGGCAAGGTGCCTGGGACGTGGTGGCACAGTGAGTTAATCCGCTGTTGCTGGGCTTTCGACCGCAAGGTTGGGAGTTCAAGACTGTGTGACGGAGTGAGCTCCCGTTGCTTGTCCCAGCTCCTGCCAACCTAGCAGTTCGAAAGCACCTAAATGCAAGTAGGGACCACTTCGGTGGGAAGGTAACGGCGTTCCGTGTGCTATGGCTTAGAGTCATGCCAGCCACATGACCACGGAAGCTTGTCCTCGGACAAAACACCAGCTCTACAGGCTTTGAAACGGAGATGAGCACCGCCCCCTACAGTCGGTCACGACTAGACCATTCGGTCGTGGGGAAACCTTTACCTTTACCTTACAGGAAAGATTGGCAAGAGACGAATATGAACAAAGGCACAACAAAATAGTGTGTTCAGTAATATTTAGTAACATTTGTGTAGCCATATATCACTATTTAGAAAATGCAGTTGAAAGTATTTAGATATAATTTGGGAAAAGATATGCAAGGGCTTTACAGAAAAGATAGACTTTGAGAAGTGATTTTATAGGGCAGAAAATAGGAAAATAGAAAATAGGATGAGGGGTGGAGTCCAAGAATGGAGTGAGTGGGTGGACTCATTTGAGAGAGCAGGAAACCTTGGCGCACCTGCAGGAGGAGCAAAAATCACTAGCAGAGACATCCAGTGCTGGTGCAGCCGCAGTGCAGCTCCCAGGAAAGGGAACGTACGTCCCTCTATGGAGGAGGCCTCTATGACTGCCCCCCTGTCACAGGTTGCAGCACAGTCCCCATTGGCCTGGCTGCCCCAACACTAGAAATTTGGACAGGATTTGGCCCTGAGTCCTTCAAAAGGTGCAACTTCCTTGCCCAGGCTGCCGATCTGTATGTCCATCACACTTTGCATGCTTGATGTGCTTTGATTCAAGTGTCTGGTTTCAGTCAGCTTTTCTTATTAGATGCAGATTAGAATCATTGCGCCTTCTGGGTCTCTCATTTGTAAAATGTGGAACGTTCTAAAATGGACGACAAGGTTTTTTGTTTTATAATTTATAGCGGTGGTGCTCATGAGATTGTCATTTATGCAAAGCAGGGGAAAATTGTTGTATTTTTCATGGCAGTAATGCCTCTCTTCCTTGCTTTTATAATACTTTTCTGCTGTATTTCATGCTTAAGCATAGCTTACTCATTCATAATTGTGTTGTATCCTCAATCGGTTAAAAATGCATGGTGAGGACAGCAACAAGCTCATTTAGGTTGTCAAGAAGTGAGTTGTGGCCTTGGAGTCATTGTGATTTATGGATTATGGATATTTTGTAGATGTCAGTGTTGCTCTTCAATTAATACATACATATCTAATCACGTACGTGTCTTTTCTTCTCATTGTCCTTTTCCTCCACCTCTCCTGTTTCTTCATTGTAGATGTATTCTTTTGGACAAGAATTTGATCTTATACATTTCTAGAGCAAGACTCTCTAATTCAGAGAAAAATGCAATCTTCCTGAAAGTATTGCAGCTCTGATTCAGAAGTGGAGGTAATCTGTGCCACAGTGGAAGTGAAGGAATGGTACTAAGGAAGTTAATTCCTTGTAAAACAAATTGCTCACACAAATTGGAATGTATCCTATTAACCCTTGCAGCAGTTGGCTCAGTGGAGCAATGGGTCAGAGCATACAGTTGCACATGTACTCTGATTATTTGGGTGAATGAGAGCAGGTTCATGGCCCAGTTGCATGGGTTAGGAAGAGGCAGGGGCATGTTTTCCTGTGTCCACCTTGAACCACCTTCTGGAGCCCAACTCACCTTTTAGACTCATAGATTTTAAGTTTCCATTCTTTTGGAATTTACAAATTAAGATGGGATCTAGAAAAAAGGATGCTGCAAACGAAGGAAATGAGACCATCATAGCAACTACTGCATGACTGATTAAGCTGTACTGTGCTTTGACTAAGACTCTGTTTCAGCATTGGCATCCCAAGGGTAAAAGATTGTGATACATTATGCAAGCAATAATGTCATGACATCAGTAATGAAAACTGACATTTTAAAATCCTTGAACACCCCCTAAAATACAAGAACTTTAAAAAAAAAAAAAAAAGACCAAGTCACAGGTAATTCGATGTTGTCAAGGTTGAAATACTGGCAAAGTTCACGTTCAGCTTCCAGCTGTCTAACTGCTCATCTACTCAATAAGCAAAACAGACATCAGCCTCTCACAGACTAATCACACTGTTTATCACTCATCTACCTGGCAGCAGAAGGAAGTGAAATTGAGTCTGCCTATGCAACCAGTATTGGTCTAACTGCAGAAATTCTAACATCAGGAAAATATTAAAACTAAAAATAAGATGAGAAAGCAGAACATAGGAATTGCTACAACCGATCAGATATGGTGCAGGCTAAAATGGAACAATAATCTGCAACAGATGTTTCATGTGAAAGTGCAAATTCCCTATGGACATCAATGTAGATAGGGTAAGAGGGGGGACCTCATGGGATCATGTTCTCTTGGATGGTAACAATTTTTAACTTGCTTGAATGTAGTATATGGTACACTAAGCATACCTTCAAACTATAGGTTTGGAAATTCTAATATTATTTGCTTAGGGACATGTCCTGTTGCCATTTTTGGTGCCACCTGAAAGAATGTGCATTAAACACTGAGGCACGCATCACTTTGTATCTGTTTTAAGGGTAGGATGCCACACCTGGTGCCTTCGTTGGTTCAGTATATTTGACCAGCATACAAAACTTCTCATTATTGGAAGTGAATGGAGAAACTCTTGCACGCTTGGAACATAATGTATGACAGAACATTTTTACAGGATTTGGGATCTCTGTCACACTAAATTTGGAATAAATTGGGTTTTGAAGCTTAACTGCTTCAAGATAATTCAGTGGTAAAGTCCAGTCTCCATGTTCAAGCAGGTTATTCATGTTGGTTGCTGCCTCGCCCCCATGAATCTTCTTTATTGAATTACATGTTCTTTCTGCCCTTTCTCCAAAGAGCTCAAAGTGTTTTCTGCATATCGCTTTATCATCACCTTACCTTCCTCTAAGCCATCACCACCGGTGGTGGGTAACCACCCGGCTAATGCCTTCCCCACACTGCCCAGAGGCGGCAACATGAGCTGACAAGCAGTGAGTTCATCATTCACCGGAATCACTAAATAGCTGGCGCAGAGGCAAATAGACCACTCGCGCCCTTACCGCGGGGAAAGGAGATGAATGTTCCATTCTCCTGTGGAGTCTCTTGAGGCTGCTTGGCTGCTGTGGGATGCAGCAATAGCCACGTGGCTACTGCTGCTCACTTCGGTGGTTGGACAGCTCAGGATTGGGCTGCTCGAGACTGGCCCAGTGAGTTTCATGGCTGAGTGGGGATTTGAATTTCTCCAATCCTAAATCAGGATTTTCACCACTGTACCATGCTGGCTTTATAGAAACAGCAACATTCTCATGTGACAGGAAGCTATTTTTTAACCTGGTGGGCTGCTGTGAGATACAGGAAGCTGGAGTAGATGGGCCTTTGGCCTGATCCAGTAGGGCTCTTCTTATGTTCTTATGTTAACAGAATTTTCAAGCTTCATCTCTGGTGCATAAATAGTTTCTTAAATTTATGAAAACAACTCTCCCAAACCCTTCAGTACAAAAAAAAAAAAAAACTATGTGCATTAATGATCACAGCAGTAATTCCTGAGCTTTTTCCCAAGATGGTCTGGGACACAGCTTAGAAAGTCAGCTACAGAAAAGCAAATTTTTGTTGGAGATGGTAAATTTGGATGTAGTCCATTTTGCCAGAAGCTCTCAGGAAATTGTCAGGGGTGTTTTTTCCAGATTCAAAAATGAATCATTTAATTGGTGTGTTGTCTTGCCACGTACCTAATTCCTATCTCCTCCTTTTGCTGCCTAATGGTCTATGGAAAGGACATGTAGATACTTAACCTTTAGGAACTAGGGAGAAGAAATATTAGTAAGAGCTTCCTGACTGATGATGAACACATGGAATTAATTGTCTAGATGCTGCAAGGCTCTGATTTTTGTCTTGAGACAGGTCTCACGTCTCTTCCGGCTCTGGAGACAGAGGCTGGGTGGGACAGTTAGATTTCTTATATATGTATAAATATAGGGAGATCTACCAACGGGGGACAAGAACTTGCATCTGATGAAGTGGAATCTACTCTGTAAAACCTTGTGGTCCAATAAATCTGTCAGTCATGAAAATACCACAAGCCTCTTTCTTTGAGGCTGGGGTGTGGGGAAGGGTAATTAGGTAATTCATGGTAATTAGGGAATTCCATATAATATGTAATGTGCTTTGTTAGCAAACAGCCTTTTTGCTTGTTGGTGTCACAGTCTCTGCTTTCTATAGATTTTCACGTTCATTATTTAGACCAGATCTAAGCCGTTCAAGTCATCCAAAAGTATTAAGCTTACTTTGAGGGATGAGTACCTTTCTGCTCCTGTGGTGAATTCAGGTATAACATATTTATACCAAGAACTCAAGAGACAAGAGAATTGCTAAAAGAAACCCTGTAACAATAGCATCCCCTGTAACACAGGGGATAGGTCCTCCAGAAATCAGGCAGTACATGTAACACAGCTACTGAATACATTATAGACTAAAGAAGCTTTGATTGCATTGCTCCCATTGGTTAGAATGACTGTAAGTCACACAAAGATCACTATAATGAATCTGTGCTATCGGAAATTGCAATATCGGAGGTATGCCTGAAGTTTATTTTTTTTAGCTATAAAAATATTTTTTTTAAAGAGCCTTAAGTGGTGCAGAGTGGTAGGCTTCAGTATTGCAGTCAAAAGCTCTCCCCATGACCCAAGTTCAAACCTTGTGGAAGTTGAGTTCTCAGGTAGTTGGCTCAAGGTTGACTCAGCCTTCCATTCTTCCAAAGTTGTTAAAATTACTATCCCAGCTTCCTGGGGGATAAACAATGACTGGGGTAGGCAATGGCAAACCACCCATGTGTAAGGAAGTCTGCCTACAAAACATCGCGATGTGATGTCGCCCCTGAGTCAGTAATGACTTAGTGCTTGCATAGGGGACTACTTAACTTTATAAGAAATATATGTTGCACAAAATATAGAACAAGAATCTTAACAGACAACATGGTTAGGCAATTTCCAGCTTCATTGCATGGTTCAACATTGCATGGTTCATTGCATGGTGCAACAGCCCCCTCTTTGTTAACTTTTCGGCGGGGGCTGAAGACCTTTTTATTTCAAAAAGCTTTTTAACTGTTGACAGGTTGGCTGGTTGGCTGGCTGGTTATACTTTTATATTTTATGATCCACATGGCTTGTTTTAAACTTTGTTGTTTAATTTTTTGTTTTATTGTATTTTAATATTGTTTAAATTGTTTTTAATGTTGTTTTTATATTTTTTATTGTTGTAAATGCCGCCTTGAGTGCCTTGGGCAATAGGCGGGGTATAAATTCAATAAATAATAATAAATAAATTCAAGGCACATTGGTTCTAAAGAGTCTTCTCAGTGAGAGCTTACCCATAGCAGTTACAGGCTGCCTGAGTCAGAGGGAGTGAGATGTTTCGCATTGGAGCTACTTGGAGGAATAAAGGTCCCATTCTAACCTGGCTGTTAAGGGTGCACAGTCTGCATTTTATACCCTTTCTCCTCATGTTGGCAACATTAAAGCATTTCTCAGCAACTTCCCAAGATTCTTTCCTAAGAGCGCAATCCTAACCTGGAGTTAGGCCGGCAAGCAATGTTTGGCTGGCACAAGAGCCACCGTAAAGCATGTTTGGACCACTCTCGGAGTCAGGGAGGATGGTGCAGGTCTGTGTGCTGGCCTCTCTGACTCAGAGAGTGGTCCAAACATACTTTACGGTTTCCCTTGTGCTGGCCTAACTGTGCCAACCGAACTCCAGTTTAGGATTGTGCTCTAAGTTTCCATGCACAAAGATGATGATTGCATCCTTCCCTTTGATCTAAAATCAGGTTTATACTTGACTTTTTAAATCTCTATATGTTTCATCCATTATCTTGAAACAGCTATTCTTCTCCAGAATGCCTTCAGTAGCCAACCTTGCTTCTTCCTATCAAACATTCTTTAATCTCCATAAGACACAGGGGAACAAATAAGCCTGTTTTGCTACCCAATGACCTTGGCACTTGCTTTTATTGTAGGGAGAAAATTTCAAGGTGAATCAAAGGCAAAAGTATAGAAGTTGGATAAAAAACATGGGTGAATCACACTGATTTCTTCATAGTCAAGGCAATTTTTCTCCCTCTGACAATAGGATTAGTGCAAACAATTATAAAGTAAAGTCTCTCTCTTTCAGTGAGGCATTCTTCACACATATTCTAAATACTGAAGGGCTTTTGTAGGAAAAATAAGCCTTCAGAGACCCAACTAAAAGAGGTTGTGGGTAATCAGTGGCCACATGGGACTGATGGAGCCATCATTCAAGTGGAAGGCTGCAGTTCTTCCTGCTATGGTCTCTCAGATTCACATGAACTACAGGAAAAAGAACTGCTTATTATGTCTCTGGAAATACCACCAGCTATTATGGTACACCACGAATAAGTGCTTGAGTAAAAAGTTCAGGTGTGTAAGATTAAAGAAGAACCTGAGAACCGAAATGTGTTCACTTCATCACGTCCTTAAAAATCCAAGTTTGGGAGATGAAATTGATTCTAGTAGAATTCAGTTCAATCACTTAGAAAATTACTGCAATGTAACAGAATAAAAACATTACAGTAATAAATAGTGCACTGTATCGAAAAGCTGTTCCCAAACCTGTTAGCACAGACCCACTTTTTAAAATGACACTATTGGGACCCACCTAGTTTTACAAGACCAAAAAAGAATTTACCAGTGGCTTAAACCTCTATGTTTATTCTTTTTACTGGGGCGCCGGGCCCCCCGCGACAGCCTTCTGGAGCATTTGTTGATCTCCACTTTGATCGAATCAAGACCATTCTGGTAGCCTTGCATTCCCCTTTGCACGGCTTTTGCAGGTCATTTGTAGATCCCGTCGCTGGCTCAATACATTTATCCTTGTCAGCTTCTCTAGTGTTTTAGGGGTCTACATTCATTGGCTTGGGACCATTATGGCGGTCAGCGAGGTTGGCTATTGATCATTATGGTGGCATTGGGTTTCTCTTGCCCTGCTAGTCGAAGTGAATTGAGGCATGGTTGCCTACTCATGAGTAAACATGTATGTGCTGCTCAGTTTCACTTTCCAAGGGCTCAATACATTTTCCTTGTCAGTTTCAGTTTCACAACCCACCAACCATCACCAACAACCCCACTGGTGCGTCCCAATCCACAGTTTCGTCTCAATCCGATATAGAACATAAAAAAGCATCTTGAATGCCTTATGAGTTTCCTCCCAACCTTTCATTCAAGCTTTCAATGCTGTGGGACTCGTGTCTGATGCTTTCGGGTGTCTCAGAAGAGCACCGCATAAACAAGAGGCTGGAGTTTCCTTTGCTAGTGAAATTAATATGAAATATGATGATTGCATATGCTGACACTCATGTGGCAGATGTTTGCCTGCATCTATAGGTTTTTCCTATGCATGCCAGGAAATGAGTATTGCTGGCCTGCCTTCCATAGTTCCTTCTTCCTTGAAATGGTAAGAGACAGTCTTTTTCAGGAGTTCTTATTCATTCAGTTCTCATACAGGCACTAAATCCTGTCACTGTTCTCACCACGTGCCTTCTGGAAATTGCTGAGTAAATACACTTGCACTTAATCACATTAATAGATCAAAGGAAATGTGCAGGCCTATTACAATCAGTTAATTGCTATAGGAATAATTTGAGGTTGTCTACTGGGTTCTACTGAGCCCTGCTGTATGCACAAAATTGGCCTTTTCAAATATTATTTGTTATTACTTAGCTATTCCATTTGGCAGTGCTCTAGGTCTAGCTCATCGCCTAATGCACCAGCACATGCTGTCCTTTGCCAATAACTATAACTTTAGCATTTCAATGCTAAGCTGCATATAGAAACTTTCTAACTTCGTGTATGCACATAAATAATGCATTAAGCTTCCTGTACTGATAGATGCTGGTTGGGGCATGGAAGTGGGAGGGAGGATGAGACAGAGGATGGACTGTAGTGGAAACAGCTGCAAGTAATGATTATTCCGGAGTAGCCCCCAGGTAGTGGACCCATAGCTACCCCTCCCCCACTGTTGGTGCTTGTTAAATGGATAACATTAAGCTGTAAAACACACACACACACACACACACACACACACACAGAGAGAGAGAGAGGGAGGGAGGGAGGGAGGGAGGGAGAGGGGGGGAGGGAGGGAGCCCTCTTCTGTTCACACACCATGATTATAAGATGTTCTTTTCTTGCAGTTGACATTTTGAAAGGAACTCTAGTCGAGCTGCACAATGTGCTAAAATATTCCAGTAGTGTTTCTACAGGGTGTTCGGAAAGTCACTGTGCACTTTTCATAAATAAATATACATACGTGCACAGTGACTTTCTGAACACCCTGTATTTCTGTTTAGTTGGTGCATTGCAATATGTACTTTAAAACAGTTGCAGAACTTATTGTACTGATAAGAGGCAGGAGAAGCGCCCTCAAACTGGTGTTGAATGAAGGCCTGAATTTTGCCCAGTTCTGTACATCTGAACATAAACTTAAAATATAGTTAGAACATGCCTCAAAAAGTCTTTTCTCAATGGAGTTGTGAAGTCTCCCACATGTGACCTCTTTCCCCAACTTCTGTGTACACAGGCATGCCCCAGTATCCACTGGGGTTCTGTTCTGGACCCCACCGTGGATACCTGAAATTGTGGATACAGGGGTCGCCTTTTTGAAGATAGGGGAACATCAGTGGTTTTGCTGGAGCAAGGTAAAAAGGAGATTTGTTTAATGTTCCCCTATTTTTTTTTTTAACAGGCATCCCAGTATCCATGGTTTCCGTGGATAACTGAAACCGTGGATACTGAATCAACAGATACCAGGACACGCCTGTATTCGTATCTTACTGGTATCAGCAATTTCTCTAATACAGACAGATCATTCAATTACACAAGTGTAACCTGGTCATCGATGAGCCATTATTGTCCAAAAAAAACTAGCTGTATGTCACATTCACCTGTGTGCTTGAGGACTGAAGGACCATTGTTGGATTTTGATTGGAGAGGAAATGTATGCATGTAACAAAATTTGGACTTTTTGGTTTCAGAGAAGCTTGCTTGCTGCTTGATCAGATTGTCGAATTGTGAAGGAGCAGATTAGGACAAAGGCACAGAAAGCCCAAGTTCTTTTCTGAAAAGAAATAGCAACATTTAGCCTGAGGAGAGAAGGAAGTGCAAATGAGTGGTATTTGCCAAGCAATTGATCTGGGCCTTTCAGCCTGTAAGATGTAAGAGTCAAGTGTTGCATCATTTTCATTTTTGGTATCTGCTGGGGTTTGTTCTGAGACTCCCCGCTGACACCAAAAAACTAAACAGAATACAAGAGAGCTTCACGTAACAAATTTCATACTTCTTGCCACAATCAGCTGGCCATAATCCCAGAATTGCATTTTTTTTTTTTTGCCCAATTAGAACTGTTCCCTACAGTATTTGGGACAACTTTTCACCTAGGGTTTGTTTCGTTGTCTATGCTAAAGTCAGGCAAAACCAAAGATTGCTGCAAAGCAACATTTTAAACGTGATTGTTTTGAAGCATATTTTTAAGAAATGCAAAAAAAAAAAAAATCTTGAAAACCTCAGTCACATTTCATCATTGATCACCTTTTTATATTAATGCACCAGGCATGCAATACTTGGTTTCTGATAATATCAAAAACTGTGAGAAAAGAGAGGACCACTGCGGACTTTACCTTTTGAGAGACATGTGAATGCAATTGTCTGATATGCTGCAGGCATATTTTCCCAGCTGCCTGTAAGCTACCCAACCCCCACCCTCTGCTATGTAATAAGCCAATCCCAGAGTAATGTGAATGTCATGGTACAGGAGGAGACAAGCTGCCCTTTCTGTATTGAAGCTATTCACATTGCAAAAGTGCCCGTGTGCCGGGACAGGGATTTATATATGCAGCAATAAAATATCAAGAATCTAGATGTGGAGAAATTGCATCCAACGGTATTCTGAATGTATTCATAATAAAGTTTCAAGAAAACCATGCATCAAGCTGACATGGCTTAAAAAGGCAAAAACAAACAGAAAGACCAAGGGAGCTATTATCTATTTAGTTATTTGAATGCATTTCAGTCATTTGTGCAAATGATGATGATGTATATAATTCTTGGCTACATAAATACAATGGCAAGTGGAGTTAAACAACAGCCCGATCATGTGCTGCCGGGCTCCCGTACAAGCAGTGGTACCATAAATGGCAGCAGTGGCTGCTTCCTGCAGGAGCCACAGCAACCACCAGAGTGTCCTCAAAGGAAGAGGATGTTCATCCCCTTCCCCTGAGGAAAGCTGCAGGCTCCACATTGGGGCTACTCCAGAGGCGTCATTCAGGCGGAACGGCCTGGTACTCCGTTCCGCTAGTTCCGCGGAGGTCCCGGGCCGCGCCGCTGCCTCGGAGGATGGGCGAGCTGCTGCTGGGTCCGCCCGCCCTCCCTTGCGTCCGGAATCGCTCTAAAATGGAGCGATTCCGGCGCAGTGAGGCTTGGGGGTGTGTGGCAGCCCTCCGCCATAGGGGCGGAGGGCTGTCAATCATCCGAGCGTTCCGGTAGTTGGCGCGCTTGGATGACATCACTGGGCTACTCCTCTTACCGACAGCTATTTTGCTGGCAATGAGCAGAGCAGCGCCGTGTCAGGCTCAGTGGCCTGAAGCAGGGCATAGGTTCTGGTGGTGGCCTCCACCACTAGTCCCATTCCCCTGGCCCGCTCCACCTCTCCCCCAGCCCATTCTCACCTTCTGCCTGCCCTCCCCCTCCCAGAAAGGCTGTTCTGCTCTGCAGAAGCACTTAGTTCCGGACAGCAGCATGTCCTCCTCCATCCGGTGCTGGGCCCAGCCTGACTGACTCTGGCCTCATGCCAGCAGTAGGACCTCCAGCAGTGGTGCAGATGTGCTTTACAGCATGTTTGCAACACCCAGAGGTGGCACTGAGTCTATATAAGAACAGGCTCTGTCCCCTTGTTCTATGATTGTCATATCCCAGACATGCAAATGCCTCCATGATCTTGCAGTATACAGTACTCGAAATAATGTTTTGTAAGCAAGAAGGAAGCATTTTTATTTGGTTTTTTTTTACGAACCTGCATATAAACATGGTGCAAGAATGGAACCAGACAGTATAACTGAATGATTGTCTGGATTCAAGGTAATGTAGTTAGTAGTATTGTCCAGGTAGTCCAGTTATCCTAATTTGGTGATATTTGCAGATTGCTGTATTTTAATCAATTTCTGAGATGTAGTTTTGAATTTGAATAGAGAATGTGACAACCATAACCATAAATATATTGCAAGGTCACTTTTTTGTCACATGATGCACATGATGCAATTTTGTCCTCATTCTTAAGAGTGGACTATATACTGTTATCTCTATTTTTATGTGGTCTGTTTCTTTTCAATTGATAGCTGGATATGCCATGATGTATGCCTTTCAAGAAATGCTTTGTCCCATAGGAGCTTGTTGTACTCCAGAATTTACTGGGCTATTGAGGAATCCTGTTAGGAAGCACAATGAATTTAATTTAAGGGGAAGCAGCTGGATACTTCAAATCTGACAGTCTTGGTGGCAAGAATAAGACTAATTGTGTTAATTTTAAAAAGCAAGCAGGTTTAGATCTGGAGGCCCAACTGAGATTAATTGTGCTTAAATTTTGTTGCTTTTTGGCAGTGGGTGCTTTTCCTTCAGAGTAACTTTCTTTGGGATTGGAGACTGGTGGTTTATTTGTCAAAACAAAGCAAAGCAAAAGACCTCCACACTGGGATTCTGGAAAGCTACATTCTCTATACAGTGAGCCTGTGTGTCGTATTTCCAACCGTAGTCTAACAAATTGCTTGCCTGTTTGAGCCTTTCAGTGCAGTCCTAACCTCACCTTATGCCAGCACAATGGCTGCTGCTGCAGCTTGGAATGTCGCAAACATTCCGTGAAATAGGTTTGCAATGACTCAGGAGTAGGGGTGGTTTTTCAATTGAATAATGCATAAAAACACAAAACACCGCCATTTGAGGGTTAAGATATTTGAATAAAAACACAAAACACCGCATATTGGTGTTTAAGGTATTTTCCAGAAATTAAAATATTACTTTTCCTATTAGAGATAATACTATGGCTGCATCTCCTGGCACTGTATCACCTATATAGTCTACCTAGTACACATTTAAAGCATTTGAAATTAATAAAAATGAGAACTTGGAATGAGAATCTAGAATAAAAACACAAAACGCAATTTGCTATTTTAATCAAGAAATTTTTTGGGGGGGGGGGAAATCACCAAAAAATACACCCCCTACTTGTGAGGAAGCTGTGCTGGCCGGAAAGCCTGTGCTGTTCCTCTGGCATTCATTTCAAAGCTGCTGCCACTGGAACAGGTAAGAACATGCTCCATGCAGCTCAGGGGTGGAAGCAGTGATGTCATTCAGGGGGAACGGACCAGAACAGGCGTTCCAGATCCTAACGGGCTCCGTGGCTGGTTCCGGGTTCCCGACAAGTGCCAATCAAAAGTGAGTTCCTGTTCCTAAATCATTTGAATGACACCACTGGGTGGAAGGATGTTCTGGGTGGGAGAGGGCAGAATGGGGAATAGATCAGGCCCAGGTGAGTGGGACCAATTGGTGAGTGGGACCAATGCAGCAGGCTTATGCTGTATCCTATGCCCTCTTCCTGAGCCTTAACCCCCCACCCACCCGGGGCTTCTCTGACTTGTCCCTGGCACAGATCAAAGTAGCCCCAAGGCAGGCTACGGCTTTACACTGAGTAAGGAGATAAATGCCCCCTTACCCCGAATAGACCTCCAGCCCATTCCTAACTAGCAAAGGAAATGGCATGGGTCATACAGCTCTGCTGCATTGGGCTGTTAGACTTACCCTGGACAAATTTTGCACATAGCCTGCTGCTCTCTGTCAAGCATTTTTAAAAAATCTAAAAATCTCTAGATCAAGGCCTGACTTCCTCCTCCCCACTTTCGGTGTAGCAGGTTGCCATCACAATGAGATGCATGACATCATTTTTTTTTTTTACAGTAGAGTCTCATTGTATGTGGAATTCAGAGACATGCAGTCTGACAGCCTTGTAATATAGTACTTTCCTGCCTGGTGCCTGTGTTGAGTAATGGCAGTCTCCAGACAAGTAGGCACATCCACTGCTGTAGAATTTAAAAGGTGCAGTCCTGTTTTTATGCACAGCTATGCTATGGAAATGGTGCATGCAGCTTTTCGTTCTTCTTCCTGGCCTTGGAGCTGCTGCCTCATTTTCTTTTTAGCTTAACAGCCAATAGCTCCTATACTTACCTAATGTTGTAATGTTATATAAAAGAGCGGATTATATTATTTGTCTAAAAGAAAAGGAAAAGAGCCAGTAGGGAGGAGTCACAGGTCTGCCATATATCATTCTACCCCGTGGGTGGTCCCACACTTGGGATAGCCCATAGCAACAGCTGAAAGGGAAGGGGTATCTGACAATCACATCTCAGTAGCATCAGGAAGCAAATGAATTGTGAGTTGGTAGAGCAGGGGGCAGGCGACTGACTCTGAATCAGCCTGTGGAACAAGACTAGAAGTCAACATCCACAGTTATCCAGTTTCTGTTTTGCTCCAGTGAAATATTTCTGCCGTAAAAATTGGTGTCTGCTTCTACAGAAGAAAAGTGAAGCTTTTGCCCAAATCACTCTGTTACATGGGCACAGTAGGAAGGGACAAGCATTCAAGAGGGTATGACAGAGAGAAGATGATGTAAGAAGATTTGTTGAGGAAAATTGGGAGAAATGGATGTGGCAAAGGAATCTGAACAAGGGGGAAAGAGCAGGGAGAGATGAAAGGCTAATTCATGCATTTACAGTAGCAAAACAGCCTGGAATCCTTGTTTGTTAGTTTAGGTGCAACTTAGACCCAATCGAGTCAGAACATTCCAGTGCTGATGCAGTCATGCAGGCGTGCGCCACATCCTGCATTTGGATGTGGATGTGGAGTCATGGAGGCCTTCTCAAGGTAAAGGAGCATTTGTTCCTTTGGCTTGAAACACTTGGCTGCACTGCGACGGTGTTGGCGCTGGAAGGTTGGATAGGATTTGATCCTAAGTCACAACCCAGGGCAGAGGCGTCATCCTACTGGAACGGGGTACCCCATTCTGGTAGTTCCGGGGAGAGCGGGACAGCACACGGCAGACTCCGCGTGCTGTTTTTGCCCTCCCGCCCGCCTCTGCGCCTGGATCACTCTGTAAAAGAGCAATTCCAGGCACAGGGAGGCGTTGCCGGGCACCGCAAGGGGGCGGGGAGCTACAGCTCACCCATCCGTCGCGGCATTCCAGATCCTGGCACCAGCAGCGTTTTGGTTGCTGGCGCCAGTGAATGACGTCACTGACCCAGGGTTTCAAATTCATTTTGTACAGAAGGCCAAATAGCATTCATGGTGCCTGCTGAGGGCTGGAAGTGATGTCATTAAGCAGGATGTGGCATCATTAAGTAGGGGATTATCAGAAATAAGCACTTTATCTCACTCATTAGCTGCAAATGACAGAAAAGACAACATGCAAATCTTGATCATATGTTCAAGATATGAGAGAGCCCATTATCACATGGACCACCCTTTTACCAGCACCACTTCTGCAGGGGTGTGGCTGTCATTCACATTTACACGCACATGCACCTATATGACCAGGGGCGAACCACACTTTGAGAACACTTTCAAAGTGGCAGCTAAATTACACTGCTTCTTTTTCCCGGAAAATCTTTTAGATACTGTTTTCTGTGGTGTTCTTATGTAAAAAGCATGTGCTTTCTAGAAGTCTGTTAACACATTCTTAAATATAATGAAGTGTCTTAATGCAATCTGAAACTCCAGAGTATATCATAGATTTTGATGAGACAAGGTGCAACAAGAGAGATCTGTGCCTTGCTACCTATGAAACACATACAACAACCAGGTGTCTGAGGACACTCGGTAGAAAGAGTGCTTCGTAGTCCCTTAAGCTTTCTTCAGCCAGCAAGCTCAAACAGAGAAAAATAGTCTCGCCTGATCATGATATATACCATCTGATTCCAGGCCCCAATAATGAAAACACGTTTTCCGAGCCTGACAGCACCAACCTCCAAATGCAGCTGATTACTAGAGATGGTTCTGTATTATTCTGCTATGACAATAACATCGCCAGAAAGAATCCGCTGGTGGACATTTTATGAGGAATAAATTTTTTATTATGATCTTTATTATATGCGGTAATCTGAGAACAAATTGGTAGTGTGCATGTGCACCTGGAGGCAAGTACAGAAGGGGCTGTGGTGGTTAAACAGCCTATAGATGTAATGCTGGTTGGTTCCAGCAATCTCACTGTCACATGGCTAATAACAGATTATTTAATATGGTGAGTAAAACAGGGGAAGCTTCACCTGCAGTGGCACGCAAGAACAGGATTCAAAATGTAATGTCAAATCTTTAATTGAGCGTCTGCTATTGCCAGCTCAATAGCAGGCTTTACAGTTCAGCAGTATTCTAGGACTGTCTCTACCAGGGCTTCTCTAGCCCAGCTTGTCTAAGAGCTACCTTTGTTTCTGCTAAGGATCAATCACTCAAGCTTCAAATTGGGCCTTCAACAACTCAGCTCCCAGGCTATAATATGCTCTCAGTCTCTTTCTTTGGATTCTGTCCTCCTTTCAAATTCTTCTTCCTCCAGCAAGAAGCTCTTCCTCCTTTTTCAGGTGAGAGGCGATATAGAGAAATATAATTCAGGACACAATCCTAACCTGGAGTTAGGTCGGCACAGTTGGACCAGCAAAGTTTGGTTGGTACAAGGACACTGTAAAATGTTTTTGGACTACTCTGGGAGTCAAGGAGAATGGCACACATCTGTGTGATGGCCTCTCTGACTCCGAGAGTGGTCCAGACCTATTTTATGGTGTCCTTTGTGCCAGCCCAACTTTGCTGGCCTAATTGTGCTAGCCTAACTCCAGGTTAGGATTGCTAACACTGTCTTTTCCTATGTTCACCACACTATGTTTCCTAATTCTCATTGCACTCCATATTTTTAAAAGTTCTTCTATTTTATCCAGTCTCCTGCCTCAGCACTGTACGGTACCAAATAAGAATGTCTGTGTGCATTGGGGATCATGAAGAAAAAAGAGCCTAGCCTAGCACAGTCTTTATGCACTAGCTTTCCAAGTGCAGGGAGAGTTTGATGTGGAAAAGATTGTCAAACCAGAAATATCTCATGAGCTTTTAGAGGTGGCACTGGCCGATAGTTGCCTCCTTGTGTGTTTGAATTCGCTCTAAGTTTTTAGTTTTGGGTGCGATCCTAACCAACTTTCCAGCACCGTGGTAAGGGCAATGCAGCTCCTAGGTTAGGGAACAAACATTCCCTTATTTTGAGGAAGCCTCCAGAGTGTAGCATATGCCCCATTGGCACAGCTATGTCCGTGCTGGAAAGTTGGTTAGGATTGCACCTTTAGTGTTGTTTACTTTTCATACCTTCCCTTAATTTTTAAAATCCAATCTTTCTGAAATATTCCAAGGTTGCTAACAGTAAGCAAAACTAACAAAAATACCACAACACTAAACATTTAAATAAAATCCAACAAACAAAACAAAATAGCAGCTTCAAAAGCACTCCCACTTCCAACAGGTTAAAACTATATATCACTGAAAGCGCTATAGGATATGAACATTTTTCGTGACTGCCTAAAAGCAATCGGAGAGTAAGCCTGATGGATGCATTTCCCAGGTGGTGTTTTTTCAAAGCTGTGCAACTATCCTTGAAATGGCTCTGTTTCTAGTTTCAACCAAATAGAGCAGTGGAGGGCATAGGGCTTTAGAACCTTGCCCCACTGAAGTTTCCACCCCAATCATTTCCTCCCCACACTTTAATTGGAAGAATCATCCATTGGCTTTCAAGTGTTGATCCTTAGGTTTAAAGTTTATGTTAAAACACTTCTTGAGATTTCCTGATTTTGCTGGAGATCTTGGGAATATGCACAGTGTCTGTTTCCTTGCTGCATTCTATCCTGCCTTTTTCCCCATGCACCTGAAGTTGGTATACATAAGGTTCCCATCCAGGCATTGACCAGGCCTGCCAGTAATCAAAGATAAGAGACATCACTAACTTCCGTATTTATGTTTATTGTTGCTTGTCTCTCTTTCTCTACACTTAATTTCTTTGCTCATAACTCATTCTTCTTCTGCTCACTGCCAAGTCAATTTCCAAATTTGCTGAAAACCCTTACAGTAAAACATATGCAAATTTACTGCATATATTAGTTGGATCACAGGTTTTTGCTTTCTCCAGCACAGACTCCAAGAATTCAAGCTGCTATAACCCTGGTCAGCATCCAACTACAAGGGCAATCTTTTGACCATTCAGAATCCAAGTGAAGATTGCTTTACCCACTGTCTCGCACCTACGCAAATAAAAACACAGGCAAAGAGCTCTCTAACTCCCTTCTCCCAAGCATGCAACTAAGGAGCAATGCAGGGGAAGCTTTGGCAGAGTGTTCTGAATATGCACCTCAGCAGATCACTCCCCTCTGTTTGCAAAGGCAAATGGAAATTAGTGTATAAGAGAACTCTGCCTTAGCCACCAGTGCTATGGAAGGGGAAGAAGGACAGCGTTATGCCTATGTCTTAGCTTGCATGAGAGAAAGTAGGGGAAGGGCTACTTTTTGTTTGCTTTGAGCAGAAGGTGTTATACAGTGATTTTGCTTCTGTTGAAGTGGATGAATGATCAGAATTAACCAGATTTGTCCCCAGCATCGCGTGATTGGAGCTTACAGAGTTGCAATAGGCTTAATGATGCCAGAGAAATTGATGCAGTGTTCAGTTTCAAGCAGCTGATGTTTAAGGGTTCATAACACGTTCCATCACAATATATTGACAAACAGGCCTGGAAAATTTCTAACGCACCTCCTATAGTGCCAGTAAATTGTCTTTATGCAAACGTTAGTTACATTTCCACAACTACTGTATTTTCAAGCTTTCCTTCTTGCAAAAAAAAAGCACCCAACAAAACAATAAATCAGGGAGCAGCATTTTAATATCTACCTGAAATAGCACTGATTCAAAGGGTGGGAGGAAGAGATCTTCATTGCTTTTGCCTTTATGTAGACTAAAATGCTACACTATCAAACCTGAGGATGTGGTTAGCCATAATGTAGTGGTAAATTTTAAAGTGCAGGAGCTCTTACACCAACCCCCACATAGCCACACACCTGTAATCTGGCTCATTTAGCCCACACTCCTGCAGTCTAATCGTATCATAATTCAGATGCTGCACCATGATGCATTGACACCAGCATCACGTCCGTCCTGTCCTAAGCCCCTCCTGCCAGTGTCGCATCGGTGGTGCACCAGTGCCAATACAACAAGGGCTAAATGCCAAGCCTGTCATGGTAAAGTGACGCTGGTGCAGCCCTTCCCAGTAACACCCCCAGCATCCATGGAAATGACAACACAGCCTATTATTCATGAAGCAGTGTTCTGACGGCAGCATGTCATTGGTGCATCATCAATGTGACATCCATGTATTATCACTGTGAAGTCAACAGATCATCCATCTGACATCCATGTGTCATCAGTGTGATATCCAAGGAGCCAGTCATTGCGTCCAGTCAGGTCCAATGCTGACAGCTGGAGAAATTCCATCAGGGTGTGAACTGATCAGGGGCAGGGGCACAGCCAATGAGTGGCCAGTGCTGGGGGGGGGACTTCCCCTCTTGCCAGCCACTTGGAATGGATAGCACAGCCACAGACCCACCTCGACCATGGGGAGGTGCCCCATGGGCACCACACACAAACACAACATGATGCCAGGATGCAACAACACCCCTCCTGCACCCCACAGGAGTCACAGTAGCATCAAGAGGCAAAATCAAAGAACTGCTAATGACTCCAGTTCCCAGGGTTCAAGTCCCCTCATCCCACTCATATAGACGCATACACCGAAATACACCTTTTGAGCAGAATGAGGCACACCTTGGAAGAGGGCAACCATGTGAAACAAACATACAAGACCCTCCACGCCACAATGGTTTGTGAATCCGTGTGGGGCACCTACCAGCTGCAAGGAATCATTTTGCCCAGGGAGGGACAAGGGGAGTGTCAACAGGATTCAGGTAAAACAGGGTGCCACTCTCTCACTGTACCAAAGGCTACTGCAAGTGGCTGCCCGGTGAGATGGGTTTGCGTCCCGCCTGGAAATGTGCCCTAAACGGCAAGATGCCCATCACTTACATGACTGGCCTGAAACACCCATGGCAGAGCCAAAAGAAGAGAGTCAAGCAGCCCGAGAACCATCATCACCCATTCTAGAAAGCTAATCACTAATCCCCATCTGGCGTTTAACACCTTGGTGTTTAACAAATTGGCTCACCTGACTGGAAAATGTAAAACGTGGATCTTTAGAGGGATCCATGCATGGGCCAGTCATTAGGCTGGCATGTGACACAGCGTGCCTACTGCAGCAGCCCACCCAGCTAGCCACACCCCACCCTATGCCCTTGGCTGCATTGCGTGCATTTGCCAGCATGGCTCAGTGTGCTGCTTCCCCATCTGTTTACCTTCCCCCCACTTAGCTACACCCTAACATTTACACCAGAGGCGTCATCCTACCGGAACGGGGCGGAACCCCGTTCTGTTAGTTCCGGGGAGAGTGGGAACAGACCAGCAGCGCGCGGCAGACTCCGCGCGCTGTTTTTGCCCGCCTGCCCGCCCCTGCGCCTGGATCGCTCTGTAAGAGAGCTCTTCCGGGCGCAGGGAGGTGTTGCCAGGCGCTGCAAGGGGGCAGGGAGCTACAGCTCACCCGTCCGTCCCTTTGGCGTTCCGGATCCTGGCGCCAGCAGCGTTCTGGTTGCTGGTGCCAGTGAATGACGTCACTGATTTACACCCACCTACTCCATGTTCTGCATCCCTGGATCCTGCTGTTGTGGCTTGTGCTGAGAAAACAAGTGTTGACAAACTGTTGTGCCATACATGTTGTGAGGGGCTTGGAGTTATTTGTGCAAAGTGCGCCCTCTGGGCACCAAATGCCCCATGGTTCCCATCGCCAAAGTTCCCCTTTGAGGAATCAAAAAAGTATAGCTCCAAGTTGCACTTCTGATAATCTGAGATGTTGTCTCTCTAGCAGAGGCTTTCGAACTGGGATTGGTGTGCTGTGATTGTTGGCCAAATGTAGTCGGTACAGTATGCTCCATCATGGGGGAGTGGGAGGGGCAGGAGTTGCTATTTTCTGCTGTTTTTTTCCCTTTCACATTGTTCCTTATGGGCTTACTCCTACCTACACCAGCTCTATCACTGGCATAGCATTAATATAGTTGGATTGATACTCCTTGTATATTGCATCGTATATATCTGCTCATTATTATTTCAGTTAATATCAAGGGCCCCATCCAATGTTCCAGCACTGGTGCAGCTGTACCAATGGGGCATGTGCTGTATCCTGCCAAGGGGAGGACAGTCACAGAGCCTCCTCAGTGAAAGGGAACAATTGTTCCCTTACCTTAGGCAGCAGCAACAGCCCTGGAAAGTTGGATTGGGGCTTAAAAGTGTTCAATTTGAAGTTGATAATTTTACTGAATGGAAGGTGTGTGTGTGTGTGTGTGTGTGTGTGTGTGTGTGTGTGTAAATAATTTATATCCTGCCTTTCCCATGCGGAAACGAATGCCCAAGGCAGCTGACAAAGTTCCATAATAAAATGTGCAATGCATACAAACAATGAGTAAAATAATCAATACAATAGATAGGAACAATAGAAGCAGTCTCAGCTTTGCTTCCAAATGTTGGCAATTTCTGGCAAAGCAGTAATAGCTGTGTCACTGTATGTGGGTAGGTGTAGATGTAAGAATCAGCTTGCACTTATAAAGCTAATGCGATACTTGCATAGAATTGAGCTAGACATACTTATTTCACTGATTAATGTGCTTGAATGCTGTGCCTGAAATGCATTTTTTTTTTAAATAAAAATCCTCGGCTTAAAATCATCCTTGCACTGCCCAGCATGAATCCAGCTGACAGGGCTGATGGGAAGGCAAACTTTTATCTCCAGGTCTCCAGCAGAACAACACTGCAGCTGAAAGGCCTGCCTGTCCCCTGGGAGAGATCGGATATCCGACAGTCTTCGCCTCAGGTCCAGCCCATAAGGCTGCCACCTACCACCCTCCCCGCCCTCCCTCGTCTTCCTTGCAGCTTTGTTAGATTGCTCTAATCGATTGGCATCCTTTCGTGACCACACAGTGGGAGAAAGAGAAAGAGCGATTCTGACTGGCTCCTCGGTGCCTCCCTTTGATTTTTATGGCCTCTATTCCATCTAATTGGATGAAATAGGAAGTCACTGGTAGTCCTGTGTTGCTGGGTGTGCTGATTGAACTCAGACCAGCCCTGCAGAGGGGTGTGGTGGGGAGGGGTGGGGGTGGGGGTGGGGAGAGAGACGGGAGAGCAATCTGCACATCAGAACAGAGTGGAGGGAGGGAGGAAGATGCTAAAGTGCAGAAGTACTGGGGAGGGACTTGGAAGAGGAAGAGGCGGCCAGGATTGAGAGAACAGAGTTGCCATCCTCTCCTCTTCTTTTTAAACCTTCCTGTCATGGTATTGCTTGCAGTGATGCTCAGGGAACAGGCACCTGCTGCTCTGTAATGATTCAGCCTCTTTCTGCCGGCGCTTTCACACAACAGGATGCTGTTGCTACTGTCACTGCTGCTGCCGCTGCTGCCGGCGCCACCGCTGCTGCTGCTACCCTTCTCACTGATTTCCCTCTTGCTTCTCCTGCATGACGGCTGTGTTTTCCTCCCTCTAAGCAGTTGCCAGCCTCAGATGTTCAAGGTGAGAAGCCAGCCATCCTTTCTGGGCTGTTGGTTCACTTAAAGCCTTTTTCTTCAGGATTCAGCTCTTTTTTTAAATTTGATTTCATCTCCTCGTTTTGGCTCCCTGCAGAACTGAGATAGCTTGAGAAGAACTGAAGGGGGATTTTGAACAAAATTTTAAAGTGTAACAAGAAGAAGGAGCCAAAGCATTATGAGAGCTCCCTTTCTCCTTTCTCAATATTGGAAAGGATTTTTTTTCCCTTCTCTGTTTGGAATCCTGACACTTGAACTCTCTTCTGCTGTCTGTGCTGTAAGATTATTGTGGGTCTGCTTTCTTTTTCTTTTAGCTTGCTTATTTGTAATAATGGACTAGGACAGAGTTTAAGGCCTTTTAGACAAATGTGCATTTAAAAAAAAAATTCTAATTATGTCTGAAGCCACCCTGGAGACTTTTCCCAACCCCTCCACCCAGCTGAGCCCCACTGAATCACTGGAGGGGCTCCCTGCTGAGGAGGACATGCCCGAGACCCAGACAGAGGACACCAGGATGCAGGGAATAGCAGGCCTTGCTGCTACGTGCTGTGTGTGCCTGGAAGCAGAGCGGCTGACAGGCTGCCTCAACTCCGAAAAGATCTGCATCGTCCCAATCTTGGCTTGCCTGATCAGCCTCTGCCTCTGCATTGCTGGCCTCAAGTGGGTCTTTGTGGACAAGATTTTTGAGTACGACTCTCCCACCCACCTTGAGCCTGACAGGATCGGACAAGATCCCGTTACTTCTGTGGATCCTACAGCGCTGTCTGCCTGGCTGCCATCTGTGGTGCAGACTTCAATCTTTCCAATACCTACCAATGAAGTTGAGGTTACTGGGGAGCCTGATGTGTCCGTAATACCCTCCAAGGCTGCTCCTAAAGCATCTGCATCTAACGATGTCTTAGATTATCCTTTCTTACCCTCCTTGCCACCCTCCTTACCTCTGCCCACCCTAGTACCTGAGGTGAAAGGAGCCACAACAGTATCTCTGGCACAAGAAGCAGAAACTAATATCCAAACAGCTTCACCAAAACCAGGTAAGTATAAGCTCCTGTTACCACCCAGAGCTGGACCATTCTGTTATTCTTATTATGCATTAAACACTGGTACAATCCCTTTTAAGGATAATATGAGTAACATTGTGATGAGAGTTTGATAATTGAACAGCAATGGGTTAACTTTGACTTTTAACCAGATAGTATCTTTAGCCTGTCCCTTTATTAAGGTTCTGAACAGGAAGTGGGAGGGTGGAAATGTTTAAGTTACTTAATAGTAACATAGCTAATGTACAGCTTTACGAACAATTTAGCAAGTCATTTCAGTGATGAATTTTATATGAGTGTCATATTGACTTCCTTTTGATTGCCATTCCTTTGCCCAGCCTGTAACTGACATCAGTCTTTGACTTTGACTTCACATATCCAAATTTCTGTGTGTTTTGCATTCCTAATAAATTACGCACAAAACACACCCACCCACAGAGTGTTTTTTTTCTTTTTATGGCAACAAGTTAGTGCAGGGGTAAATGATTACTATTAGTTGGGCAGTAATTGTAGGCAGTTATATTTCTGTCTTGCTTCAAGCATGGTATCAGCTTGTACAGATATGAGTTGCCATATTAAGATCCACTGAGTGCCACTTCTGAACCAGTATTTTTTCACAGTGTGAGTAACTAAGCCTTTTGTAGCCTGTGATTTTGCCCTGGAACCTTCTTTAAAAAAAAATGCCAGGGGCTCAGCCTTGTAATATGTAGGTGCAGTGATAATGATGAGGGAGCCACATACACTATTCAGAGTGTTTTTCCCTGTCCATTCAATAATTAGAACCAGTTCTTGTATCTTTGAAGTGCCATATTTTCTAGTAATAGGATGGAGGCTAGTTTTACTTTTACCCCAGAAGCTCACTTTTTAGAAATTACCCTCTGAAGGCATTATATGGAAAAATTGATTCATTTAGATTTATAGTCTGCCTCATCTCAAAGGCATGTAACAAATATACAAAAGAGACAGCTTCAGCAAATTAACTGAAATCTACTTTTCTTTATTGTAAATCCTAACCCCCATTCATCAGCCCAAGCTAGTAGGTCAAAACAGTGAAGTCTCCTTTTTTACTTCTTGACAAGGAGTCTTAAATATAACCTTCTCATCAACTTAGCAAAGTGGCTCAATGTAGAATATCCAGCATCAATAAGCTTCTAGCCCTTTTGAAGTAGCTTTAATCATTTTCCTATTAAAAAATGTTTAATAGAATACATTTTCCCATACCATGTTTTCAAACCATTACGATAAAATGTAATGTTAGATAATGAAATTGCCACAATAGATAATGAAAGTATTGCAATACATCTATTGAAATAATGCAGTTGAGATTGGTAGCATATATACTACTCTTATACAGGCAAAAGGGTTTGTGTGAAGGCTGGTAATTTGTAACAAAGATCTGCAGTGAATAAAACTGACTGATCCTTTGATTGGTTTATTGAGGGTCAAACTAGTTATGACATTAATCAGATCATTTGGTCCTATGTTTTTGTTTTAGCATAAATAGCATCTGTGAGCCTCCCACTTTAGATTGGGACCATGGGGTGGGTGTGGGTGTGGGTGTTTGGGTGGGTGTAACCTTTGTGCTTCCGTTCTGTCCTGATCTGGATGAACCCCTGCAACTGCTGTTTGTCCCAGGAACGGAATTTCCATTGGTGTGAGTGGGATGTTCCCTCCCACTGCGAATAACAGCCACAGCAGTTCCCAATCAAGACCAGGATAAAGACTCTCATTTCCAGTATTATGTTCCCTGTCTGGATTGGACACATGCATACAGTTGCTAAAACAAACATTCGAGGCCAAATGACATGATTGTAACAACTAGTTTGGTCATTGCCTATAATAAAAGACTTGATCTTTCTCCCCTTCTCCTTCATCAGTTTCCTCGTGCAAAATGCTGTAGTTTCACAATTTCATTTCTGCAGCATCACATCTTATATTCATATAGGTCAAGTGGAACAAGATGTGACTCATTAATAATCCAGAGTTAATAGTTGTGCCATTTACGTACCAATCCTTTGCATCTTTACTCAGAGCAGGGTCACGCTCAGTTCGGTGGAACTTTATGCCTAGTAAGTGTGTTTAGGAGTATGCCTTCAAATGCCAAATGACTTTAACCATCTAAATGAGAAATGTCCATTTCTTTCAGCTGAGTAACATCAATATGCAGAGTTATGGCTCTAGTCCAATTATAATGGTTCATATAGGAAGCTCAGAGGCATTGCCACATGTGAGATTTTGCCCATGGCCCATGCCTAAGCAAGGGTCCACATACAAGTCACATCAGCCTCTGCGTAGATCCCCTCCAAGGTTGGGAGGGGAGGAACTGCCTCTGCCAGGTTGCTAAACTGGGACAAGATATGAGATGCTGGAGAGAACTAAGCTGAAAAATTAGATGATGGGTGGTCGGGTGGAGAAAAAGAAAGAGAGAAGGTGGTGGTGAAGAAAAGGGAAGGGAGCAGGCCATGGAGGGGGCTGCATGTGCATGGGAATCTAGAATGCAGTCTTGCCCCACAGCCCAGCCCAGTGCCACTTTATTGAAAGAGGAATCAGAATGCGTAGCATTGCAGCTGCTTGAGGAATCTTTTACTTTGAGAATTCCTTATCAAAAGGGGTGAAATACAATTCGTAGAGGATTGATTGTTGGATAAGTAAGGGAGAGCTATCCACATAAACCCAGCTATGCTGATATCATTATGGCAATCTCATAATAATAATAATAATAATAATAATTAATAATAATTAATTGCTGCATCATAGCCTATGCTGGGCTGGCTATAATCTGCAATTTGGGAATCACAGAGATCTCTTCCTAGATACCTTCTTCATCATCATCATTACCACTGTTTTTCAATATTTACAAAACTACTGCTTATTATTTTTATTATTCACTTTTATTCAAAATTTACAAAACTATTATTAATGATAAGAATAATTGCTGCAGAGGCAATTAGTGAACGAGCTTCATATTTTTCTCTCTTTAAAAGTGGCATCATTGGTAGATCTAATTAAGATACTTTTGCCACCCTTCTGCAGTGGGCTGAATCACAAAAGGTTGCGTCCCTTAGGAAGAAAATATTACATGGACCCTTAAGAGCAAAACCAAATATGTACAACATGCATGACTCTTTTAAGGTTGAAAATGGTTTGTTCTTTCAATAATTTGGGACAATCTGCTGATAACTCGCCTTGTGGATGCTTTAAAAAAAAAAAAGCTTCTGAATAACCACCAGCAAATCATAACCAACATTCATCTCAGTTATATATTTGAGCAATAAGGTGGGGAACCAAGAACTGTTTTAATTGATTAACTCGGAATGGGTAATTGTTTTAAAATCTAAATTCTACCCAGATTTCAGATCATAGAAAAAGAAAGGAATCTTGTTGGTGATCTTGTTTGGGGTCTGTACTGAGTAGGAACCTTTATTAGAAGCACAACCATGGCAAGTTCTGCAGCTTCAACCAGCTGCAGCTTGTGTAGACCCCTATAGATTCAGTATGGGAAAGCAAGGCTGCAAGGTAGCTGCCATAAAGTTCAAAGCAACAAGAGGAACATTTATGCATTGCTTCTTTGATGCAGTGCAAGTCATTGGGGAGGCTAATAAAAACAAAAAATCGTAGATGGGTTGTATGAGGTCAATACGTACTTAAGCAAGTACATATATTCTTAGGAAGCATTTAAGCCTTTACACCAGTATTTTTTTTTCCAGAACTAAACATATCCTGTCACAGTTCACTGTCTGAGACTGACAAGTCATTTCTGCACTGGACATTTTTGTGGGTTGGAGAATTCCATTTTCCATCTTTCCACCCAACTCAGCATATTCTGCTGAGGCTTTATCCTTCAAGGTCATTGTCTGACAAGGGCTAATTGATTCTTCTCCGTGCTGGAGTCTGGGAGAGAAGCAATCCTAGTAATGGTCTCTGCTGCATTAAGTCTCAAGAACTTGCCTACCTTTTAGTACCATATTGTGTCAATATAGAAATGATCCCCCCTTTTTCCCTCATGTCTTCCCATTTTAAATTAAATGGCTTCCTTTGCTGAAGCATTTTTATGCACTCATGTAAGTAGCATATTTATATTACATACCTGAATATTTAATATGTGTATATATATAGGATTTACATGATATTTTGCCATAACCTGCAGTCTCTTTGTAAAAATGTGTTAGGTGGCATGAGTACTAATCATACTCGGGTGAAATTGTACTTTTTACACAAACTTGCAACAGCATCTCAATTACTATAATGGTTATGTTCAGAGTGCAGCAATGGTATCTGTAATAATTGCTGTTAACCACATCCCACCTTAAACATTTTGGCTGCTATTAGCTTTTTCACTTCCTTTTTTAAATGAATTGATATGACTAGTAGATGTTTTTGTACAACATTTGTAGTAATTATCATAATTATCACTAGCTCCTTATGGCTTATTGGATAGTGACCAGTCTTTACCTGGTCTTAGCTCTGGGCACTGTTTTATTTCTTTGTATGCTCTGAGGCACTCAGTATATATGTGGATAATGATTAATAGAAAGCCACACTAAAAAGATACTCAAGAATCCATACCTGGCACTTCAGGTTGGCAGAAGCAGTCTGCTGAGAGTCTCTTTGAGTTGTGATTAAAATCGGGAAATTGCAGGGCTTTTAAAGTGGTGGCTCCAGTTACGTGAAACTGACTGATGAGGGACGCCTTCCTGAACCTCATTTTGTAGGGTTTCAGGAAAGAATGGCTGGATCCGAAAAGCTATTTGAGGTGTTCCAAGGGGCTTCAGTGTGCTCAATGGGACCCCTTATCACTTACGTCTCATCACAAACTGCTACAGAAATGCCTTAGTTTCAAAGGAAGTTTGCCATACAGAACGGGGAACTGCTTTTTTAAATCCAAAGGTGCTGTTTTTTTTGGATTCAGTCCATTGTAAACCATTAAATAAGCCATTTCAACCACGGTGCTGTGACACAGTGGTGTGCCACGAGTGGTTCAAAAGGTGTGCAACAGGAATTTGGGGGAAGGTCATTTATTAGTAGAGACAATGGGGGATGTGAGGCCTCCCCTACTGGCAGCATGGTATGCCTTATCAGTTGTAAAAAAAACTGATGGTACACCTTGACAATTTTCATACCCTCTCAGTGTGCCATGAAATGAAAAAGGTTTAGATAGTCTTGTGAAATACATTTGCAACATTCCATGGGCCAGCACAAGTGACTTGTGCCAGTCTAACTCCAGGTTAGGATTCCACCCTGAATTACGTAGGATTTACATAGGATTGCACTGTAAAGAAGGTTACTAGAATGAAACAGTGCCTGACAGTAAATGTATAGGGTGATGCCAGCAGCATTGATACATCAAGCAATCTAGAACAGGGAGTAATCAGCAAACAGTAAGAAAAAAGAACTGTGCCAAAGTACCGTACATTGTATACTTCTTTGCAAAATCACAGCCACATCAATATCTTCTGAATACAGACATTAGAAGATTGACGATTTACTTGTGTTCCAGACTTCAAAGCACTGCATCAATAAGCTTTGTTCACTTCAGTGGGATTTGCAATTGTAGTCAGCAGTGAAGATCAGGATATCAGACAGAGAGACTGTTAAAAGCTTTAATACAGAGATTCTGTGTCCCTGAAACAACTCTTTGGAAAGTCCTATGACTTTAACTTGAGAACAGCCAAATTGTTATCTCGCTAGCTATGCAGCTTCCATGGCACACTTGAGACCATTTGGTTTGGCCCAGTTCACCCATGCCTCATCAAGTGGTGACTTGTGTTTGTGACTCAAATAGAGCTTCATATTAGGCTACACCTCGCCACATCGTAATTATAATCTAGCTTTCATACATTGGTTCAGATCACACTGTTGCTATGGTTTGCTTTCTTCTCTTCTCTGTGCGCAACACTATTCATTTCCCACTAATTAGTTCTATCCTTTGTGGCAGAATCAGAGGCTTTCCTGAGGTGGGTTCCCCCCCCCCCCGTGGGCTGCAGTGCTTACCTGAGCTCTGCATCCCAGAAGTTTGGGGTGAAATAATGTAATCGGAGCCCACACACCCCAACCTCTGATTTAAATGCAAAATCCTGCTTCCTTTTGGCGATCTTTGGGTCCAACCACTGCACACTCTTGCTGGCAAGAGGCAAAACACGGCTGTTGATGAGAGTGCATAGCAACAGGGCACGAAGGGGCCTGAAGATTGCTGAAGGGATGTGTGATGATGAGCCCCTATCTGGAGGCGTCACTGGGGGACAGCCAACCCCCATCACCCCACTTTGTCACCACTAAGCAGAACTTGATTTTGCCTCCTCTTTTTATAGCGCTAGTAGTGACTTGAGCTAACCAGACCAATTCACGAGGCCTGCTGAAAACTCTCTACAAATAAAACAATTATCTTCGTTCTCTATTATTAAAACAAAAATAATGAGTTTCTTTTCTGCTTCAACTAGTTACCATTTGTACTCTGAGGATTATGTTTGTTTTGTGTGGTGTTTTTTTTAAATTTAGTTTGGAAATCTGCTTTCTTTTCTTTTGAAAACAGTATTAACTACTGATTTAATGCACCTTTGGCAAGAGCCACACAGGTCTGTTTAAATTAGTTATATACACACACTATGCAATGAGCCACAAGCAGAACACAGAGCAGCAATACTGCAGTGTGGCCTGTTAGATGATTGACACTCCCTAAACCCCATTCCTGTAATCATAGGCAAGCAACGAAAAAAGAACAAAAACATTAAACAACTACTAAGCCCCCAGAGGACTGCCATATGTGGCAGGTGGGCTGTGTGCAGTCTGGTGGGTCCCAAGTTGTACAAGCCTGATTTTTAACATTTAAAAAGGAAAATTGTGTTTTTCCATATATGTTTAATCACAAAGGGCCCCCTCCCCCATAACTCCTGACAGGAGGAAAGCTTGCATGTCAAAGGGTGTGTTTTGTATCAGATTGCAAATGTGCCCTGTATTTTCCTTCATTCTAAGGTTTTCTTTTTCCAAGTCTATTGTCTTGTCTGCTTCTCATGCTACAGTATATTAGTCTCTCGAGTCTCATCTTAATTTTTTTTCCCTCTCCCACCTTCCTCACCTCGCTTTCTTTGCATGTCTCATTTTTTCATCTTCTTGTTTTCCCTGGGCAGCAATTGTTACAGGATATACCTTGACTTCACCCTGAAATGATCATATATGCTATTCAAAAAGCAGTGCTCTTCATTTGTACACTGCAAGAAAACTCCTTGAAGTAGGGCTGTCAAATTGCAGGTGCCCAGGAGCCACATCCGTAAATCGTCACCAATTTTGATGAAGGTGGTAGAAACAGTGGTTAATTTCTGCAAATACCCTCATGTAAACCCAATGTATGAGTTCTTTTCACACCTTGTTCCAAATCCCTTCATCATTGCAGTGGCTTCCTCCAGCTGTCTGCTCTCCCAGCATGGGCCTGACCACCACCCTGTAGCTCCCTACCATCTAAACCTCATTCCAGCATGCCACTGCTTGTAATCCAGAGTGCTCTCAAGTTCCAAACAGCTCTCTTCATTCCCCCCATTCTGCTTCTGTACATACCTCTATCTGCCATGCCTCGTCCAGAGACTGCCACTACTCCATTCCTTCCCTTTGAGTGCAGAAGATTACAATTTCTGCGCTCCTTCTGTTTTATCCCAAAATGTTGCACTCTCCTCTCCTATAATCCCCGAGTCTTCCTTCATGCCTACACTGCTAATTTCAATGGAATGAAGGCACTGCTGCTTGGCCATGCACCCTTCACCCTGCTGGCAGGATCAGCTTCCAAGCCCTGAAGAAGTCCTCAGAGGAGGTGAGACTGTCTCCAGGGAAAGCTTGGCAGGACCAGGAAATTTACTGTCTCAGAAGGTCAACCCCTCAGAGGGATACTCCCGTCTCTTTTGGCTAGCAAGTGCTGCTGGGATATGTGCAAATGCAGGAAGATAGCCAAAGGATGGTTGATAATATTGGAGGAGGAACCTGCATGGCTTTTTCCACAGATAAACCCTGGATTGGAATTAATGTGTGGTTGCAAATCCCACCTGGGTTGAAACTAACAGATGTGCTCATGGAAGTAATTTCCCATGGAACAACTGGTATAGACTCCAGTGTTATGAAGGTCATGGATTTGCATTCCTTCTCCTTTGAGTCCCATTAGGTAGAGGCAGGGTCTGTGATGTGTAAAAACCATTTAAACCTTTCCGTAATCACGAGAAGCCTCTCTCAGCCCTCAGTCAATCCAAGGATATAATTTTGGCGTACAGTCAAATCTCAAGCAAGCTAGAACTTGTAATGCTCAAGCAAGTAGCTAAATGGCAAATGCCTTTAACTACACAGTCTCCATATGTGTCCCAGAACAGAACAGTCTTTAGCACATCTAAACTATATTTGAAAATCAGAATCCAGCTTCCTCAGCAGTGTTGGCGCCCCCTAGTTGGGGGTCCTGGGATAAAGTCCTGCACTGACTCCTCCTTCCCACTCATCCTGATGGTGCATTGGGTGCTACCACTGTTGAAGGTTCAGGGGTTGGCTTAGCCAGCTGGGTCCACTGAATGAACATGTGGCTTTGGCCAGTGCTAGGTTGGGCTGACCTTCTGACACCATCCCTATTGGTAGGATATAGTAGTGATCTAGAAACTTTTAAACAAGGAGTACTTATTTTTTTTAAAAAAAATCTATAAGTTTTCAGAGCTGAAGATATCTTACATGATTTATATTAGATGCCAAGTAAATTTAGCAGTACTGCAGATTTTCCTCTTGAAAGCATAATACTGTATTTTGATGCAATTTTAGTGAAGAAGCTGTAGTGCTTTGCATTGCATGTCACACATACAGCATTTGATATTTTATTAAAAGTATTATGCCCACTTACCATACTACCATTAGTGAGGAAAACTTAATTATAATTTTTACTATTTTGGTTGTATCAAATTTATATTTTGAGTATTGCACATATTGCATATATGTACCAAACAATTTGCAATGCAGTCCTTTTTTAAAAAAAAGAAAAAGAAATGAGTCCTTCCCAACAGCTGGCAACAAGGCGAAATGTGTGTTTTTTTCCTTCCAAGAAGCAATAGTTCAGATTGCTGTGCAGTTGTGCATCTGTTCTGCAGCATGCAGCAGGAAAGATATAAATGGAAGCTTTTATGTTTTGATCATTTGCAGTTTTGCTAATGGAAACACAATAGACTTTGCTGCAGAAACCCAACTCTGAATCAATATTGATGCAGTGAAGCAGCTGGTTCAGCAACAGACCATGCATATATAGATATAGATATAGATAGATACAGCTAGTTCGCAAATTTCTGCCACACTCAAGTGGGCCCAAGAAACAGGACATAGGATGGAGCTATGCAAATTCTTATGGTCAGTTTTGGGGGACAGGGTACAACTAATAGCCCAATTCAATCTAAACCTCCCTCTCCCCCCCACCACTGCCAATACAAGCCATGCAACCAGAGTGCATGCTGTATCCTCTAGAGGGGCAGTCTGGAAGGTCTCCTCTGGGTAAGGGAACATTTGTTCCCTAACATGGGATAAGCCTTCACTATTCAAATGAGTCTACTTGGACCAAGCCAGCAATTTTGCTTGTGTGACTGGGCCCGGGAAGGTGAACTGAGGTCAGGAAGGGGAATAGGATATCAGCTGTACCACTGCTGCCAATACTGCCCCTTTCCCAGCCTTAACACACACCCTTTCTGCTCCGTTCTTCCCCCTCCCTACCCTTTTCTGCCTGGTCCCCTCTTTGATTAGCTTGGGCGGTTCCTGGCTCTGCTGGCATAAGGCTGCTCACTGTGATGGCCCAGCCATGCTCTATGGCATGTCCCTTATATGACAGCGATAAAGCACACTCCACTGCCCAAATGTATAGACACTCCATAGATTTGACTGTACCAAATTTATAGCATAACTATATTAGTTAACATAGCTGATGACAATGTTATTGATGATGTTCAGGGCATATTGACGTGCTTGTTTCCTTGTATGTTGTTCATCATGATAATTAAATTGATCATTTTGTGATACAGTATAACCGAACCCTGCAAAATGATAGCCCTTGTTTTGACTTCACTGCTTTTTTTTCTCATTTTCAGTATTTTTCAGCGAATGTCCTGTGCATGTCTATCCAGAAGCAAATCCCATTGTGTTCAAAGTGGCTTACTCCCAGGAAAGCATGTGTAGGATTTTAGCTTTTCAGTCCAATCCTATGCTTAGGCTGCGCCAGTGGAACACATGTTCTGCTGGTGTACACTGTTGCAAAAGTGCCATAAAACCCGCCTCTGTATAAGTCCAGCATAGAGGTGGGGGAGGGGCATAAACATGTTGGGGAGAGCAGCGATGGGTGAGTGGATTGGACCTGGCAGGGGGCAGGGGCAGTGATGCTGGTGCACACTGTACCCTAACCCCATTTCCAGGCCTGATTCACCTGTACAGATCAAAGTGGACTTGCGCCAGCAATATCTCTGGTTGGCCCATTGTGGTTGGTGGGGCTTATCCTGGGCACAGGGACAAATGTCCCCTTACCCCAAGGTGACCTCAAGCAGCCAAAATTCCCCTGCAGGATGCAGTGTTGCTTGCACTGTTGTTGCTGCGTCACCCCGCGGGAATTTGGTTAGGATTGGGCTGCTGTATTATAGTAGATGCACGCTGTTTGTAAAAGCATCTGCCTTCAAAATTTACACATTGGAAAGGTATGGCATCTGCTTTTTAATAATTTGAAAGCAGGTTTATTTAGGCCCTTTCTTGCTGAGATAAAAGGAAATCAGTGATGGCTCAGTAATCATGAGGTGCTCATATCAGTAGTGTGTAGCAGGCAGAGCAAATCTCAAGTCTGATTAGAGTGTTTGCTTTTGAGTAACTGAAAGAAATCTGACTGTTACTCTTCTAGCAGTAAGCTAAGTCTTGAGATGAAACACATCAAAGAGGATAGAAGGCACAGAGCTGTTTCTCAGGCACAAACAAGATGGAAAATTGCATGGTTTTTCTAAGAAAGTGAAAGTCTTTTAAAGAAAGTCTTTTCAAGTGCCTCTAGTAGATGGGTACTTTGAAACTAAGGGATTCTTCCTGAATGCAGTCCTAGTAACTACATTGCAAGCAACTGCAGAACTCTCTCTCTCTCTCTCTCTCTCTCTCTCTCTCTCTCTCTCTCTGTGTGTGTGTGTGTGTGTGTGTGTGTGTGTGTGTGTGTGTGTTTCTTTAGCTAACAATAGCACTGTGGCTATTCTCTGAGGAGCCAGCTCTTTCAGCCCTGCTGAGCAGACACACAGGATGTTTGCACCAATGCTGTTGTCTCTAGGAAGTCTCCAGGCTGTTTGCTTCTGCCTTCTACCAGCATACTGCTCCAGCTCACCACCTCAATTTTTGCCACTTTATTCTACATAAATACCCATAAATTCCAGCCCCTGCTCACTCCTGAAGCTCTGATATCTCTGGCAGAACCAATGCCAATGTAACAAGGGCCTTATTATGAGAGATAGAAAAGTACATGCAATTTTTCTGCGAGTCTTGTATCATATCGTACACTGTATCATATTACACACACAGAACCACACTGTGAAGACTACATCTGGGACTGAGGATTGGCGGATCACAAGAATACTGTATATTTGTAAAAAAAAAAAAACCCATTGAAAAAATGGTGGTTTAGACTAGCCTGCTCATGTAAGCCACCTTGGGCATTTGCTTTGGCATGAGAAAGGTGGGGTATAAATTCTTCAAAATAAATATAGTACAGTAGGTTGTGGCCATTCATAGTACTATGGGCCCTGGTACCAAATTATGTAAATTATTCATTAAGTAAAAGGCACTACTCATGATAGGTTTGCAGCCTTAGGACGCAATCCTAAATTGAGTTAGACCGGCATAAGCTAAGACAGCAAAGTTTGGCCAGCACAAGTATGCCTGGACCACTCTTGGAGTCAGAGAGGCCAGCACACAGACATGAACCATCCTCCCTGACTCCAAAAGTGGTCCAAACATGCTTTATGGTGGCCCTTGTGCTTGCCAAACTTTGCTGGTTTAGCTTATGTCGGCCTAACTCCAGTTTAGGACTGCGCTCTTAGTTTTATTTCTAGTCTGTCGTCACTTACCTGGGAGTAACCCCACTGAGCATAATGGAGCTTGCTTCTGAGTAGACAAACTTGGGCTCTAAGATGACTAAATGAAGAGTTTGCAGGATGTGTTCACAGCTACTTCTCTGTGCAGAAAAAGATTATCAAGCATGTTGTATCATCCATTGTTGCAGCATCCAAGTATTGCACAACTCCATGTTCCTCTTATGTATCTTTACAACACTTCCTTGAAACAGGGGCCACTGTGGGTCTGAGAAGGTGCCACTGGAGGATAGTTTCCCACTCTGTGGCACATGGGGTCCCTCAATGTTCTCTTCTGTCCCCCATGCTGTGTTGCCTAAAACAACTTGAAGGGTTGTCTGGGGGTTAGGGTTGTGGCTGCTGTTTCATCAATACAATAACAACACCCGACTTTAGCACTCCTTTCCATTTGATTTTGGGGAGGTGGTGGAGAGCCCAAACCAATGTATGAGCAAACATGAGCCCTGGCATCCACAGGAAACTCTCTGCCCAAATTGGTCATCAACTGAGGTCCTGCTTTGCATTCCTTCTCAGGTGTGACTAGGAGGGAATGCATGATATGTCCTTGTTAGCCATGAATCCCAGGCTTTAGAATTCCCTCCCCAAGAGGGCTTGCTTGGCCTTTAGTGGTATATGCCTGCTACTTGGTGAAGACTTTTTTGCTTTTGCAAGCTTATGGTTTGCCTTTTTATTATTTAATACTCTTTACTGCCTGTGGATTTTAATAATTCTCATTGTACTGTGTTTTTGCTTTTTTGTTTTTGTGTGTGTGTGTTTTATATTGTTTAGATTATGATTGGCTTTGCATATTTAACCAGTTGTGAACTGCTTTGAAGGCCTCTTGGGAGACAGTAGTGCATAAATACCTAGATAAATAATGCTCTGAAATAATGCTCCTATGCTAACAGCATAGGAATGTGCTGTTAAGATTGTTGTGGGGTGGTTTTTGTTTTGCTCTATTCCCTCTATACTACGTCCTTCAAAAGTAGGACTTCTTAACTTCTTTAGTTAGAGGTTTATACCAATTGATTCCTCCTTCTCAATTCCCCTGGTTTTTAAGAGTCACTCTAATTCATAGAAAGCCAGTGTTAGCTTCACAAACTTATTGTATATCTTACAAAAACAATTAGGCAATGCAGTGATCTGGTGGTGGCTTTACCAGATGTGCAAAGGAGACACTTCCATAGAGGCCTGTTTTCCAGGGGGAGGAATAAATTGTGCATGATGGAAGCTTAGGTTGATTGCTTGCTTAAAGAGCATTAGAAAAAGGAAAGGATATTTTGTTAATCAGTCAAACAAGAGGTTCAGGCTGAGTTCAAGTATTCTGCTTGTAAATAGTTTCAGTTATTGACATTTAGTATCTTGAACATGTGAAGCGACCACATTTTTATATGATCATGTTGGGCAGTTTCCCAGCCAAGCTGGCATAAAGCGTACCATAGTTTTGCAGAGTTTTGGAATATGCAACTGAATATTTTTACACAAGACAGGGAGGAAGTACTTCAGCATTTAAGAAAAGGAGGAGGATAGATCATGTGTATCTAGAGAAAAGGGACAAGGCTTTGGTGCATAAATATCTTCATGCTCAGCTTGACTAGTAGCTTGACTACAAGTTAGACTATGTGAAAGGCACAATGTTTCACAATGACATGCCTGCCTCACATGTTATCTCTATCAGATACCATAGATAAGAAAGAGGGGCATTAGAAAATTCTGCCCCTGAATGCTCCATACCTGTATCCCTTTGGCTAAAGCTAGAATCCTCAAGTATGCAGTTCCCTGCCACCAAAGAAATATTTGTTTCTTTGCTGATGCAGATTCATTTATGAAAATCCCACTGTAACTTCTGGTCTAATGAGCACAAGTGAATGAACTCTTCCCCCCTCTTCCTGTTTAATATTCCACCCTGTCATTTCAATGCTGTATCATTCTATTTTCTTAATGTGTCAGAACCTCCTCAACCCTAGCATTGCTTTAGTAGATTGCAGAGCTTAAACTCAGTTTCCTTGTTAATAGACTTTTGCAAGATATCAATAACAATATTCCCAATTTGTAGATCCTTCAGCCATGTAATTTTAGTGATATATGGCTATAGGTATATTCCATTATGTGCTAAGAAAGGCAGTATTTCAGAATCAAAGAGGCAATCAATACATTAGTGCACAGAGTCTATTTTTCAATACTAGTTAACTGAAAGACCATGTATTAAGCCCCCTCTTTGTGTTAATAGAACTGGGAGCAATAACAGCACAATATCAGTCACCATTTTCTACATTGAAAGCTCCAAGGATGAATACAGCTGGTAACCTTTTTCAGCTGTGTGTGATTTCAGATTTTATAAATCTTACTAGATAAAGAAAACCAGGTAGCTGAAATCAGTTTGTTAATTTTCAATATATGGATCTTAAGAGTCATGTACTAGGGCAAACCTTACTGTATGTTACATTATTTAAGAAATACTGGAATCCAAAGTCAACTGAAAAACATAATGGCTGAAAATATCTGAAACCTAAATCAAGGCTTAGCATTGGTAATGAATAAGAATTATTGTTTTTGTTAGTTTGTTTTGCTTTTAGGTGAACATATACAAAAATGGCTGGTGTACTAGTTTTTAAAGTTCTGTGGACTGTTGTGAACTCTTGTGAACATTGGTTCACAAGAGCCAGTTAACTTTAATGTTATTATTTGCCTGTAAACCGCTTTGTGAACTTTATGTTGAAAAGCGGTATATAAATACTAGTGATTGATTGATTGATTGGTTCACAATGTTGATGATTTCAAAATGTACATTTTCTTGCCACCTAGAAAACAGCTTTTTTGGATGTATATTTTTTCAAGTTGTAGTATTTTATCAGATGAATGTGCAGTTGTCATACAGTCCAGTCCTATCCTGGGCTGGCCCAGAGCATGCATTGGCACAGACTGATATCCCTGATATCTGCTCCAGCCTACCCTCGACATGCCCTTAGCCAATCCCAATCCCCCAGTTCTCCCCTGCTACCCTCTCTGCGGAGTTACCTGCTACCCTCTCTGCGGAGTTACTGTTTCAAGTTTAAGTAATTGTCTGCTCTTCAGGACAATTCACGAACAACTGAAAGTTGATTTACATGAATACCATATATAATCGTGTATAAATCGATGTCATGGATAAGTCAAGGGCAAGTTTTAAGCCAAAAATCATGGAATTTGCCTTGCCCCGTGGATAAGTTGAGGCTAAAATTTAAGGATATCTGCAATTCTTAGAATTAGATTTTTTTTCTGATTTTACTCAACACCAGATTCTGACAAATTATCTACCAGTAATTGTTAACTAAGAACTGTACAATTTACCTATTTATTAAAGTGCAGGGGAAAACAATAAAACAGCAACATAGCAAACAACTATCAAACTAGTTGTTCCCAAACCCTTTAGCACTTTGAAATGACAGCCTATGGGGACCCACCAGAAGGCATGTCATTAAACAGAAGTGATGTCATTAGAGACAAAGAACAAGGCATGCTGGAATAATGAAACAAGGCACACAAAACTGTTGAAGGCTAGAACTGATTAAGCATACCTGACTGGATCAACTAATAAAGGAATGGATATCACCCTGCCTAGCACAGTTTACTTGCTTGGGCTGGCTTCTGCAGAGATGAGCCCTTCCCTCCAAGTTGATTTGTTATGTTCTTGCAAGGAAGAGGCAAAAAAGCTGCGAAAACTTGCAAAAAAATGAGGAGGAAAAACTGAAAGCAGCAGCTTTCATGGTCCTATCAAACTTGTTTGAGAGCAGATACACTGACATAGAAGTTACCCATTAAAATGCTCAAGGCTAGGACTGATTAGGCATACCTGCAACAACTCAGAAGTAATAAAAAGAGCCCGTTTCTTCCCACCCCCACATAATTTGCACAGTACCTCAACACCACAGCCATCTGGAACAAAAGAGAGCGCAATCCTCACACCTTGAAGCTGCAACTCACATGTTGCAGTAACACAAGTAACACTTGCTTACTCATGAGTAAACGCGAACGTTTTGCTTTCCGTAAAGGTTTCCCCAAGACCGAATGGTCTAGTTGTGACTGACTGTAGGGGGCGGTGCTCATCTCCGTTTCTAAGCCTGTAAAGCCAGCGTTGTCTGAGGACAAGCTTCCATGGTCAGCATGACTATACGCCGTAGCGCACGGAACGCCATTACCTTCCCACTGAAGTGGTACCTATTTATCTACTGGCATTTTTAGGTGCTTTCAAACTGCTAGGTTGGCAGGAGCTGGGACAAGCAATGGGAGCTTGTCTTGAACTCCCAAACTTCTGGTCAGAAAGCCCAGCAGCAGCGGTTTAACCCACAGCACCACCATAATGCTCAAAATTTCTCAGCTTGGAGGAGTTTCCTTCTCAAGTGTTTTTTGGGGCCTACCCTTTCCAATGCACCATGGCCGCCTACTCACAAGTTAGCACGCAGTGTGACTCAGTTTCACTTTCTATAGGACTCTATTCATTTTACTGAGCTGCTTCTGAGCTTGCTCAGAAGGCTCTGCAGCTGAGTGGCTTCCAAGGAGTCATGTGACAGGCCAGAGCACTCAGAACACAGCATAGACCTTGCTTCACCCATCTTGTGAGTGAAGGCATTTACCGTATTTCCCTGAATATAAGTTCCCCCGAATATAAGTCAATGTCAGGTTTTTAAGGCAGTTTCTAGGCATAAATTTCTCGACTTATACATGATTATATACGATACCTAAAACTCTGCATATGCCTACTGCTGATTAACAACAGTCTGCTATGTATAATGTGCTGTTAACATGGCTGTGCCAGCCTATTGCACACTATTATAGTTAACATGGCTGTGCCAGCCTATTGCACACTATTATTGCACACTATTATTATTATTATTATTATTATTATTATTATTATTATTATTATTA